>WEKY01024574.1:69454-97126 GCA_013390045.1 Picathartes gymnocephalus | reverse complement strand
ATATGACTGTCTTTCCTGTGAACATTAATTATTATAGCAGTGATTGCCCCTCTTTCAGACTTTTAGGAAAAGTTTTCATTCTTTAGAAGACTTTATTACATTACTGACATTTCCTTTGTATATTTTTTTGATATTTCAATTCAATACAAATAAAAATTTACTATAAAAAAGACAGTGGGATAAAATTGAAAAAAAAATACCATCTCTCGAAGTGAGGAAGCAAGAAGGCAAATCCTAGCAAAGACTTCCAAATGAATTCTAGAAATGTTCAGGTTATTAATGCTGCCCATTGTCACACAACTGCTGTGTTTTTTTCTGTTGATTGCTTCAAATCACAGACATGGAACACCTTTTCTGTAGCTTGTGCTGAGAAATTTACCACATTCATAGCAGATTTGCAATCAGAGAATATTCTAATGATTCCAAATCCTGAACCTTACCAATGGAAAACCAGATATGCTACATGACATCCATTATATCACAGTTCTACATATAGTTTGTAGTGAATAAAAAACTCAGAGTAAAAACTTACATGGCTTTCCAGTAATACTGCCCCCCCAAAAATGAAGCCATCCCTCTTTCAGAGATTTTTTAGACTCCTATCTGTGATTGACATAGGGGACATTTTCCTACTGCTAACATGTTAGATATTTCACAGAAAGGCATATTTTTCTTCACTAGTTTAATCTCTACCACTTTCAAGGTCTGCAGAGGCTTAGTGCCTAGCTCTAGATATTTGTTAATGTGATTTTTCTGACCTGAACATTTTTCTATAATTTCATCCCTCCAGCATGACATGTTACATTTAAGTTAAAAAGACTGTGGGGATACAAAGAAGGAACTATTGTGCTAGAGTCTGAAGTTAAATTCTAACATTTGCAAAGGACAAGTTGTAAAGAAACCCTTAATGTCCTAATTCATAAAGATGTTAATTTTGACAGCTAAAATATTTTACTGGCAAAAGAATGAAAGGAAAGGAGGAAAATAGTCTTCTTTACCTCTAAAATGCTTTCTTTGTCTGTAGCAGGTGCCCCAAGACACGTTACTCTGCCTGCTTTAATTTGTCTTTAATATCAGATGTGCCTTATTGATTTCTTCTGTGTATGTTTTCGTTTTGAATAATTCAGAGGCACAATTTTTTTCCATTATGGTCAATAGCCAGAGAAAATTCTGAAAATAATCAATTGAGCCCTGACTGACGATTACTAGTGTTGATATCCCCCGAAGTGAGGGAGTCAGAAAGGCCAAGGATAATATGACAAAACAGTCAATCAGTGCAATCAGTAGAAGTATCAACATTGGCTGCATGATGAGAGCCAGATCCATGTCAAGGATCCATAACGGCTCCTAAAAGTTCAGATGCTTGACTTTTTGTCATATGCTGCAACAGATGGACTATGTAAGATTAGATTCAAAAGAGCCTCCCTCCCTCTTTTTCAAAGTGATAGGATCATAAAACAGCTGTGTGGTATGATTTGCATAACACTAAATTTCATCATTTTATTTGTTTTTTCTGTTTTTAAGCTTTCCTAATAACAAGTACCTTCAAAGAAATGACCAGGATGACTGCTTTGCCAAGAAACACTCACAAAAACAGACAGAAATATCACTTTGGTTTCAACCTAATGCTGATGGATAACACCTTTAGCTAGAGATCACGTATTACTTTAGTAATTCCCACCACATCCATCCACATAATCAGGGCACATCACATTCAATTTATAGTGAAAAAATGTATTTTTTTCAGTGAAGAAATCTAATGAAGTTGCCAATAGTAGCTGACAAATTGTGGTCCTAATCAGTGCAGCTATAGACTTGAGGGTTCTTGCAACTTCAGCCCATGTCAGGGTAAGAATCTGATTTAAGATAAGCATGCAGCTATATACACACATAAATAGATAGATAGATAGATAGATAGATAGATAGATAGGTGGATAACGTTGTGTGTATATATATCTGCTGAGGTGAATATCTCCAGAGGGTCTCCAAAGCACAGCTATTGCCATGCAGGCCAGTGAGCAGTGGCTGTGCAACTCACCACATCTATTACCCAAATTCATAAAAAGGCAATATATGGAATTAAATGCTAAATAGCTTATAACTAAATAGTTTAATGACAATCCAATGTGTACAAAGTAAAGGAGTAAATTGGCAGCACTAGCTCAGTTTCCCATGGATAACTTATTTATAAATCTCTCTGTGATTTATTATTAATCTCCTTATGCAATAATCACTTATGCATATAAACATGGCTAAGCTTAAAAATTATATTCTGATTCATGTTTCTTTACAAAGGAAATGTTTTGACTATGGAACTCAAATCGTCACTATTTTAAAGGTTTTGAAAATATTAAAATGAGAAATTATGGAAAATACAATTTTTGATACTTCTGGGCTTCTTTAATTTTTTGCTTTTCATCACAATATTTTGGAATAAATTAGATGAGACTCTTAACTCTCCATTAATCTGAAGAAAATTTTTAAACTAGAAATCGGTAATTAGAAATGACATAGTTTATTTTTAAATCAGAGATGTGGTCCATGAAGAAAATCTTTTTTTTTTAAATTTATCTCAAAAGTAAAGGTGCTTCCTCATAAATATTAATATGCTTTCTATGTTACAAACATATGTGATATGCTCCAATTATTTTCTTTAAAGTAGGTCACTATGCATTTTACTCTCCTTTTCCGTATTCCCATGACCACAAAATATGTTATGATTCTTGTTCCACAGTCATGGAAAACACGACCATAAAAGAAGATGATGTCTAGAACCAGAGCAGCAGACACAGTTGGGATGGAGCTTTTATATGGTAAATGATCCTCTCCATTACAGCAGTACATGAAGCAATAACCATATGCTGCAATTGATTAACACAGGAGTGAAGCTGAGGTAGTTAATCAGTCGCAAAAGCCACTTATTATGAGTCTATTATAAAGCAACGGGGATTTTTTAGTATTAGTATGAGCTAAAATACGAAACAGAAGAAAATAAAAAAAGATACTTTTTTTTTTTTCTGTAGAAAAAAGCTAACTGTCTTTTATCATCCTTTCCAGCAAGAGGGAAGCTAATGGGGTTCAGAAACTGTAGTGTCTAAAACTAACTAAGTCAGGACAGACCCTGGTTTTGGTGCCTGCTTCGGCATATCACATTTTGCATTCAGACTTCCATCCAGGCTGCTATGTGAATTTCAAGGGAGACACTCCTGCCCATGGCATTGACCATGCCCAGGCATTGACAGAGAAGAACAGGTCAGCACGGGCCAATCCACAACCATGGCTGAAAAGGATAACCAGTACCACTCCTCAAGTCTGAGCCTGGGCTCTGTTGGGTTTGTAAGGATAAGCCAAGCCAGTGAGAACAAAGATGTGCTTTGGGCAGACCTGGGAACTGGAAAGCAAAGAAAACTAAATTCAAAGAGGTTGAACGTTAAATATTTTTAAAATATATTTCTTGTCAGGACAAAACACATGTTCTCAGACTCTAAGGCCGTGATATTTTCTTATTAAAAGTTAGACCTTTTGTTTAACCTGTCTCCACAGTGAGTGAAGGACAATAGGCACTTGCAGAAAGGAATTAATCTCGTCTATCAAGATATCCTAGAATGGCATGAATTGCCTTCTGCTAGCAAAAAAAATGCTTGTTGGTCTCCTGTTAGCACATCATCTCTGTGTGCTTTTGTTTTGATATCCATAAAAGTAGGCAGATGCCCAAGACCTGTGTAGCTCTTCTTTTCTACTGAAATCTTTTATTGCACTCAATGTTTTATTGCAACAACGTTGATCTCCCTGCCTGAAAAAATGTGGCTGGATGAGTATAGTTCAAGCCTTTCTGGAAGACCAATAAGTACACTCTTTTCAAGCCTCTCCTCCCTTTTCTCTCTGCAGGATTCATGTTCAGCTGTTGGCCTAGATCTGCAGCAGATAGTGAGTGATCCCAAATTGCCTCCTCCTGCCCCACGAAAGTGTTAGAATAGTGCTCAGAAAGTTGCGTTGTCATAACAGGTACTGCCTGTGTGACACTTCAGCCCTTGTGAAGCAAAGGTAGAAGTGAAACAAAAAAATATAAGACCTTCTGAACCACAAGTTGCAGAAACCACTGGTGTGCAGCTGTCGCTGCTTTAATGCCCACAAGGAATACACCAAGAGACACCACTGTTTGATTTAAAAATGTTCCTTGCAGAATCCTTTAAGATGTTAAATGCTTCTTCTGACCCCAGTCATGTATAGATGTTTTATGAGTCATTTGGCAGACATATCAACAGCCTTTGGAATCTTTTTTTTTTACTCTAACCAGATTTTTGTCAATACAAAGCAGAACGATGTTTGTTTTAGACTTAGTTTATTTTGTCTCTTCTCATTTTTTCACAACCCAGATGCTATAAAAAGAACCAACACTTGATTTTTAATGTAGCAACATTTCTTTATTTTGGAGGGAAGGAAAAAAATTAAAAGTTTTTGACTCTGTGCCTTTGTCAGAAAAGGGCAACCCGAGGGAGTCATTAATTGTGGGGTAATCTCTTTACTCATGGATGTAATATTAATGTAGTTTCTATAGTCTACCTATTAAATGAATAGTAATGAAGGATTTTATCAAACCAAGCTTCTGTGAATAAAATAAATCTTATCTAAAATTCACTAATTAAGTATATTACCACCAATAATGTTACAATGAGCACATTAGTGGAAGCTGACTTTCAGGATTGATATATTTCATCGAGTAAATGATACTACTACATTGAATTTGGAGAGCTAGATTTTTGTCCTCTCATGTGAGGCTTATTTCTTGTTAAAACCTTAAATAAAATATGTAGAAGTACATTCAGGTAAGCAGCACTAGACTTTCAATTATTAGTATCATTTACGGAAAAGTTGGTAAATTACCAAACTTCTGCTACTACTCAGACTACTATCACATTTTTCTTATGCTAATATTCTCTTTTATTAATACCAAAGGATACTAAGTGAAAACAGTAATTTCACAGACATTTATACTCATGTGAAATCATTTTAAAATGACATTTATGAATAAAGTCTTACAACCATTTTAGTAATATGCTTGATAATTAGATCAAATATGTCTCATTACTTCCTCCTGCATACTATTTTTTAAAAAATAATAAGGTACTTGTATAGAATTTTTGTTTATTTTTGTACAGTTTTTTAAAACAGTGTATAGAGATGCCTATAAAAGGAAGATGCATGAGCATGATTCTGGTTCACAGAATCACTCAAAAATTTGTGCTTGTATTTCTTAGAACAAGAGATTACAGAAGGCATGGGCTCAATCTTTGTTAGAAGATGACTTTAACAATTTTACATGTAAAGTCCATTCTTAAGATCTCGTAGGATATGTAACTTTCACATATGTTGGCTGTTTTTCTGTTTTTCTTCAGCACACGTGCATATTTTTTCCCATTGATTTGGTCATGACTCTCTCTCTGAACCCTTCTTCTGTCCTATCCATTTGATAGTGTATCTTACATTAGGGTATATACATATTTAAGCTCAGCAAACTCCATATTGCCAATTCATCAACATTACTTTCACACGCTTTCCCATTAAAACTCACTTTTTTGCAGTGCACTGAGCCAAGTCCCTTGTCCCCATAAAAATGTGCCTATAATAAACCAAGTGGATTTCCTTGTAAGGTGTTGGAAGATAATGTTGTAATAAAAAGAACAAGGAAATAATATATTAAATAATAGTGACTGGTCATATGTTGACTGCCCATTCTATGTGTCTGTTCAAGATGTGTTTCACTCTGTGACCAGAATCACTGCTCTAAAATTTTTCTCAAATCTGTTTGCCATAACACTTCACATGACAGTAAAACCACAGATTTTCAAGTGTCAGTTTGGATACCCAAATATAGGTGGTAGCTAGTGCTAACTGATATTCCCAAGAGAATTCCAAGATGTTCATATAGGACTGGCAGATAAACTTTGCAATTCCGTGATCTTTTGTGTTTTCAGAATAAAACTTCTTTTCCTGTTTAGTTTGCTTAGCTAAAAACCCTTTCTCTTAAGTCAAGCTACAGTTGCTGGTTTGGTATCACCAAGTATCTGATTAAAGAGAGATCTTCCCAGTTACTCCCACTGTCCTTGGGTTTTCCTGGGTAGACAATCATGAAGAGGCAATTTATCCATGTTTGCATGTACTTCCTTTGTCTTCTCCTTTTTTTTTTTTTTTCACCTATGCATTTATGCAACCTAAGCATTTATGCAACCTTTCTTTAAATCTTAAGTTTCTCAAATATCATATCATTCCTGTGCTCAGCTGGACTCTTGCATTTTGTTAACATTTTTGCTCAAGTATGCAACCCAAAACTAAGAACAGGCTTCCTTTGAGGACTCACGTGCAATGCAAAATGGTGATCTCCCTATCATATATGACACTCCTGTTCACACATCTCAGAATGACGTTTGCCTCTTTCTAACCAGAGCTGATTGCCACTCCTGCTTTGTTTCTGCAATGTTACTGCCTAACTAGTTATTTCCCATGTTGCTTGTGGGCTCTTGAACTCTTTTTTTTTTTTTTCCCCTTGAGATTCTTACTTACATTGATCATGTTGATTTGGGGACAAGTATATCTTTAAAATAACAAGAGCATTTTGAATTCTGGTCTAATGCAAATAGATCCTGTTTCCCTTTTCACTTACAAAAGTCCTAAGTTAAGTGTCATGAACAAAACTTAAATATGTAGTTTCTCTTCCATAACCCAAGTCATTAATCCATATCCTGCTCAGTACGTAATTCTGCAGGATCCATTTTGAAATGTTCTCCTCACAGCAAAGTTCCTGTTATCTTCAGCAAAGTTTTCCACCTGTCACACACAAATGTAACAGTGATTTTATCCAGCTATTTTTCTGATTTGTTGATGAAAGTCCTACATGAGAATGTTCAGACTGATCCAAAGTTAAATTATGTTACATACTTACAACCTTTCATTACACCAAACGCTAATTTTTTTTCTCTCTTTTTCAATTAAAAATCAGGTTAAAATGACTCGCTGTTGAAGACAGGAACATTTATCTCTAGTTCCCTCATTTTCCCCCAGTTTAGCCCTAAATGGCTACACCAACATTACCATTTCAATTCAAATCAAATACATGCCTCTGAAGTAAATCTCCCAATAGTCCTTATGCTTTAGTTTCCACTCAGTCTCATGAGTTCCTCCTGGATTAAACTAAACTGGCAAATGCCCATCAAAAGCCCACTAAACATGTTCCATGGGACCAAATGAAAGTCACTTTGAAGAAAGGCACTGTGTGGACTTGAGGTCTTCACACCAACTCTGCCTCTCCATAGCCCCTCCTCCTGTGCTTCGCTACTTGCTACAGACTTAGGAGCCTAAGTGCCCTTCTTCCAGTCTTCATTTAGCTTCCATGAGCTCCAAAAAGGGATAGCTCTGCAGCTTTTTCAGCTAACATCCCATGAATTTGAGGGTGCCTTTTTTCATATTATTCTAACACATCTTCATTCAGTTTTCTGAATTTGAAAGCAGGAATAAAAAGAATATAGTGTCCTTTCTCTGTGCCTTCTGTTATTTACTTTCCTTTCCTTCCCTCTTCAGTGCCGATATGATACTTTTTGTTGTTTTCCTGTCTGCTCCCTCCCTAATGTATTTCTAGAACCGTGTCTGCTTGCCTTTCATCTCCCTTGCTAGTTGTAAGTCATTTTGCATTTTAGCCTTTCCGAATTCATCCCCACATGCTTGTGCTATTATCCTCCACACACATCCTTATTCAGCTGTCCTTGTTTCCACTTTTAATATCTTCTTTTTTTCCCATTCTTTACTCCTTAAAGAGTTCCTGATTCAGCCACATTGTCTCTTCCAAGCTCTCCTTCGCATCAGAATACTTGGCTTTGTGCCTTTAATACAGTCTCTTTCAATAACTGCCAGGTCTCCTGAATTCCTTTATTCCTTATATTATCTTCCCAAGGGACCCTACTTACCAGTTTCCTCAGCTGTTGAAGAGTGCTTTTCTGAAGTCCATTATGCCTACTCTGCTGTTCTCCCTTCTTCCTGTTCTCAGTATGATGAGTCTGTGATCACTTTCACCCAAACTTTTATTCCATCATCAGATTTTCAATGAGTCTTCCCGTATTAGTTGGGTTGCTGTCTAAAAGTGCTGTTCTTTCTACAGCCTTATCTACCACACCAAATCCTGGACAGGCAATATAAAGAATGCACAATAAAAAGGAGTGTGATGATAGAATATGAACAGCCCAAGTCAATCTTATTTATTCAGCATTGGTGGCTCTTCAGCTGCATTATGGTGGTCAGTGTGCTTCAGTGAAAATGCATAGCATTTCGAAGGAGCCCAAAGCACAGTGATGATCAGAGTGTAAGAAAACAGAGACTGCAGAAAAAGATTGATATAATCAGGTTGTTCAGACTAGAGAAGTCCTGAGAGGAGGTAGGTTCATGTTCTGAGTATTTTTTAAAAGGTAAAATGATCTTACAGGGAACAAATAATCTGTTCTCTGTAGCGATCTGTGGAAAAGGAAAGGGTTTATGTTGTTACCATAAGGTCAACTCAGTCATTAGTCACTTTCTAGCAATAAACAGAAGAATAGACAGCCTAGGCGAGAATGGATTTAAGAATGAGCTATGCAATTTTCTGTCAGGACAATGTAACCACTGTAATCCACTGGAGTCTCCCACCCACAACCAGATCACTCTCGCAGATGCACAAAATTGTAGCAGCGTATATGAACCTCATGCACATATGAAGAGCTCACAGAACAAGGACTTAGAGTAAGCACACTATGAGCAGAGACAAAAATGGAATGTCTAACATCCTTGGCACATTTTAAACAGCAAGCAAATAATGAGTTTAAATTTTATCCATCAAGAATATTATTTCTTACATTTGCCAGGGTCTTATTGTATTACACAAAATACGAAATTCCCCTTTCATGCAAAGTTTTATTCCCTTAAAAAATTAATTTTAAAGTCAATAATTTTAAACTCTGTATAACATCAAGTATATGAATATTGCAAGCTATTTTCAGAGATGTAGAATGAGACTATGTGTTCAGGCCTGCAGAATAGAAGAGCACGAACCTCTCTGCTAACCACTTTCCTGGTGAGGAGCAGATTTCATTGCAGTCCTTGTACTCTTCCTAATGGACAGTATTTCCATCAGCCTCTACACTGCACCTGAGCTGACATACTGGGACTCTGTGTAGACCAGCGCAATCTTAAGGCACATCGTCAACAATGGACAGGATAACTGTCACATGAGGTATAGGGTGGTGAACCTCTCCAACAGGATTCAAATGTGCTTTTGAGACACCTCTATAGGCTTCCAGCTGGATTTCTAAAGAGCTGCCACAAACAGCTCTCGAATATGCTAAGTACAGAGGAGAGACACCTCTTTGACTTCATGGTGTCTCCTTCAAAATTGCTGCTAGAACCTTTGTTAGTGCAGTTGTTTCACAGAAAGTGAGGCAGGTCCACGAGGCTGAAGGGTCTCGAGCTCCAGGTCTTCTGAGGCCAGGAGAGTCTCCTTCCTTTGGAGTACGGGATGTAGCCCATGTAAGCGGAGTGCATTAGCTGCATTCCCCAGGAGCTGCAGGAGGCAGAGTGCATGCCTGAGGCATAGCCCCTCCTGGAGCTCCTGGCGAGATGATGTGCCTCTGCACTATCCCCAGTGTGGTGCCGTGCCTTCCAGGCACAATTGAGTCCTTAGTGTTTTGTCCAAGCTATTGCTTCAGAGCTTGAATTTATGATATGAACAGAGATAGCATAGCTCTTAACCAAAGTTAATCATCAAATATTTATATACACTAAATACTACAGTTACTCACAGTCAGAGATAAAAATACAGCTTTTTAGACAAGGCTACCATTTAATGTATAGGGGTTAGTCTTTGATAAACTCCACAAATCTTCAGACCTTATCTCAAAAATACCCTCCTCTCATTCTTATATTAGAAAAGTTATCCATAGTTGCATCTCCCGACCTGGATGCTCAGTGCACCCCATCCCTTTCCTTTCCTCTCCATGGCACGGACACCATGCCAGTCAGACTTTCTCCTGTGAAACAAGAGATAGGACAGGAGGAAATGATCTCAGGTTGCATCAGGGGATGTTTAGGTTGGATATTAGGAAAAAATTATTCACTAAAACAATCATCAAGCAATGGTTGACCAGTCAAGGGAATCGCTGTCCCTGGAAGTGTTCAAAGACACATAGATGTGATGCTGAGGGACACGGTTTAGTGGCAAACCTGACTGCGTCAGGTTAATGGTTGGACTTGATGATCTTAGAGGTCTTTGCCCACCTAAATCATTCTATGATTCTATGGTGGAAAGCATTTCCCACACAGTAACTACCTTTCAGTTGCTCATACAATATGGAAAATTTCATCCATTTATTTAAAAATCTGGATGACTTTTAGGACTATTTTCTTTTAAACTGATGATCTGAAGGTCTGATTTGATGCACTAATAACTCAGGAGCCATGAATTCCAGAATGGCTGGTTGGATCTTGCTAAGATGAACTTGCCTCTGCCTACCACAAAAGATAGAGAATAGTAATATGGGACCATGGCTTTTGTAGATGTAGGTTTTGCCCAATTATCGATATTTTTAGTCTGGAATTCACCTAATTTACCTGATAAGGTCATGGCTTCTCCAGAAACTAGCTTCATCTAACAGCTACCTCCAGAAAAGGGGGAGAAATTCCCAGTCACCCCTTGCTGGTTTTGCCTTTCTTCTCCGCAGGTAAAAGCTACCTGGTCCTTCTCTCCCCTTCTTGCTAACCTGGCAGTAATCAGACTGATTCAGTTTGGTGACCTACCAGAAGCTAAATACTTGTTGCTGTGTAAGGACAGGATAGTTTTCAAAGGACGTCTGAAATTAGTCGGATCACTGAGAACCCACTGAGCGTTTATAGTGGTATAAGGGGAGCAGCAACATTGCCCAGGTAGGAGCAGGAAGAAGAACAGGACTTAACAACAGCAGAGAGCTTAGCTCACGACATACTCCAACACACCACTAAAACACAGCAATAAAAACTCAAGTGAAAAGTACTTCCAACAACTGAAAATCCAAAAAGAGAGTTGAACCTGACAGGAAATCTGCTTGAATTTAGTACTCTGCACCTTGTTAATAAATAATAGTCCAGTTATTGATTGTTTATGTTTACAGTATAGAGACCAACACATAGTACTTGATAGCCCTATGACATGAAAAACTGTGATCACAGGAATGCAGTCCTGAACTGAACTAATTAGCCCGGCAGAGGAGGAAGATTTCTTGTTTAAAGTGCCATAGTGCTGTAATATAGGGATATTTTTTCCAGGACCAAAGCTGGTATTTGTTCTGCATGGGACTGCCTCACTCAGCAGTAACAGCTGCAATTAGTGGCAGTCAGATAAATTTGATTGCCTAATGCAGATATACCTCAAGAAATTTCAAGGTTTATTTGGGGGTTTCTGATATTAGGCAGTATCAATTGGCGTCATGCTGTTTCAGAAAAAATACCAGTCTGACAGTTTTCAAACAAGAGAAAATTCTTTGTAATGTGCCTAACATTCATGTTGGGTGTGTTGCAAGAATAGAAAAGGCAATTTTTCAAGCCTGGTCTTATTTAATATTGTCTATATTTCATGGTCACAAATAGTGTTGAGTATAACCCTAAAACTGCACACCAGTCAGAGGATACATTCAGGTGAGCACTCTGAAATACCTTTAGGTTGGGACGGCATCTGCAGTCATCACACATGCACTGTTCAGGGTGATAAAATACCTAGAGCAGCACCTTACATTTTACAAGCAACCAGGTACAAAATTTCAAAGTATTTTGTACACTTGTCAGTATATATTTTCTCTTACAAGTTTGAAGGAGCTGTGGAATTAAATTATCACCCTCCCATTTCAAGCACTGCTATACCATTGTCAAAATTTAGTGCCCAATGAATGCAGGTTGTGATTTTATGTTCAGACTTAAGGTAAAAAGCTGAGTTTACAAAAGCAAGTTCTACAGTAGGATTAAACACACAGGTGATGGAAGGAAAAAAAAAAGAGAGAAAAGAAAACTTTAAAAAATACTTGAAGTTAAGTTGCTTCTTCTCGAGAAAACTCCTAAGGACATGTCTTCCATATCCTACCAATCTCTTCTGCCTTTTCACCACTTGAATGTCATAAAAGCGGTAAAGGGGAACAGAGTTAAAGCCTGCTTTTCATAGAGTAAATCCTAGTTTACAACAAATGGACAGCTTTTAGAGAACCTTTGGGATAGAATAAGGCCAAAGAATAAGTGGCAGTACCTCACATCAAGAACAGTAAGCAGAAAACTGAAGAACCACATAATCAACGTACACTTTTTAATGGGTATGGGAAGGGAGGGGTGAAATTTTTTTCTGTGATCATGGGTAAAGTATCTGGAATTAAGAACTGACATCATGCTGAAAGTATTATGTCATCTTAACTAGCCCATCAATCCCAAGAGAGCAGGCCAATGCCCCTAATCTTTTTTGGGGAGCTTCAGATCTCTTTGACAAAATCCCCTTAAATGGGAAAGTTCATGATAGTGGATGTTTAAAATTTTTTTTTCTGCAGGCACTCTTTTCAAATGCCTTTTTGGGGGATCCTCTCTGCATCTGAATTATTTCACAGCTCAATGCAGAGACTTCTAAATGCCACTGACATTAACAAGTTGTACAAAGATGATAATCTCAGTTGGGCGCCACAGATTGAGAATGTGCCGACTTGCATGAGTCGAACAGACTGTCAGGGATAAGAAATGGAAAGTACATAAAGCCAAGTGTCATTTCCATAAGAACTCTCATGTTTGAGGAAAAATCTATCAGAAAGGTGTGTCAAGACCAATCCTACAAAATGCAAATCATTCTATAAATTACTTTCTTGAAATCCAAAGTGAAGTAAAATAGAACTGGAAAGCTTTTGAGGGGGAAAGATAATCTTTTCAGACAAAGAATCATTAACAAAATCTGTATAAAAAATTATGGAGTTCACTGGAGAACTAAATTGGGCAGAGAAGCTGACATAGAAAAGGTTATTTACTCAGAAGCTGCCTGAGAAATCATATGGTTTCAGACACTAGAAAAAAATTCTATGGCTATTAGAAAGGGAAACTGGAAGTGGTATTCTTATAAAGGGCAACTTTGAGCAGTGACCTGAAACATTCTCAGACTAAACACACAATTCTGATTGTAGCCATCAAGGACTGGCTTTACTCAAATCTAGGTATGAAGATTTCCAGTTGTTTTTATTAAATACCTCAAGCACTGAAGCTGGTCACAAACTCTTGTTAACAATTCCAAACAAGGTCTGCAGCAAGAATAACTGTAATTTCAAATTTTATCACTAGCATTCAAAATGGATGAGCTGTGAATTTCAGCAAGTGTTTTATTTTCCTTATTTTCCTTTTTATTTTTTCCCAATGGTCGATTTATTCAGAAAAGCATGGCAAAGTCAGTGTTACAGTGAATGAAGTTGAAAGCAGTATTGACAGTCAGCGTAAAGCCTGATTTTGCAGGGTGGCATAGGAACAGAAATCTGCTATTGGCAGTCTGTATTGCAGCTTTACTATTGAAAAAGTTAAACATTATGGACAAAAGACAGACTAGTGTCCTCAAAAGTGTACATACTGTGATCTCTTAAATAGAGAATACTGATATTTAAATCTAGTCACAAGGACACATGTGAACAAGAAAGAATGATAGAGAGAGTCAGAGAGAGATCCACAAAGGGATTTAAATTATACTGAAGTGTTTAACTACTATTTTATATATTTAAATCCAAAAACTATTTCTTTAGGATCTCCGTTTAAAACCCAGTTGATGCCGAACAGTCTTTGCACCCATCGTGTTCCCAGCTGCTGTCATTCAAGGTTGCCCAAGAACACTAACTTCCTTCTTTTTCCCATTCCAGATGTGTCTCGCTGCTGTGCAACCTCTGTTTCAAACCTCTAGCATATTTAAAAGGTTAGGCTCCCTACAAAATACAGGCAGAAGAGTGAATGATGGTGAATCTCAGTGAAGTGGTTACCCGTGTTATGCAAGTGAGATTAAGTCCTTCTCTTACTTAAAGGAATTTGAATCCTCAGCTTCCTACTGCTGAGAAGAACGATCTCTCTTTTCTGAAGCTGTGTCACTTTCCATGCAAAGGTTTCAGCTGGAATGTCACCATCCTGTGCTATTTTAGCCTGGGAGAAGAAGCTTAGTGGCCTTTCAGCTTTGCACTGAAACTTGTTAAAATACTCTTTCAGTTGCTCTTATTGGCTGCCAGTAGAGGATATCACACTGTGAACATCACAGTCATCCACTGCATCCCCTAAAGCCTCATCACGGAGACTGTAGGGAGATGCAGTTCCTCTGCTGTATTTCCTTAACAGCCTGTCCCTTTTTTTTTACTGTTGTGGCTTGTTTCCTGACAAGTTCAGCAGTGCCTGATAAGTTACAATAATATGAGAATTTGAGAAGAACTTTAGGAGGAAAGATAAATGAGATGAGTGAGAGCTCACCATAGGGATTGTCTAACAGATATGAGTTTGGATATAGTAGCCCCTGGGAGAATTCTCCTATGTCCTCCTCTAGGACACATTTAGTGAGATTCACTACTTAAACCAAGTCTAAGCACTCATTAGTCGGATGGTCAGCTGGCCCAGTCCATACCAATACATAGTATGACAGCTAAGATTGGCTCTTCCTTGTTGCCAAAGTGCTCTGAAGCAGCACTTGTGGCTCTGGAGAAGTGTCATGTCGAACTCAGTAGGCTTCTGCAGCTTGTGTAGAAGCTAATCAGCTTTTACTGAACACCCTCTATGCCGTAAACCAACACTGTGCACATGCTGTTTGCTAAAATTGCAGGGTGTTTTTCTATCAAGTTGCCTTTCCATTACATTATGCCCTGTGATTTATATTGCTAGCTCCGCTGGATTGTGAATACTGCCATGGAGGGGTATCTGAAACATGCAATTCATAATTGAAGTCGTGGATGTATGCTATTGTATCTCCCCTCATTTGATTGCTGTGTATACAGTGTCAGTTAAAAGGGGCTCTAAACATTTTTGAGGATGCTGTTCAATAAAAATTTTCTTTTGTGACCCACTAGATGATTCTCAGTAGATCAAAATCAAAATGGAGTTTTGAACATTGTTATATCTATTTCAGATGATAATATTATGCTTTTCATAAAAAAACATTTTTGTTTTATCAAAGTAATTATTTGTAATAAGATTATTTGAAGTGACTGAATAAAAAAATGTTGCAGGCTTTCTATGGCAGGAAGTAATTTGAGATTTCAGCATTTCACACATTTTAAAGACAAGTGCTTCTGAAATGTGAAAATTCCTGTGAAATGGAAACTTCATTTTGCAATCAGATGTACTGATTGACTTTTTTTAGTACTACAGATAGAAATTGTGTTTTTATTGTGAATTCCTGAAGTCTGACTCCAAGCATTCATTAACTGGGATTTTCTCATAAATATTTGTCGCTATTTTCTAACTTTTTCCTTCCATACCTTTCTCTAACACTCTGACTAATGTAGTTATTTGACAGATTATATGTTAAAGCAGATATTTTAATTAAAGGAAAGAAGTATCCTGGCAGGTCAAGCCAGCACCACCAAGTGCTCCTGGATACTTAAAAGCTGAGGACCCTAAGTGAAAGTAGCAGAAAAGGACAATGTTTCTTGTGTTCACAGCCATTGCTAGTTATTTTGGAACTCTGAGGACAGCAGGTGCCCCAACACAGAAGTCACAAATTCATCTGAATTGTCAATAATGATATAAATACTTGCAAAAGGAGTATTGTGTCCTGATGCAGGGGTCTGCAAAGATAACTACATATCAGCCAGCTGAGAAAGTCTTTTGGTCATGATTATCATCTAACATGCTGTCTTCCAGAAAATTTATTCTGGATGAGGAAGTAGGTTCTACAGTGTCCTCAGGAGATAAGTCATCATGGAGATATCCGCTTCCACCCCTCCTAGAGATGACTTTGCACTCTGATTATTCTGGTTATTATGCATATGATGGCATCTTTAAAACTTGCGTGGCAATGGAATTAAGTGAATAACTTCTTTTTTTTCATCACCTATTTTTATCTCCCTTCCCCTAGTCTTACATTAGATGAACAGATGCATTTTGGCGTAATGCAAATATAATAGGAGTGTGTGATTAGATAAATGAGATTTTTCATTTCAGCTGATGAGATATTGTGTCTTGCTGCACTTTACTTTAGATATCTATTTTATTCAGAGTAGCAAAACAGAGTTCTTCACAAATGAAATGAGAAAATATTTCATCTGGTTTCCCTCCAATTAATGGGTTTGAACATTTCTTTCAGATTTTCACAAATAATTAATTTGAATTACATGTGGCAAGATCAGTTATTACAGTTATGAAACTTAATAGTCA
This sequence comes from Picathartes gymnocephalus, assembly GCA_013390045.1. Taxonomy (NCBI): domain Eukaryota; kingdom Metazoa; phylum Chordata; class Aves; order Passeriformes; family Picathartidae; genus Picathartes; species Picathartes gymnocephalus. Next base: position 80,725 of record WEKY01024574.1, on the reverse strand, counting down.
TGCTGTGCAGACTGAAAAAAAATTAATTTTTCCTTCCAAATGTTTCTCACCTCTAAGAAGTAATTAGGATTCCCATTAATTGTAGGTTTAGGGTTTTTTGCTTCACTGTAGCTCGCATTGGAAAGGAGCAAAATCAATTTTGTGATATAATTCCATTTAGAGGGAGAAAGAGAACAAAAGAGTCAGATTACTAATATACAGGAAATATATGTATGTGTATTCCTTCTTACCATAAATACTGGCATTTTATTTATTTTTATTAATCAATGCATAGGAAGCCTACCAAGAATCATTAAAGCAATACATAGTAAAGACAAACCAACAACAACAGGAGGATTTTTTTTTAAGTCAAGTATCAAATTAAATACTTAGCTAAAGAGCACAGAAATAACCATCCTACTTAGAAAAAAATCAATTTCCAGTTAGTCAGAGTAGAATAGGAAAAAAAAAAAGAGGATGGCAAAGAAAATCAAGAGAACAATGCCATGAACAAGCAAAGATGGGTTCCTCCAAAACAACTGTATTCCCCAAGCCATGGAAATAGTTGCAGTCAGATACACCATCACTTCAATATTTTTCAAGGTATGACACGTGTGAAAACAAAGGAAATAAACAGAATAGTTTGTGTTCTTTTCCCTCCTAATCTGAGTGTTTTCTTAAAAGAAATGCTTACTATTTCTCAGTGTACAAAAGGTAAAGAGTAAATTAAAAGTAATCTCAAAGCAGGCATAAAAATAATGCACTAAAATCCAAAAGACCATTAGAAATATGTTTCTCCTAAAACTGTTTCTTCCAAAAGTATTTATTTACTGCCTAAATACAACTATGTTAATTTTAAGGGTTTCATATAGTTTCCTTTTTTTTTTCCCCACACCAAACAAACTAATAAGTACATGGGTCCCATCGTCTAGTATAACTAAAGCACCCTGTAGCAGCAGAATAGGTCAGAGTGCCTCTGACTATCTATGACACTTGACACTTGCAACTCTCTTGCATCATTTTGGATCACTCCATCTCCTTCAAAAAGTAGTTTGTTCTAGGGGATCTCAGCAGTGGATGTGTGAGGTAAACAAAGCTAGATATCTGAATTTTGTACTAGAAGGTCCAGTTGAGGAGGGTACTCAAGTAACTCCATATATTTTAGATGTGCATTTTAAGTGATATTCCAGAATCTGTGCCTGAAAAAATACAATATGTGTGAGGTTTCTCTTGGCCAGTCTGAGATGTTTTATGTGTCCACATTTACATATTAATTGGTTGTCTAGATACTTAGGCAATGAGGAGCACTAGACGTTTGTAGATCTCAATTCACATGACGTATTTGGACATCTCCTTTCAGAAGAAAAGTATCACTCCCCAGAAGTATACTTTTGTTGTTGTTTGTTGCCTGTAAAAGGAGGCGATTACCTCTGATCGAAGCTTGCAATGCTAATGCCATCCTAACTCAGAAAACATATAAATGCTTCCATTTGTTTATCATCACTTCCAAAATATTTTAACAGCAATGAGCTACCCTCGACCCAACCTCCATAAAATGAATACATTTTGTTTGTTACATTCCTACATTCTTGGTATAAACTGGTAGGTATTTTCTTCTAGGTATAAAACCAATAGAGGAAATGAAAGCAAGGCAGAGTCGTCCACCGAAGAACTTGTAATTAAAACATAGCTTTACACTCTGGTTTCTTTGAACATGTCATATTGACACCCTCATGTCAGGATAAGAGTCTCTCTGACATGGAATGCAATGGATGTGGACTCCATACCAGCTGTGCCAGGAGGATTGTGGTAGTGAGACCTAAGGAAAACTGCTGTCGACAGTGAGAGGATCTGCAACAGAACTAAACTTGCACATGGCTTCTGTTACGGCTTCTGTTTTGGTTGATAACAAAGGGGAAGCAGAAAGAGGGCTCTGGAGGCTGCTAGCACAGAAAAAAAAAATGCAGCAGACAGATGTGCTGAATCTTAAAGTCCAGTGCAAATGCATTTATGTCAGGAAAAGTATAAAGAAAAAGAGAGAAAAAGTCCTAAAGATGTACATCGGCAGGTTTATAATTTCCTGAGAATAAAAAACAACAGTAGTCTCTAATTTTTCCCTCTTATCCATTTCTTCTTACAGTATCTACATGGTCAATGCAAATAACCATCTTAGTGTGCACACAAATAACAGTTGTATTTTGAAACCACATCTCATTTTATTCTACCTTGAATTTTTTTTCTTCTTTTCCATTACAAATAGAACAAAGACAGGATATTATGCCAAACTGGACAGTACAGAACTTAATATTTCCCAAATTCTACTGTCTTGCTGCTTTTATATAATTTATAGTTTAATTTTTTTTCCTGTGCTGATGAACAGCAGGACTTGGTTTTCACTCTCAAAACCAAGAGCTTCATTAATGTAGGCTGCAATTCTTTCACGTCTTAGCAAATAAGTAATTTGGTGTTAATTTCACAGTTGTTTTTCATTAATTCTGAGTAGTACTTGGCAGGGTGAATTCTGAAAGGATTCTGAGTTGGTAGGGGAGATGGGTGATGGCATTTCAGGAAATCATTTCTCAAAACCGTGACTTTAAAGGTATCTAGAAGAGGTGACTGGCTGTCATGCCCTGTAATCTTCATTTTATTAGAAATGGTCTGTAGAACTACAGTTGTCTATACCTCCTCCCTTTTTTCTGCCATAAAAACTGTTTAGTGATTTTCAGTCTTTTAGGAGTGTCTCCAGAGTATCAGGAGCTCTGACTAGGCTATAGTGACTAATGCCTTAAGTGCTATTAAGGAAATTACCAGAAGAAAAATAAATTTCATACAATCGCAAGATAGGCTTCATAGACTTCAATTGTTTAGATTTAGATTGTTTAGAATTAACAGGGTGTGAGTTTCTTAAATGCTTATAAGATAGTATAGCAGTAGAGCAGTATAACACTGCTAGGTGTACTAAGTCACCTTCTTTATTGTCTTTTTTTTTCTGGTTTTTTTTTTTTTTTTGCAACTGGGATGACTTTTCAGAGTGCATCTTTGTGTCTATCAGCGCTTCAGAATGCTAACAGGAGAGAGAAGTTCCCAGAAGAACTTGATTTGTTAGACCTGTTCAGACTGACCTTTAATTGTTTGGGCTCTGCTCAGTATGATACCCCTGTGATTCCGAAATATTACACACTAGTCTGGTGGTTAAATCACTTAACCAGGTTATACGATAATTCTGGTCCTAAACTACCCACTCAGCTGTGGAACAGCCAGGTTCTATGTGTACTCCAGCCTGTGGTCTCACCCTGAGAAGATCCTCCCCTCTATAGGTGTATATTCAGTGTGTCTATTCACACCTTTCCTCCTGAAGTTGGTCCAAAGGACACAATTAGGGCATGCATATCTATAAATTCATACCCTCACACTGAGAAGGCTGTGGAATACCTGCTTTTCTTCTTCATGAAGAGCTTTAAACACCCAATTTTGTTGTTAATTGAAGATCTGATACATAAGCACTTAAGAGAAAGCAATCAGATACATAATTGCCCCTCGTTGTTGCCCCTTTCCTACTGATTGTCACTGACATCGCAGAAATCAGCATGAATCTCTCATTAATCCCTAAATAAGTGTCTAATTATTTTTCTTTGGTGACTCGGAATGCCAGAGCAGGACACCTTACCCAGCCTGAGGACACTCAAGCTCCCGTTTTTGACAGACAGAGTTTATTGACTGTCTGTCCCAGTGACACTGCAGATGATCAGTAGCTCTTCTTTTAGTGCTAGACTGAGTGCCAGAAACCAAAACAGAAATGTAGAAACAGAAGTGATATCTCTGGTGCTCTGAAGTCCCCTACGAATTTTTCTTCTGTACAATTGCATTGGCTGCAGACATACAGGAACACTCTGGCATTAATAAATTAATTTAGAGTGACTCCTTTCAAATGACCATCAGCATGTCATGTGATGGGGACCAGGCTTTGCTTTGCAAGGTGAGAGACCTGTCTCTGATTCCTTAGTTAAAAGAGGGATGTTTAGTGAAGAGGAATGGGGACAGTAGTAAAACAGCCACAAGTAAAATTATTTTATGAGCTTCCCGATGTGTTCCAAGAATCTTCTGAATTTTAATTAAAGTGTGACCTAGCAGCATCCCTGAGTACTTCCCAGTTTAGAGGCTAATTGGAACATGAATCTCAGATGCCAGGGCAGGAGTGGAACACCGGCCAACATAGTGCTGGCCGTCCCCCCAGTGTGAGCCACCTGCTCCAGCACTTCTGAGCCACACCAAGGAACCCACCTGCTTGCTGACTTCTTATTTCCTCTCTTCTTCTTTTTTCTTAACATGACTAAATTTGGAATTATTTAAAATGTCTTCTATCCTTTTATTTTTTAGAAAGGCAGAGAGTGCAGAGAGCTGCCGGCATGTTGAAGCTTAAAAAGGTTATTAACAGCAGACAAGTATAGGGGCTTTAGGGAGAATTTCCGTATCTCTTGCCTCATCCTATCCACATCTCATCCTTAATCTTGCTCTCTTTCAGTCTGGAAAAGCACACGCTAGCTTAGTGTAACCTAATAGTTTTCCTTTCTAGTCCCCTCTTTCTCCTTTGTGCTTTCAATAGATTCAAGGATCAAGGCCCAGATATTTCTTTTAGGTTGTTGAACTTTAGCGAATAAGAACAAAAATGAACAAAGCCAACAGTTTTTCATAAGTGATAGCCAACAGAAAACTTCCTCTGGCTGAAAAGTTCAAAGACTGTATTTTCAGAGACAGAGGATCCTAGCTTTCCTATCATTCCTTTCTGGATAAATATTTTGTTCTATTGGGAGAGAAAGAAGTAGCTATGAATGAGTTTGCAGCCAAATCCTCCATTTAAGGATGATTTTGAGCATTATTCTGTGAAATTGAGTCTGGAATGCCTGTGGTTGGATAGAGGGATAAGAATGAAGGAAGGAAGTAAAAATAGCAGAAGTGAAAGAGGGAAAAAATCAAAGAGAAAAGGAAACAGTAAAGGATTAACGGTAGGCAGAAAGGAGTGAGAGAGAGAGAGAGAGAGAGAGAGAAAAAGAAAGACAGAAAGAGAGAAAGAAGAAAATACAAAACATGAGAAGGGGTTATTTAAGGTCTACTTTGATTTATCTTTATGCAAAAATCAATCTAGTCCCCTCTTTTTCCTGAATCACTTCTTCCATCTTCTTTCTGAGGCAAGGAAAACCAGTAGCTTATCTTTCCACGTGAAAATTTACCTCTGATTCATATTGTAACATGGCAAAGATTTGTCTGGTTGGTTTTTTTTATTCTTTTTCAATGTGTTCTACAAGCAAGTCAATATTTACTTTTCTTTTCTTTCTCCCATTGCCTAATGCCAGAAGTTTTCAGCATCCAATAGTGTTTGCTTGGGCAGATATTCATGATTCAGGTCCTGAATTAGCAAGATCAGAGATGTAATTTAATGCTCAGATTCACCCCATGCAGCATAACCCTGAAAATTTCTAGGTAATCTGTTGATAAATGAGAACCACATCTCCATGAGGCATATTAGAAGTTCAAATTATTAACATCAACATACATAATTTTATAATTGTCAGCATAGAAACATACATGTTTTTAAAAAATCAAAAAAAGGAATCCATTGTCTTTGTATCAAGAATTAAATGATTATGAAAACGTGTTTAACAGGATATATACTTTTTTCCTTTTGAAAGTGCATGGGGAAAATGAAGCATAAAAGACATCTCTGCTGATACAGGTCTGCCCCTTCTTAAGTCCATGGTAAAATCTCTACTGACTTCAAGAGGAGATATGAAAGCAATGCAAAATGTCTTTGAGAATTTTACTTTAAAGGATAGATCAGCAAGGGATTTTAGTTAAATATCATAGCACCTATCCAATAGATGTAATTTTGCTGCAAAATACGTAGTCCTAAATTAGATGTCTGTTTCCTTAGAGATTGTACAGAAAAGATGGAATCCACAAAGACATGCTAGGCAAGGAAGCACTTCAGGAAATGTTGAGATTAAGCATATGCCCTAAACCTTCTCCCTGTGCTGCAACTTACTTTTGAATTGGAGGAGGTGCTGTCTTCCACTTGGAATTCCATTATTCTAAAGTCCTGAATTACAGCATTTACTCCCTCTCAAAAGAGGATTCGGTTCCTCTTGTAGCTTTTGGATAATAAAAAGGCCTAAAAAATGCACACTTAATTTTCTTTGCCACATGGAACAACAATCCCTCACCTCCTAGAAAAGTGCTTGTTCTCCCCAGCCACAGCTTTCCTGGATAATTAAGTAATCACAGGAACAGACAGAACGTGCGAAGTACTTGATAGTCACCACCCCTCCCCACGAGAAAAAAGAAGCTGGGTTCCAGTTCGTGAACCAGTGTATGTATTTAATACTAAGTAATCATTACAGCAGTGACTGGAATCCAGATCTCCCTTTTTCCCAGGTGACTGCCTTAAGTACCAGACTCTTTCTGTCTTCTGAGAAGCTTGTTCTTTCACTAGCTTAATGAATATTTCATCACTCTCTGTGAAGTGGAACATCACATCTCGCAAGGAGAGGCTGTGAGCAGCCAACCCCAGAAAATCTACCAGCCTGATGCTTAGAACATTTTGGTGAGAGATGCAGTTTCAAATCCTTAACAAAACAGAATGAATTGAATCAGAATTTTCTACCTTTAAATGAAAACAAGTTCACACTAAACTTAAAGCATATGCTCTATTCTCCTTTTATGCAACAAATCCTGAATGGCTTGACATCCCCCATCCATTTACAGGGCCACAGAACTTGCCAACGTACATCACAAGTTAAACCTATTCTTATTGCATTAGGTATATAATAAATGTGTTGGATAAAAAAACAAAATACAAAGATTGTATAGGCATATGTTATGTATCTGGGGGAATCAGGTTTTAGGCAGTTATAAGATTGTCCAGAAGCAGGTTTTTGACCCTTGGATAATTTCAATAATAAAGTGCTGGCTGCTTGGGCACAGTCTCAAAGAGTTATCTCCTAATTCCCTTTTAGGAGTTAGGAAAATTAAGAACATTAATTAGGCAGTCACAGACTGCCTAAATTGGGTGCTTAGGCTTCGTAATTTATTAGTGGAAAGAACTAGGCACCAAAGAGCAGTCCAGAGAATTTGCCTACCGGGAGCACACTCATGTAAAGATAGCAGTTATGAAACATGAGCCACAGAATTTGGCTATACCATTGCCTCTCTCTGGAGTTTATACACTGATGTTCAGAGATTCATCCAGTTGCCTATACATAGGCATCTGGAGTTGTAAATGTGTGCAGGGTAGACCTTCAGCTGCCCTATAGCTGACACCCCAAGTCTACTTACTTCCTGTGTTACGTCCACCAGCTCTGCAGCCAGATAAACCTGGGATGTTTGAAATAGCACTAGGGGCTTATTCATGGACAACTGAATTAAAACTCGAGTAATCTCAAGCTGAAACAAGTCCTGAACCCAAATCTTAAACAACTATCCTGATGATAAAACTTTCTTAAAGAAAACAACAGGATCAATTCCAGTCAGGTTTCAACAGACATACTTAACAGCTGTAAGGAATTAAGGCTCCTTGTTTCCATGGTGTGACATCAATATACTTTGGAACTGGAGATCTAACAATTTATGGTCCTAAATGTTAACTTTGTTACCCAGCTTTTCTATGAAATTTGAGGGAAGAATAGAAATTAGAAACTTAAATATTGATGGGACTCCCAGGATGAACTGGCAGCTAAACAGAAGATTAGAGCGGTAGGTTTTGGACTTGGATCTCAAAAATAAAATTCATCTTACCTAACTTTACTTTTACAGCTTAAATGCCCATGACTGGACAAGTCACTCTAGATTCCCTTATCATTGACAAAGAGAGCCTCAAGGGTACAATTCATCTCTCCATAAAATCAATGTCTCCTTAGGTCAGTAAGAGACTCCTTTTCCTAAACGTAGCATCTAGTGTCATTCCAGACAGCATAAGATATCACTCCTGGCCTTGATAAGCCAAGTATATAGGTTCTGGTTTGTATCTGCCAGTCCAACACACAATATAGATATCCTGGTTACCCCACCACCTCTCCAGTGGCACTTGGCACCTCAGCAAGGAACGTAACCAAGATCTTTGAGTCTCCTGATCCAGTGAACAGAATCACATCTCGTTAGTCTGTCTGAAACTTCCACATCATCTCTTGCGAAAGTCATTGAAAGGTCTGGAATAGAAAAATTTTTAGTAGTACCAATTAATGTGACTAAGGACCATTCTTATAAAAAAAGAAGCCATCTGTATTTCATCACAAGCCATTTTACAGTTTAACACCTAAAAACTAAATTACAAAAAACTAGTAATTTTGAAATGTAACTATCGTAGAAAGCTCCTTTAAAGGGGAAACAAAATCATCTGTATACTCATTAATTATTAATACTGAAATGTAAACCATAAAAACACATAGTTTCATCTTAAGCCAACAATGTTGTACTTTTTTCACCTTTGTGTTAAATATACAACATTATTATGGATAAACAACTACTATAAATATTCTATCACAAACCAGTTATAAAACAACACCTTTTTAGGTACATTATTTGTTCATACCTTTAAAAATAGGTGGAAATAAAAATGTATATTAGACATTAAAGTGATTTATAAAGGAACCTCAGGAATAACTATCTCAAAATTAAGGTTTATGTGCTCTATCTTTCTTGTTTAATACAAATGTTCATTATACAGGGAAAGCAAAATAAAAGATATTCCTTATTACCCTTTCCCTTGTTTTTATGAGCATGGTGTTTATGTATGATGGGTAGGAACATGTTTTTAAACTTCAACTCCTTTTTAAAGTGTTTATTTCTGAAGACATTTTCATTCTTTTCATTAAACAATGTTAAAACTCCTTCTATCCATACTTACTAAATGTTTTTTTACAAACAGTATGCTTCAACCCACAGTCAATATAACTCCTGTTTACAACAGCAGTCTGTCAGGGGTTAATAAAGGCTGGCCTATAACTACCACCCTTTCCAATCTGTCTGTTTCTCAAAAGTCTGAAAATGCAGTCTTCCTAGCTTCCAACAGTGTTAATAAACTGGAAATCGGCAACAGAAGAAGCAGGTTTTGCCTTTAAATTTTCTCCACTGGAACTGTTTCATAAAGTTGCTTCCCTAAATGAATTAATACCCTGTACTGCTTCTGGTTCCTGGAGCCATATGAATGCACATGTATGTACATTGGTGTATGCATACAACACATCCGTGTTGTACAGTATGCTCCTGCCTGCCTTTTTTATTGTCAGATGACTATTGAAACCACAGAAATACTTTACAGGAGGAAAAGGATTGATTCTCCCTAGCTGTAACCCTCTAAAAATGAAGAGAAATAGGTACCTCCAAGGAGTGTTTCGTCTATCCTGCATGAGGTACTTGTTCAGAGGTGGACTGAATTCCCATGAGATGTTCTATCTTTACACTGTCTCCAAAGAGACTTTGAACAAACTGTTCAGGTTCAATGCCTATTTTTTGAATGTCTAAAGCCAGCTGTAGGGAATCTCATCCTAATTAATTGTTCTGTCCCAAAGGAAGAAATCAGTATTACTGTATCTACAGAAAATGAATTGATGATATCCATGTAGCTAGCATGGTATAACAGAAGATTAATATTGCTCTTACACCCACTCTGTTGTTGCTTCCTTGCCACCTCTCTGTGGGAGCTGCTTGTCATGGCTAACTATCTCAGCTGCTTTTCCTTTCCTGTCTGTACCTTTGCCAGATAATCTCCTCCAAGTCTCAGGCCCAATGGTGCAGCACCATCCTGACCAGGACTTGTGCTGTTACGCTGGCAGCACGTGCACTGCAATGTGCTCAGCCACTGATCTTACCCAGGCCTTCTGCTGGGACCGTGCAGCCCTAGGTCAAGTTCAGGGATGAGAAGGGGGAGAGGAGAAAAAGGTAGGCTGTATTTAAAATAGCTGAAACACCATGAGGGATGCCCACTGCAACAGTTTTTAAGAGTAGAAGTAAGTAACAAAAACTAAAAAACAGCTAAATATACAGTCATACAAAATACATTTTGCTATTGACCATGGGAGCAGAGGACACTTCCTCTTTTTATCCACCTCTCCTCTCTACTGTCCGTCTTAAGGCAAAGAAATCAAGCTGGATGTCTGAGAAGGCAAGGGAAATTTCTAGCCCAATCAATGAACATGCTGTTTCTCCTTCCATATGAATGACTTTGGAGTCATTCTCATGTTCACACATCTGCAGCCAAAACAAATTCCTGAATGAACAGACTCCCTATTTTTCCATGCTCTTTTTCAAACCCACCTGAAATTCATGCAGACCTGGGCCACAAAAACTGAGATGAGGAGATACAGCTCTCCAAGGCTGGTTAATTAGCTGAGGCTTTATGTCTATGCTAGTACCATGAAAAGAACAGGCACCTCCAGAGCCCTGTTCAGCTCAGCTGTCACCATCAGTTGTCCTCAGGTGGAATAAATCTCCATCCAGAAATGCCTGCCTCTCTATTCATGAACAATAGCAGAAACCTAAGTGTTAGCTTAAACAATTTGTCTTTTTTATGGTTAAAAGTAGGTGAGATGAACGTGTAGTTCATTGACCATTTTCTTTGGTCACAAGGTTCACTCTGTGATGACTGATAAACAGAGAGATGCCACCCAGCATGACAGATGTGCACATGAAATCAGCCAACATGTGAATTTCACCAGATTGACTTTCAGAGCATTAATTACAGCAGGTACCTTGGAGTGTGCCTCCTGCAGGTGCCTTGGTACTGGTGGTAACCACATTTATTCTGAGGGTAAGGACCACCTACTAAGCCATACACAAAGCACAGTACCGAGTAGTGCCAAACGCAAGGGGCACACCACAGAACAAAGAAGAATGGGAAAAGACACAGACAAGAAGATGTATGGGAAGATGGCAAATACAATGTTTCTTTGAGGAAGAAACGACAAGTGGAATGGGAAGAATGAGCTTGGGTAAATGGAGTATGCTACGCAGAAAGACAGGGCTAGGTGAAGGGACTGAAGGTCAGATGGGGAGAGGGAGCATTTTCTTTAGATCATATCTCGACTGTAACACAGTAACCTTTTTCTTGGGATCAGTGGGCATTCCATGTCCATGTACATATTTTTTAATGAGTGTGTGAGAAAACTACTGCTTGATGGCTTGGTAATTATTGCCTATTAGAGATTGTTTGGATACCATCAAGCTCATTCCACTTCAGATTATGGAATGAACTAAAATTGAGGTCCTCAAGGTGAAAAGATAGGTTTTTATCCATGATACTAA
>WEKY01024574.1:11324-47669 GCA_013390045.1 Picathartes gymnocephalus | reverse complement strand
TCTCTCTCTCTCTCTTTCTCTCTCTCTTTCTTTCTCTCTCTCTCTCTCTCTCTCTCTCTCTCTCTCTCTCTCTCTCTCTCTCTCTCTCTCTCTCTCTCTTCCTTCCTTCCTTCCTTCCTTCCTTCCTTCCTTCCTTCCTTCCTTCCTTCCCTGTTTCTTATTCTTCTTTCCCTCACTTTTCTGTGGTTTATCCTTAAAAAATTCTTGCCTTTGAATCAGTTAAGGAGTGACACTGTTGGTATTATGAGTGGTTTGGGATTTCTGTCCCGTTTTAGAGTAGATTCTATTTTTTTCTTGCAGTTGCTTATGAAGTCGGAGGCAAAACTATGGAAGGAGTGAATCTGCTACTGTGCCTGTGGGATTAGTACGAATCCTTAGCGAGCGGCCAAGGTGAATCCTGTCCCTTGGGGCACGCTGGAGCCGTCCCACGGTGACCGACCAGATGCCGCCTTGTTTGTTTCAGCAGGGCTGCAGGCAAGCAGGCAGCGGGGAGAGGCAGCGGGGTGTTTGGATCAGGGATGTGAGAGCCTGGGAGTGCATCGGAATTGCTCTGTTTCTCTCGAGCGCCTCTTATTTATGCGCATAAACACAGCCGAAAGGTCACGCAGGAAAACACACGCGCACACACAGCACACACCACAGCCCCAAGTGAAGTCCACATTTGTCTTCATAAGCCTTTCCCTAGCTCCCCAGCCAGTCCAGGAGGAAGGAGGGAACGTCTGCCAATTACTTGTGCGAGAGGGAGCCAGGTCTCCATCCATTACCGTGTCCGCTGGGGTGGAGAAACGCAACTTCGTCTCTGAAGGGGGTGAACTTGAAACTGGGATTGGGCTCTCCTTATTTATCGAAATCATGGTATCAGAATCCACAAATCACACTTTATGTGTATTTATTGACTTTTTTTTTAAGCCATGAGTTATTCTAGCTACTTCTCAGCTACCATCCATTGTAAGGAAAAACGTTCCTGGGGAAGGGGTGGGGAGGAATAAGGAAGTGGGAGACATCATCGTTTTTGCCAAAGTTGCTGAGAAGCGCCCGGCTCCAGGAGCAAGGCCCGAGCCGAGCAGGCTGCCGTTCCCGGCCATGGCGAGATCCATCTCACAGCCGCGGTGTCCCTGGGCTGAGCCTGGCGGGGCAGGAAGGCGGAAACCGGGATCACGTCCTCGTCCCGTGGAGAAAGGTGTGGGATACTGTTCCTTTTGGGACGCATGGGTGCTTGTCAGTGCCCCTCTGCGCGAACCCCACTCTCCAGGATGCTGTCAGGCCAAGTTCATCAGGTTTCCGTAAGGAAAACGCCGAGAGAATGGAAGATTGTGCAAGAGGTGGTAAAGGCGGCCGAGTGGAGGGTTTCTAGGCTAAGCGGTGACCCGCCTTCCTGCCCACGTACTACCGGGCACTTGCTTTGCCTCTGCGGCCGGGTCTTTAACTCCTGGGCTGGCAGGGGCTGGGTTGGGGCAGCGAGGGCAGGAGGGGAGTACAGGCAGCCAGGGCAGGCAGCCACCAGAGGAACGGGAACGTATGGCTATGGCAGGTGCTGCTGGGCGAGACCCTCTCCTTGGCTAGAGGAACATCAACCCCCACTAGTACTTCTAAAACGATCCCTTCTGTTCACTGGCTTATTTTTCGAGGCCAGAAAGGCAGAGAATTCAGCCCTTCTCCCACCTCCGCCCCCAGAGCCAGCCGGAGGCTGAGGAGGTGAGGACCTTTAGGAGTTGTAAGGGTCCCACATCCAAGGTGTCTTCTGAACGCTGCGATGGGGGTGGGCACGCCGTCTCTGCAGTTTGCGATATGCATCCTACTGGATTCTCCTCGCGGGGGAAGCAGTCCCGCCCGGCTGGAGACACACCTGCTGTCAGGGGCTCCTCGCTCCATCACTGAAACCGCCCGGGTCGCGGCCGCCCGAGGGACAGGGGTGACGGCCTGCGGGGCAGCGAAGCCTCCCGACCCCGAGGAGGAGCCGGGCTGCTGCCAGCCCCCCGCCCGCTCGCCCCTGCTTCCCCTGAGGCAGATGCCTCCTTAGGAAGTTGCAGCCAAGACTTCCCTCTGTCTGGTCTTTCAGGCGAGGGAAGGAGAAGGACAAGAGGGGTTTTTGTGGACCACCGTTTGGTCTGTCACTTACCAAGTCCCGGAGGAAAAACTTCGCAGTCCCTGGGACACTTTTTTTTTTTTTTTTCCTAAGAGCTAAATCGCTAACTTTACGCTAACTTTTAAAGCAACGTTAAAAATTACAGCCTGACCGCCACTCCTGCTCCTGCGGTGCTGCAGCCGGTCCCGGCGCCGCCGCTGCCCTGCTGTTTCGTTTGGCAGCACCGAGAGCACGGGCTGCTGCCCGAGGGCGTTCCCCGGGGCCCGCCGGGAACCAGCACCCCTTGTCACCAGCCCCCGGTGGCCCCCCTCTCCCCACCACACACTGCCAGCTCCCCGGGCAGACGGCTTGAGCCAGGCTCAGAACTGCGCGGGCCTAGTAATAGATTTTATTTTAATGCTCGCTGTTATTTCTATTCCTCGTGGGTACGTCCAGCCTCATGAATACTGATGGCAATAAACTCGCAGGCTTTGAGGAGCGAGCTCACTGGCAACACGACCATGCTGTAGCCCTACGTTTATGGCCCGAGATGCTCAATAAAGCGAGGGAGGCGCACACACACACACACACACACACACACACACGCACACACACACACACACACACACACACACACACACACACGTATATATGTATAGTTGTCTCCAGTAGTTTTCTCCGGCTTCAAATGCAAGAAATAGGCAGAATTCCTTAATTGACTGAAATGCCTATCTCGAGAAAGCAATAAAGTAACCCCTTATTCCCACAGTGAAACGATTTATAAATTAATTACTGTAACCCATTGTATTTGATTTCTCTTTTTAGGATTCCCCAAAGATGAATATACTAAGGCTTATGATATTAACCATTAACGTCTGATCATCGTTTGCTATATATTCCGACTTACAGAAAAATAGCTAATGTGGATCTCAGAGCTCACGCTAAACCCTCTGGATATTTTCATTTCAGCAAATGTTAGCTTTACACTTTGTAGTCGTGGTATTTGTCCTACCCTGAGTGTCACTGGGAGCACTGAGACAAAACCTACCGCACACGTGTTATTTGGTGAAGTTCACAGAAAGTCAATATCCCATTTAAAGTAAAAGCTATTTTCCCTTTAAATGATCAAAATTAACCTTCAGAAGAAAAAAACCAAAACCTACAACAAAACACAATCAACCCTCTGGGTGAACGCACAAGAAGTATTTCCTTGTCCTAATGAGGACTTTCCTTACATCAGCAAAGACCTGCTAATTACTGATGTACAAGCCGCAATAATTGCTTTTGCAGCCAAAGTGTAGAATGTTGTCATATTAAAAATTGAAACGCTTGATGGTGATTTAAGTCCCAAGGTAGTTCACCACGTCCCCTTTCGGGAGAGGAAGGAGACCGGAGCAGCTAGACACAGGTCCGGTGGAAAACACTACAGGTCCTGTTGGTAGTAAAGTTTGTCGCTCTTTCTTTCAAGTGATGCGGAGGAATTAAAAAGCACACCGAGAAGCCCCTCCAGCAAAACACGTCCCAGACCCTGCTCCCTTGCAGCCCCGCTCCGTGGGCACACTGGCTGCTGGCTTGCACCCGCGCCCACGCGCGCTCGCGCTGCACGGGTGCCACGTTCCCGTAGGGTAGCCGGAAAATGCAGCTTTCCTGACCCCCGAGAGAGGCACGAAGAGGGCTCCGAGATGGCAGGGGTCGGTCGCCAGCCGCGTCTCACCGCGCTCCTCTTGGCCGCCCAAACGGGGAGCGCAGAGCTCGGCTCCCCCCGCCCCCCCGCGCGAATCAAAGCACCTTCCGAGGGGCTGGGAAGTAGTTGCCTTGTCATGTAACACATTGCCCTGATTTATTATAAAATTTTAACGAAATCATGCATATTTTAACAGCCTTTAATCACTGCATGAAAATTTAATTCATGAACTGTAGCGCGTTTAAATAAATGAAGTGTTAATTCATTAGGATTAATTAATTTGTTAAAGGATTGTGTGCAAGGTTAAGGTGGAAGAAAAACTCTTTGTTAGTTTCGAGTCTTAATCACCGGGTTTTCTTAACAGTGAAGGTGGGGAAAAAAGCCGCAACGAGGGTTTGTGTGGGGCGGGGGAGCCCGGGGAGGACAGCACCGGGGGAGGAGCGAGCCCGCGGCCCACGGATAGGGGACAGCTCGGCCTCTCCCGGCCTTTTTTCCGAGCTGGGGACTGTAATCCCGGCCGAGCAGGCGGAGGTCGAGCCCCGGGCGGGAAGGGATGGGGCAGCCGCATCCCCACGACACCCGCTGGGCAGGGTATACGGGCTCCGTGCCGCTTTCCTGGCTGGCAGCCAGCGACAACGCTTCTCTCCCTAAAATCCGGAGACAGCTCCAAGGCGGCCAGGATAAAAAGCATCCCCGCCACCGTTTTCTGAGAGATCCGGGTGGCCGTGGTGCCGCCCAGCCCTGTGGCTGGTCCTCACTGTTTTCCCAGGCATGCTACCAAGGGGAGAGTGACTTGGGAAAGGGACAGGAACTCTTCTCATCCGGTCCCTGGGTTCCCCCGGCACTCTCTGCTGGCTTGGAACGGGCACCCGGTGGCCCCATGAGTGCTAGGTAGGAGTAGGTTGGCTACTTGTCTTCCCAGCTTCCCTGAAAACCAGCAGACAGCACCCACACAGCCCGGAAGAGCTTTAGGGAGGAGATAATGCCTTCCACTGAGAAGAGCTGAAAAAACCAGGAATACTCCATTGTCCTACAGCCCAGTTTCACTCTCCCGTTCTCTCTCACCACATTCACGGCTATCAGAGCACACACAGGCTTTCCTCACTGCTAGCTGTGCTTTTCCCTCCACCCTTTGGCTAGCGAAGGGGGCTTTTCCTGTTAGGGCTGAGGGACACTGAGGCAGTAACTCAGCACTGGGCCACAGAGGCAGGATAGCCAGGCCACCCCTTTGGGCCAGGCCTGAGAAGCAGGCGGCTTGCCACAGCAGTAGAGGACTGCTGCAAGGGAGCAAGGCACAGGAAGGGCTGGACCTGGATTAGCGGCCAGAGGGGCAATCCTTGGAATAACCATGAACCCCTATACCGAGTTCAGAGCTGCTTTTCCCCGGTCCAAACCTGGGAGGGAGGAAGTGTAGAAGCCTTCGTTCATTTACGTGGGGATGCTCTTATGCCAAAAAGTAGCAAGGAAGGAGTGTTCACAGTTTGCAAAGCTTTAGCCATAACCAAAGCACGAAAGAGGTGTCCAAGAACTGTATTTCAAGCCTACAGTTGCTGAGAGTCAGAGGCATGACTTCGGTGCTGTGCAAGAATTAGGATCAGACTCAGTCAGTTTAAACTGCCTTGAAAGGGTATTATTGGGTGAGGGAAACAGGTGAGGAATGAAGAAGGTTGAAGGATGAGAGACCAAGTTAGCACACTTGTACTGCGTATAGAAACTGTGCATTGTCCCCCTTGTTTCCTTTTTAAGGGTTCTTCAAGAAGAGACAGTAGAGCACATTTAAAACCAAACACAGTCCAAGTCAGTATCTGGTGCTGGTAAGCAGAGATATTCTGGTAGCCCCTCACCCAAGGAAGCAATACCAAGCAGAAATGGACTCTCACTAGGCCTCTCATAAGCGAATGATAGACCAGCAGGTCACTTGCCAGACTTTGTGTAGGTAAAAGTGTAAGTAAAAACCTGACCTCGGCATTTCTGCACTTATTAATAACTCAAAAGATTTCACTAACAACAAACTTAGGCTGGTAGCAAACTCACTTTCCTGAGCTATTATAGTCCTGGAGAGCATCCTCATGTGTTAAGATCTGCAAATTGCCTTGTATTTAGTACAGTAGGTATTATTAGATAAAGTAAAAATTTTATGAGCTATTAAATATCATTAGACATCATAGATCTCATCTGTACATCACGTGGAAATGTCTATGGTCTTAATAAAAATTCTAATAGTAAAGTTTTAGATCTTGCGTATTCCAGTTCTACATTACTACATAGCTAGGTAGCTACCATCAAAAATTAACAGCAATGAGCTCTAGTTTAGGCCATTTTATGAAGGGCAGGAAAAAATTAGGCAAGCACAGCATTGACAGAATGCCGCCAGAAGAACTGAAACCCCATATACCTGAAGAAACCCCAGTCATTATATATAGTTGAAATTTTAGAGTTGATATTGCACTGATTACACTACCAAATTTTAAGCCAAGAGGAATGCAGCCTTTTTAACCTTAGGCCTGGCTCTTCTATCCATTCAAGCTGCAAGACACGTGTGGTCAAAACATCTGTACCGAAACGCAAGCCTGTATGTGGTGTAACTGCTTAAAGGACAAGCAACATGAAAAAACTCCCACTGTTTTCCTTTATTGTAGTTTGATTTCAGGCATGACACCAGTTGTATTCATGCCTCTGTAACTGGAAGTGAAACATGAAAAATCAGAGTATAAAATGAAGTCCATAAATTCACTCCCCCCATGCCACGACAAAACAAACCCAAAACATATAGCACTCTGTGTTTGTGACTGCTCTGCAACACAAAGATGTTTTAATGAAGTGTTTGTCGCTTCGCCCAAAGAGTTGTAGCAAGGCAGCATATTTTGGCTTTTAGTAAAACTAGTCAAATCAAGTAACAGATAGTAATTTCAAGATGGTTTTGAGAGCTCCCTAATTTCTGAAAAATATATTAAAATTGAACAACTACATTTTTCTGTGAAGATTAAACCTCAAGTAGTATACTGAAAGCAGTATACGTAAGCACAATGCCATCCTGCGTATCACCACAAAAGGGCCCTTGCATGTATGGCTTGAATGATGACTTTTTGGTAAAGCTGAAAAAAGAAAAGTCCCAGTTCAGAATGAACGCATCAACTGCACAAATGCATGCTCACATTACAACGTAAAATGTAGTCAGCTTACAGAATTTAACTCTACAAGATGAGCCAGTCTATTGAAATTTTCCAAGAGGCTATCACTCTTCCCAAAGGGACAAAAGGCAGTGTATGGATTTTTCATATCATAGGTATTGATGAAGCGAGGAGATCTGTTTCTTAAGAAATGCCATCAGAGAAATTCATTACAGAAAGAAAAAAACCCTGCATCTTGTAATTAAATATGGCCTTAAAAAAACTTAAAGCACAATAATGCAAAGAAACCAATTTTGCTCTGCTGCTTAATTAGGTCTCCTGCCTGTACCAGGCCGTCACATTATGTTGACCTATGCAATACTTTATGGAAGAGTCACCTCCAGAGAGGCTGAAAACCATTTCCATCAACTGTATCGATGCTGACACTGGAATGGTAGTATGTCTAACACGAAGGAGGAAGGGAGATTTTTTTTTTTTTGTGAGTAAGCTCACGTTTATGTTTTACAAAACTTAGATATCTATTTTCCAAATTAGGAAAAAAAAGTTTTCCCCCTTTTTTTTCCTGCTAATTCAATATTTGAGGCAACATCAAGGATTACACTGCTTATAACATGTTTTATTCAATTCACATAGAAAAGCATGCAGTATTAATGTAAAATGGTACAGTATTAATGTAAGATGTTCAGTGCACATTAGGTAAACAAATCATTAGCATACAAACCTATTTTCATGGTTTATACAGGCATACTAAACACATTTAGAATAACAATGATTTTTGGGAACTAAATTAAAAATTGTGCTTAACTTCAAAAAGAGACAAGCCATAATTGCAGTGTTAAAGAAGTGGTATTTTCTAACTGAAGTGCTGTGACCCTGAAAAGAAAGGGGCTGCTACCTTGCACCCACTTAAAACAAGAGTTTCAGTACAGTGCAGTGCTATGAAACAGTCCAAGCAGAAACATTTCCTCTGGGAGGCAAATTTTATGGCAAAACTGACATTGTTTTATAGCAATTTCATGAATCCATAGGATATATGGCCAGTAGCTGCCTTACATGCACAAAATGTAATCTTTAGGAATGGGAAATGTAACCTTTAAAACTAATTCTTACATAAATGACAAATTCGACAAGACCACTTAGAACTGTCAAGGAGCCATTAGCTGTCCTCACAACTGGAAGAGCATGTAATCTGAAAACTTAAAGAGCATCAAAAACTCCCAAGCCCCCAGGTAAATAAAATGCCCAGTCAAAGAAAATAATCTGGAATGGTTCTTCCTTGGGAAAGACCTTGCAATGGGCAGGAGAATGTTCAGTTTCACACAGTCGAAAAGAACAGGATCAGATTTCATGGAAGTTGTGAAAAATTAAGTTCACCTGTAAATATTA
This sequence comes from Picathartes gymnocephalus, assembly GCA_013390045.1. NCBI lineage: Eukaryota > Metazoa > Chordata > Aves > Passeriformes > Picathartidae > Picathartes > Picathartes gymnocephalus. Next base: position 39,403 of record WEKY01024574.1, on the reverse strand, counting down.
AACATTTGCAGGTTTACAACTTTGAGTCATGTTTGATTTCCAAGCAGAATCAGTTTTTGGTGGTTTTTGATGGACTAGCACTGGAAAGGCTGTTTTGAATTTTCCTCTTGGTTGACTGACTGACATTTTTATTTTTCCTTTCAGCTGTAAAGGAAGACACCCAAGGAGGATTAATCTGACTTTGCAGATCAGATGACATCTTTAAAAAACATGAACTGAACTTTTGTTCCTCAAATAATCTTTGTGAGTTACTGAACAGTACATTTGGAGAAAAGTCCCTTTCAAATAAAGAGTCTGGAGGTTTGGCATCATTAGCCACTACATTTTGGCCTGTGAACAGTGGAAAGTGGTCATTCAAATCTAGGTCAGACGGGGAGGGGTTGGAAAACATAGCAGGTTTCCAGCCAGTTCTGTCAGCTCCCAGATCACTTGTCTCTGGACTCTTCATACTCTGCTCCTCATTCATCTCTTCCAGGTTCTTCTCAGTTCCATTCAGAAGTTTAATGCACTCTGTTGACTTTGAAGAACAGTCAAGATCAGAAGACTTGAAATTATAGCACGGACTCTTGCTGTTGTCTGACTCAGACATCATTGAGTCCAGCTCAGAAATTTTATCGAGGTAGGCAGCATCCATAGAGGCCTCACTGGAGGTTCTTGTGCGGTTCATTTCGGAAGAGCAGAGAGTATGTAACCTCTTAGGCAAGCAAGAACTTGTTTTATCACTGGACTTTGCTGTTGTCTCATCTGATTGACCAGCTACCGAATTTTGTTCTGATCCATCAAAATCTAAGTTCTCAGCAAAATTTGTTGGGCAGGTGCTCCAAACCCCTGATTTTCCTGCAGTAAAACAGTTTATCTTCTTTTCACTATTACAGCTGCTTGTACTGTGCTCAGAAGAATCTTTGCTGCAATCATCTGAAGTGTCATGAAACTCTTCAAATTTCAATTTTCTCAGAAATGTTGATGGTTTTCTTGCATTTTCTTTTCCATCAGGAGTATTCAATTGAAGGCGACTGAGAGACAGAAAAGGAGTGCATGGTGGTGGAAGGTCATAAAGATCTTCATCTTTGTATGGGGTACATTCCTCAATTTTATTCCACTGGTCTTCTAAGCAAGCATCCATATTTGTACTATTTTCATCCAGGAGAACCCTGTGACATCCTGGAAATAGTTGTTTCTTTGGGGCACACTGGGTATTTGAGCTATTCAAGCCATCTTGGCTAGAAGAGCTTAAACAAGTTCCACCACTTGGCAGCTGCTCAAGACTGTCAGGACTTTGACAGGTATTCAAAGCCTTTTTCTCCTCAGCTTGGGTTTTCAAACAGGTTGTATCTTCACTGCTCTCACCTCCTTCAGCATCTGTGGAAAGCACTCTCTCATGAACAGCACTCACTGTCTGGTTTCCTTTGCCTGCATTTTTCAGCTGTAAAAGCTGACACTCTATTTCTTCTATGTATTTATCACTTCTTTCCAGTGCCTTTTTCAGACGGTTCATTTCACGTTCACTTTGTTCCACTTTGGAATGCAGTGCAGCTACTGTAAACCTACCAAACCTGCAATAAGTAAAAAAAAGAAAATATTAAGCCGGAAAAAGACATTCTCGTGAAGGTTTGCAAGCTCATTTCAGACAGAACAAAGCTATTAAACACCCTGTTAATTTGAAAACAAAAGTCTGAACTTTCCTCTGCTAGTTATGAAAAAGAATACTGAAATCAGCACAACATACAGGTGGAGGTGATACATGAAAAGACAAAATGAAAGTATTAGTGGTAGCAAGGCAATAACAAGCAGATTACCCTTCCAGGGGCTGGTTCTATCAATTCAACTCAAATATGCATGAAGAATTATCCCTGAAAACAATGGCAAAGATTTATGATAACATTTGAACAGTGGTCCACATCTTGAAATATTTACATTCAATCATTTTCCTACAGCACAGCAGTGTTTTACAATACATTTCTTTCACAATGTCACCTTGTCAAAAACAAAATGCTGATATGAAATGTTGAAATTGCATTAGTCCTTTGAGGTGGTTTAAATACTTATATAGATCATTTCAATTATGTTCCCATTAGATATATAGCTTTTCCTCACCCATCCCATGGATGGTATATCCACTTACTTGTTTTTCTGAGCTTTACAGCCAGAACAATCTGATTTCTATCTTGACTCCAATACAAAAACCTGCTGCTTGTAGTTTGTGATAGTTGTGTGCTTGTGGGGTTTCCACCTTGAGCACATTTTCAACTGCCAAGATACAGACTTGCCTTCCCCCCATCCTCCACCAGCTTTCAACACTGACCTTCCCCAGAGGGCAGGTGAAGGTTTCAGCTGTACGTCTTGACTAATTCTAACCTGTCACTGACAGGTGAGCATCAGGGAATTCCCTGCTCCATCCAAGGTTTTCAATTTACAGAAAGAAAAAACAATTAAAGTTCTGAAATTATTAGAAAGGAGGCAAGGACCTGCAGCCACTCTACAACTCTGACAAATACGGTTTTATGTCACAAAGAAAGGACAATTCTGTATGTGGGCTTACACTGAATTTCCATTTTCCATCTTGTAGCCCCATGTCACAGCACAGGTTTATATTTACTCTTTCAGCACAAACACTGCCTGAAATGTCTACAATTTTCTTTCTTTGTCTGCCTGTTCCTCCCTCAGAGTCACAATGCATTTATATTCCATTTTCCCCATTCCCCATCACCTCACCTCTTAACAAAATTCTCCCACTGCAACCCTTGGATCAGTGAAATCTGAAGGTGGTGTATCTGTGGCCTGCAACTATGCTGGCAAAACAGCCATGGACCCATGCAAGCATTTTCAGCAAACAATCAAACCGTATTTTGCTTTTTCAAGTCGTGAGCTCGAAGCAGCAGGAAGCTGCTGTATGCTGACAACTGCAACACAATTAACTGGACAGCTGGGGAAAGCAATAAGGGCTATTATAAGCCCCAAAAAATTGGGTAGCAATGATCAGAACTACTGATGTATTTCACTGTTCAACTGCTTCTGCATATTTAAAGAACTCTGAAAACTTTGGTGTAGACGGTTCAGGGATGGATAAGATTCACACAACAGTCTAAGTCACTTCTGTCACAGTTAGCAGACCATTTTTTAAATCAGATTGGCCCAAGCTTCACACAGTTTTGGTGCTTGCCACTCACTTCATTGTAGACAAAAAATGACAAAGAAGAAGTTTTATATTTAGTAGGATTTCTTTTTTCTCCTAAAAGAAGCTAGCTGGACCGCAACTTGATCAAGGCAAGGACCCCTTCATCTCCACAGTACCTCTACCCAATTATCTTCACCTTCACAAAAAAAGAAGACAGAACATTTTTAATTTGCTTACTCTGGAAAACAAGTTGTCCCAATTGCTTATAGCAATTGGTCCATTTCTAGCTGCACACAAGAGGGAAATAGGAAAAAAGGCACAGAAGACTCTCTCTCCCCTACAAAACTAGGTAAAAGCAGAATTACAGCTCAAGAATGTTTCCATTATACTTTCAGGGGAAGGGGGTTACATGAAATAGACATCCTTAAATACAACACATTTTGGCTTATTTCCTCCTTCAGTTAAAGGAACACAGATTTTGGTTTAAGATATGGAAGGAGTCACTGTAGTACAGCAGGGCCCAAGCAAGATCTTTTCTACTTTCTAAAGTGATCCAAAAGTATTTATTTTGCTTTTCTCTAACAGACTTATTCACACAGTCTTACAGGTACAAATTCTATACTCCTTAATAAAAGACAGAAAGATGATGCAAAAATACAATTTAGCTGAATAGCCAAGTGAGAGAAATGGAAAAATGCTTCTGTAAAACAAGCAAGATTTTCTGGAGTCTGCTGTAACAGACATGCTGACATAAAAATTAAAACATGTTTACATTTATATGCATACCTGGTAATTCCTTTTTAATGGAAGAATGGTGTAATATGTTTATTTAATGTAAATAGCATTAGTGACTGCCTGAGATTTGCTTATGAGGAAGAAGCACTGTATTCTCAAGTGTAACTTTTATAACAAGTGTCCTCAGGTTAAAAAAATACAGTATGTTGTTCAAAGGCAAATAGCATCACTAATATGTTAATTGTTGCAGAGGGATGTGCTTGGGAATTTTGGTTTTCAGTAATGTAACATATGACAAGCTGCCTACAAAGTTACTTCTGCAGTTAGGCATTAGAACAGTAGTTGCTTTCTGCTCCTGCTTTAAGACTTACATACATTTATTTCTCAAATGTTCAAGGACATAGATTTTTAAGACAGCCAATTACTCCAGATATAGGTGCTTTAGCGACTGATCTATCAAGTCAGAAGAGAGTTTGAAAAAACACTCATATTTTTCTTAAAGAAACCAGAACCCTCCTCATCTCCCCAAACCAAACCACTCATAAGAGATTTCTTCTTCTCCCTTCAGATGTACAGTGAGCTATGCTATAGCCAAAAATTTATGGTCTTATGATAATAACAACAGAATGCAATACAATTACATGAAAATAAATTTAAGTTTCACCTGACAATTTAAACAAACTATATTTCCTGAAGTATTTGAATTATTTCACACTTGGTAAAAAAGTGATAAATTCTTCAGTAGAAGTTAAGGTGTTTAGTATACATGTGGTAAAGACCATATATATACCAAAAGGAAAGCCATATCCTCACACATGGACTGACCTTTGAGTGTTAGCATCTTGTTCTTTAGTCATTTCACTGAAACAATGACTTTGGATCTTACTGTATTTCAAGTACATCCTTCTCATAAAAAACTGCAAGCCCAGAAAAAACAAATCATCACTCATAAAGTGTGATGAACAGGAACACATTTCAGGTGGGATTTGGATCCTTCAACACAGACACCTATCAATATTTTACATCACCTAAAGTCTTTTACATGACTGCTGGCCCTCAGATATCACTCTGGAAGGATGAACCTACAGACCCTGTATCATAGCTACCAGCCCCAGGAACGTGTAGTGGATATGTTATAGCATCTGAAGTGACACTGGATGTCTAGATGAACATTTGAAGCCCATGTTTCCGGACCTTTTCTCAGTCAAAGCCCCTTTTCTTGTCCCAGCATGATTCTAACTTGACACCAATCAGAAAGCTGCAGCCATCTCTCCTCTACAGTGAGCAAGAAGAACATTGTTGGAGTTACCCTCCTTTGCATTATTCCACAACTGCTCCCACAGTTATGTTTGAGTACTCCTATCCTGCTTTTATCTGGGCTACAGTTACTTCACAGTAGCTAGTATGGGGCTGTGTTTTGGATATGTGATGGAAACAATGCTGATAATACAGGGATGTTTGAGTTGCTCCTGTGCAGTTCTTAACAACAGAGACAAGGCATCTTCTGCCTCTCAGCCCACCAGGGAGGAAGGTGGGGGTGCAAAAGAAGTTGGGAAGGGACACAGCCGGGGCAGCTGATCCCAATGCACCAAAGGGATATTTCAGACCATTAACTCATTATGCTCAGAATAACAAGGTGGGAAAAGAAGTAAAGGTAGGATGTTCTGAGTGACTGTGTTTGTTTCCTGAAGTCACTGTTAGGCACAGATGGAGACCTGCTTTCCTGGAAATGTCTGAACACCTGTCTGCCTGTGGGAAGTGGTGAATTAATTTCTTGGTTTGCTTTCCTTGTGCAGAGCTTTTCTTTCTCTACTTAAATGTCTTTATCACAACTCATGTGTTTTTTCCCTTTTACTTCTCTGCTTCTCTACCCCAAGAGGGGAGTGAGTGAGAGGCTGTGTGGGGCTTAGCTGCTGTCTGGGGTTAAACCACAACAACTTCTGAAGAAGTCCATTTAGAAACTCTTTGGAAAGTTGAAGAACAGATTTTTCAGTTGTTTCTTTCTTCTCTTCTTACCTATCAGTTCTGCAAATTCAGCTTTACAGTTTTATGTCACACATCAGTGACCACCAACTGCAGCATGTCTGTCTGTTGAGTCCTTGAGTCAGTTTAAAACCACACAACCTCATACAAAGTCTTCTCTTTCTAGAGAGCAAGAAGCTGCAACAGTTTTCTTGTTTAACCACTTCCCAAAGACTGAGGCTGCAAGAATGCTATGGAAATTGACTCTCCAGTTTTAATCACCTGATGGCCCAGGCTGGGGACCACCCTGCAGTTCAGGATACATGAGTATGATCCATCTTCCAAAGGAAACAAAGAGTGAAAAGTGAAAAATGACAAGGTACAGTCAGGGTTTATTACAGTTTGAGATAAGGGCAATGCCAGAGTGTACAAAAAAACCCAGTCCCATCATTTAGATACATGTTTTCCCTTGCGTTCTGCAGTGTTGGGGGTTAGGTTTTTTTTCCTTTCCTTTTGTTCCCTTTAACTATAGAATTTTTTCCCATTAAGTTGCTAACGAACTCTTAAGTACTGGGTACTTAAGAAAAACAAAGGATTGTGGCCAAGCCCCGGAGGAGAGGGGCGGACAAAAGGCAGGGCTGGGGGCAGCACCGGGGGAGCTGAAGCTGCACTTCGGAGGGGAACACGGAGGTGCTGCTCTGCCTTTTTGGGGAGAGAGGAGTCTCTGCTGCTGCTGCTGGACCCTTCATGTGGAGCTGTTTCTTCTGCCGTGAGTGAACCCCTGGTTTGAACTGAGACTTATTTTACCATCTGCTCAGGGGGGCCCGGGATCCTGAGCCAGCCTCTCCTTGCCAGGCTAGGAGCCGGGCTGCTGCCCCTGCCCTGCCCCCCGTGGCTCCATCGGCACTGCTCTGGGTTTCACTGCCCTGCAGCCCCCGCTCCCCCTGCTTACTGAGACGTCCTACTGTCCCAGTTTGCTGTTTCCCGAGAGTCCTGCTGAGGCGCCGGGATAGACAACGTTCCTGAAGCAAAGCCTGCCTGTCCTCCACCCCTTCCCCTCCCGGCCGTGCCCCGTGTCTGCTGGAGCTCGCGCCACAGCGCCCCCTGCAGCCGCGGGGGGAATCATCGCACCTGCCCTGCCCACCCAGCGCCACCAGCGCCCCCTGCCGGCTGTGACCATCACTGCACCCAAGGGGACAGTGCCTGCAGGCCCAGAGGGCTGGGACCGGGTTCCTGGTTCTGTTTTGTTGTTAATGCCATAAGAGTTGTTGTTTGTTTGCTTTATTATCAATACTAGTAAAGAACTGTTATTCCTATTCCTATATCCTCGCCTGAGAGCCCCTTAATTTCAAAATTACAGTAAGTTGGAGGGAAGGGGTTCACATTCTCCATTCCAAGGGAGGCTTCCTTAGCAGACACTTGTCCTTCAAACCAGGACATGCAGTTAGATGGGAAGAAAGGCAGGAAACTCAAGAACAAACCAGCTCAAAGACCCGCTAGTTTCTACAGTTCTTCAGTGATACCATGTACCAGCTGCACAAGTTCTGCAATTCTCCTCAACATCACCTATGAAAGATGATCTGCAGAAACATCTTGGCAACAATCCCAGGTTTTATTCAACCTGTCTTAAAAGTGCATAGACATCAGAACTAAAAACCAGTTACAATCAGCTGAGGTCCTTTTCCTAGCAGGTAGAAAAAAACCCCAAACCACTGAAAGTCAAGACATAACCATCCACTGGGAACAGAAAAGTCAGGTATGTTCTTTGAAATGAGCTTCCCCCTTTCACTTAGGGAATTGGCTGAATTTCGATAAATATGCAAAGCGTCTCCAAGCATTTTAACATCTTTCAGTGAATCATCACTGGCTTTCCATGTAAGAAAGGCAGATTATCACCAGGGTCAGCAAACAGCATAAGCTAGAAAGAATTATATCAGAACTACTAAAAAAATACCGTACTGGAAAACCCACAAAACCAGAGTGTGATCTGAATGTCCACCTAGAGTTTACATCTTCATGCCTGAAGTGGGCACTTTCTCAGGATTTAATGGTATGACTCAAGAACTCAGAGTTGTTTTGAAGGCTATTATACGCTACTTTCCTCTACTTTATTATTAAGGCCACATTGCAGCTAGTCTTTGAAAATGGTCACTCCTCTGGGCCAGCAAACTTGCAGAAAGGTGAGACCATAGCCCAGTTTTCTATCTGAGAAGACAGTAATGTTCTTACCCTCTGCACCCTGGACACAGGTTTTTGCAAGCCTATTTGTAGGCCCACTGAAATGCAGATTGAATTTAATACTCTGGTATGTGCAGAAATATTTAAGTTATGTAAAAATTGAATGTTGTAAAGAATGACCCAGAAATTCAACAGCTTTAGATTTCAGTCTACCTGAAGTCACAAATCTAGACAAGATAAACAGTAAAACTGAAGAAGAAGAACTTCTCCTTCCCTAAACTGCAACAATAAAACAACTTGCAAAACCAGAGAAAAGAGATAATGCAACAATTTTATGCATGTTACAGATAGTTCTTCAGACTGGGATTTTAACTGGCAGAAGGAATTAAATATTTAGGGAAAAGACTCCTAGGAAGCCTAGAAGTCTGGTTCAAACCAATTTGAATCTAACCATTCATAAAATACACTATACCCTGGAGTAGATGGACTTGCTAGTTATTTTCCTTCAGGTAAAAAGCAAACATCCCTTTGCCAAAAATGCTTTTAGATCCACTGTGCCCTGCCAACAGACCTAACAGTTTTCTATTTCAAGTAGAGCTGGAAGTAATAAGGCTTTATTATCCTGCAAAACTTAGTTTTAGAAGTTTTTTTGTTCTGCATCAGGAAAGCAGAAGTCGCTGAAAATTCATCAGGAGAAAAGGTAAAGAAAGAACAAACAACAACCACCAATCAGTCTGATTCGCCTGGGAAATGGAAGACTAATGCAAGTCTTTGGTAAGAATCAGAGCAAGAAACTTACCCTTATTTTGCTTTTCAGACCTGTGTCCTAACTATATGATGGTATGGTATTCTGGTGAAGGTCTAGTTTCAAAAATGTTTTGAGCAAAATAATGAAAAGCTAATCAATAAATCAGCATCATCAGTTTAAAAAATGTACAAAAATTCCTGATATGGCTGTAATATCAATTTTATTGACATACATGACATTTTTCAGCAGGTTTTAATGGATAAAAACAAAGAAAAAACAATCCAAGTCTATGATAAAAGGAAAGTTTTTTATTGACCACTGAAGGAGGCTAATCATACTTTTCCCTATGATGTAAGAGGTAGAGTCTGTCACAAAGGGATCATTCACCTGCCATAAGTGTTCCCTCTTCTGTAAAGTCAAGTCCACTAAATTTGTGTTGTGCTATTTAGCTTCAATGTCATCACGCACAAAATGAACTACCCTTGGGATATGGGGACTGAATACTGACAAAACCTTTACAAAACACTTTGATACCAGTTTTATGTAGTTACTTTAATTAGTTTAAGCATGAATCCATTCCTGAGAATCTGAAGCTAAGGAATATATGAAAAATGAAACAACAGAAGTGACACTAAATTACAAAAATCCAATTCAGTAGCTATTTTAAATTAGACTAGAGACCCACTGAGAAACTTTTCCAAGAATTACTTTCTGAAAACGTCTGAATAAAGCACACTGGAAGAAATCCATGTACTTGCACAGAAATTTTTAATTCTAGTGACACTGTTGGGCTCTGATGCTTATGCCTTCAATTCTGATTTCATAAGCAAGTTAAAAAACTCGTGTATTGCAAGCCCTGTTAGAAGTGTGAAGCCTAGCTGAAAGACCCCTTAAATATTATCAAAGTTTGCCATCAGAGCTGAAAGAACATTTAAAAAATGTCTTGATGTTAGGTCTGATCTAGATATTGACCAGACTAATGACCACAAGGATGAAATTTAATTTAAAAATTCTGCTAACAACATTAAGATGGGAGAGACTTATCATCATCTGAAGGATGTACCTGGGATTTGAAAGAATGGAGTTTGATATGCCTCAAAACATCAACCTGAAGAAAGCAAATAAATGGGTTAATTCCCACACTTTGAAAGGGGACATTAAAAGCACAAATGCAAAATGAGGTAGGAAGGTAACTTTTTAGATAACAATTTGGCAGAACTGGTACTGGCCATTGTGCTACACGTGTCAGGTAAAAGGAAACAACAAAAAAGGTATTGCAAGATATTGATATAAGATGTTGTAGAAGACAGTTTTTCTGCCCTAGTTAGTGCTACCAAGACTTTACTTGTAGTCTAGTACCAGTTCTAAGCATTATGACTTCAGAACACCATGGACACTGGAGATTGTTGAGTGCAGAGCAAAACCAAATAAACACAAGTTTACTGTTTCTCTCAAGTCGCACATATCCAGAAGACCTGGACAAATTCAATCTTTAAGACGCGATGAGGAATGAATGGGTATAGGCTGGATGAATCAAAATTGCTAAATTCAATGTGCTGAAGGGTTTCTTCCAGGATGAGTTTTTCCTTGCATGTACTTAGATTCCTGTAGCACAACACTGGGTTCAAAGCAAAGGTACGACTCAATATAGCAGAATTAGGGCACAGACATACAAACTCCTGAAGTGTTTGAACTGTTCCTAGCCCAGTTTAAGCCTGATTCAACTCATGTCCTAAATGCCATGCACAGCTCTAGAGTTAGCATGGGTCAAAGATAATTCCCAATAGGCAGGCAGGATGTGATATTTGTTGAGGAGACTGAAAAAAAAAAAAAATAGCAGCAGAGACATAGGCAGGCCAATCTAGTGGGCATCTGGATTGCAAGACAGACCCTGACACTGTCCAATTTGTAATAACATTGGCTATATCTGGGCTTCTAAAGCAGAAAGTGACAGGCTATTGTTTTAGGCAACTATGGTAAGGCATGCCCAAGCTAGAAGAAATGGAAATTGTCTCCCCTGGGGAGTTTACCTGATATCAGAAAAGTAAAAATCAATTTAGATTATCTGTTCTCTTCTAGTTCTTCTTTTCTAGGATTTATTTAGTCATATCTATTTATTTTTTAAGTTTGCCATCCATGCCAACTCACTCGAGTCCTATGGGAAAAGATAACCCATGACATAGAAGCCATTGCCAAGACCTTAAACAGGGCTCTATCTTATTAGGGGACTTCAGGGCAGAATGTGCTTTCATGTATCCACAGCACAAGGATCACGCATCTTCTTTCCTGTTGTCTCTAATGACAAGTAGTGTGGCAAGTAAGCTCTTCTATAAGGATGAATTTCATCTTCCAGCAGGTGTGTTGCCAGAACTAGAACAAAATCCAGAGAGCTTTCTTCTCACATTACACAGGTGCCTTCCAACCCCCTTCCTCAAAAGCTCTCCTTTGGCCAATATTGCTACTAGCTTTTGAATATCTAAACAAATGAGAGAAGAAAGGTAGACAACCAATGCAAGAAAGGAAAAGAACTTTAAAAATATAAATATATTGCTTCACACAGTACTCCTAAGAAGAGGCACCTTGGAACACAGCTCTAATGAATATGGCAAAGTTTTTGCTTTTTGAGGGTACTGTCATTGGTGTTTTAACTGTTTAAAATAGAATATTAAACACAGATGTCAGTTCTGGGAATGATGCTTTCATGCTGCAGAAGCTCAATTCTACACGTGTTGTCCACACAAAAAGCTATCCGGAACAAAAGCAGGGAGCCCAAGCCCACAAAATAAACCTTGAAGGCAGCGAAAGGAAGAACAAAACAAACACAAGCAACCAGAATATCTGCACTTAGTAAGAGACCTTCTACTCTGACCATATAACAGATTTAGAATTTCACCACAACAACTTAATTGTAAATTCAACTAATGAATCCAATCCTTCAATACTGGCCACGAAATAAAAGGAACAGCACTTGTAGTCAAGTCATATTCCTTCACTGTGGACTTGCTGTGATTCTCTAAGTTGCATTTCTCACCTACTTGCTGCTATTTTATAAGTTTCATTTTTCACCCAAGTCCATGAGGATGAAATTTCCAAAGTCTATCTGGAGACACACATGTAACACCATGTACACCACCACAGTTTTAGGTTAAACAGGCCTACAACAATTAAACAGTCTATAAATAAAAGATAGTAGCTTTTAAAATATTCACATACTTTTGGGGTGATCTACTATCAACTTCAGCTTTTAGTCGCAAATTCTCTCTTAAAAGGCTATTGTTCTCCACACTCAGTTTCTTATTTGCCTAAGGAAAAGAAAAGGAAAAAAATAAGTATACAGTGAAACAGAAATTACTTCTAATATTTATAGGACAAGCTGTTTCTCCTTTTTAAAGAGACAGAACTAGAAATGTGCAGGCAGGAAACAGCCTTCAGACAGGGACACCACTTAAAAATCACCATGGGAAATGGTTTGCAAAACTGAATAGCGAACAGACATTTTTTATTTATATTCCCAAAATACATTGCAAGTGTCCTATCTAGGGAAATAAACACAGCTATGTTAGTTAGCACAAAAAGTCATTAAGGAGATGTACTAATGGCAATTCCATGTTTTTTTTTCCACATGACTAAATACGTTAAGTACATTAACATTACAATGTGCAGGTATCAGCAAAACTAATGTTGAACAGCTTCCCCTATTTCAAATTAGAGCAAGATTACTTTGTGGGTTTTTGGGTTGTCTTTAAAGCATAGTTATCCTGTGGATGTAAATCCATTATGACAAGCTATTTGCAGTTTTTCTTCACTTTCTTCCAGGACATTGTGATTAAGATTCCTGATTCACAACCCTTCTTACTCCTTGAATTGAGGTCAATTCCTTCTTCTCAGTTCAGCAGACACCCTTGTTAACAAGACACTTCATATAAAGAGATGTTTTCCTGCCACCATGTTTCAAAACAATGAGTGCCACTATCCTAACAAGCAGAATATACTATTTGCACTTCATAGTCTGCTCCATCTCCCTATGCTAAAAACAGCACCACCAGTCCAGAACTCATAATTCATAGCCTCACTTAGATAATGCTTCCACTGCATAACAGTAGTATGATCTAGAGCTAGCTCCAAAGAAAGAGCTATGCAACTGGGCTCAGAAGTGAAATGTACTTTTTCAGAAGCATCAAACAGTGCAATAAGAGAGGCAAAGAACTTTAAATGCTCATACAAATATCCCCAGCAACCTTTCCAGGTGAGGGAGAGGGGAGATGAAGTCGAAAAAAATAAACAAACACCCCCCCACCTCCAACACCACAATATTCCTAAGGACAGAAAGAATAACTCGAGACTTGTGGCAAAAAAGGGAAGGGTGAGCCCAGGGCTGATTGTCAACTATTTGATATTTAAAAAATAAAAACACACAGAACTATCCTGAAAGCAATGAATGAGAATTCAGGAAAGCTCAGTTCCAAAGCATCATCAAACCATTTGACAACATGGCAAAGTCCTTTCTCTCTTTCCAAAGACATAGCTCCCGCAGCTACATAATCAAGTAAAAAATTTCATTACGTGTGTAGAGTTGGTAGGCACATGGCACATGGCAAGGCAGGACTGAACTCCTCTGGTGTCCTTCTTCCACAGAGTGCTCTACCCTCCAAGTCAGTAATCTGGAAGGACTCCCCACTTGGAGCACAATGTCTGCATTTATGAGTTCATGTAACTTCATTTTTAATGAGTGTACTTAGTCTAGGCTTTCTTCTATGGAGTTTGTTTCACCACTCCTGTAGTTTTTATGACTCTGCTCATAGTATTAGTGCCTACTTTGGGCATTCCTATATTTGTCTGCTCTAGAACAGACAAATGATAAAGGCGGTTGCTGTTTCCTGATTGTCTAGTTTTAAAAAAGAAAGAGGTGGCAACCACATTTGCTGAGGGATCTTGTCTCACTGGGAAGTGTTGTCTCTGGTTGAAACTCCTGGGTCAGGTACTTTCAGGGATAAGAAGATTTCTGGTTCCAGAAAGTGTATATGCGTGGGAAAGAGGTCTTGCTGTTCAGAATAGGGATGGGCAGTGCATGCTGACAAGTGAGACAAGGTCTGCAAGAGCCAGCTGACTTTACGTACTTATGGAATGGAGCAGCTGTTGAATAGGGAACAGATGGGAAAAAAGTGTTGGACTCCATGAGCTTAAAGGTCTTTACCAACCTATATGATTCTATGACAATAGTTTAAGACTTCTTCCCTAAAACCTATCTAAGCCTCTATTTTTTTCTAACTCTTCACCAAATTCAGAGATTTCATACTCTTAAACCTCTTTTCTTGCTAATTCTAAAGTTATACTGAAAAAATACCCAAGCAAACCCCTTCTTCTGTTCCTGTAACATTCCTCTTTATACTTACCTAGGGAAAAAGTTTAAAAAAAATTAGTCATCACAAAGAAAAAAGAAAAAAAAAAAGAAAAAAAAAAGAGGTAGTACAGTTTAACTTCATTACAAAAATCCAACAAAAATATAGGCAGACAAGAACTTCTTGGTGTGAATACTCTTTTGCCATCTACAAATGAAACTCCTGGGATCCTAGAAGTGTCCCATTAACAAAATGGCAGAACAGTACAATGTGTGCCTCCAAGTCAATAGCACAGAAAACGTGTGAACACTGTTAATGCTCAAAAATTAAAAAAAAAAAAAAAAAAAAAAGGCCTAAACACATCACACTTCAGTTTTGCAGGAAGTAACCCAGGATTGTTAATAGAAGAAATCAAGGCAGCATTTTGAATAAATACAAGTCCTATTTTTTCCACCTTGATTTCAAATTAATTCGAAATTTCACTCTTCTTCAATGTTTAAGGTGATCTTACTTGTGCCAGCAGGTATATTTTGCAAGATACTTTTCTTTAGATGTATTTTCACATACCTATCTCCTTCATCCTTGCTTCTGCAGTATCAGATTTACTTCTACATTACATCAAGATGTATAAAAAGGCCACCGGTTTCCAGTAAAGGATATTCTGGTCATAAAATGCTGAAGCTTGTCTATTTTCGGTCAAAGGGTCAAGTTACTCTGTCTCAGCAAATTGCACCAAAAATATCGGCTAGCAGGGAGGGCAATAGTGCAAAATCTGCCTCAGCCAGCTGTACTGTGTTTGCCCAATGAATGTTGTAAAATAGATATATTATATAGATTATTGCAAGCCTGAAAAATCTGGTCATCAATAGTGTCGACAAGTGCTACCGTAATCCAATTACCCAGTCACAGAGTGACAGAGGAGTTGAAGAAGAGTCACATACAGGACTCACTAGAACAAGCAATAACATCTGACTCTTGCAAGGGCTATATGGAAATACCATGATACACCAATAGTCACTGGAATTCAATTTTTTCCTCTTTCTTTTAGATCTGTGAAGTACCCAAAGGTCATGGTAGCTCTCACTCTAGTTTAACTAACACAGAACAGTTACACTACAAAACAGCTGAAGAGATGTATTTGTTACATTTATTACCTCCCTTAGCTTTTCCATATTATCCATCAGTTTTTCGCACATATCACTGGCAGTTTTCAGCTTTTTGCTCCATTCCTCTGAGGTTTCTGAGCCACTGGTACTTGCTTCATTTGCTGACTGGCTAGTTTCCTCATTCTGGCAAGACAAAGCTGATGCCACAGGATCCAGAAGAGATTTCAGCTGCATCTGTAAGCTGATGTTTTTGCCTCTCAGATCTTCTACTTCTTTTTGCAGGGATTCTATTTCATCCTAAAGGTGTCAGAAATTCAGAGGAATTAAAATAATTTGTGAGATTAATTAAATAATACTGGCAAGTTCCCACAGCACTTTAGAAACATGGGCTCTGGAAAGCCCAGATGCATGCCTTCACTTACACATATATCTAAGTATGCTTATGTATTATGCTTTAGGCAGGATTTTAATCAACCTGCACACTCAAGCATACTGAAGGTTTTAGTGCAGGGAATCCCTTGACTACAAAAAGGACCCTGAACAAACTGTCGGGCAGACGAAAAGGCTTCAAAGCATTCAGCAACATGAATCTATTATTAGGGCACTCTGTGGGAGGATTTTCTGTATCAAGAGTGTTCTTAAAGTCATCCTCTGCTGACTCATTTGCTGTTATTTAAGAGTGTTTCTCTCATATCATTCTGAAACGTCACATGTTAGGATGCTGAAAGTCTCCAAATTCAAAACGGACAGAACACTGCCTGGAAAAGGCTGCTAGAGCTACACCACAGCAGCAACATCTTACGAAAGACTCTCAAAATGCAATACAGCTCTTAGCTGTATCAGTCTGTAGCCACAGGGAAGCAAAAACCTTCCAAAGCCTGTTGTTAAAGGGATAAAAGAAATAACTTATCCTGAAAACATGTCTTCTACACTGTTCACCAATTCGAGCGTATGAGTTGTTCATGGTCACATTACTTAAGGAGGCCATATACAGCATTTACATAAACCCAAGGCATATTTTCACAAATATGCCCACCCCTGCCCCTGGCATTGAAACAACCATTTTAAATTAAGCATTTTTAAAAAGAAATTTATGTTATCCTATGACTAGCTGTATGAATTTTGAGTTGATTCAACAGAAAGGCAGGAAGTCTTTCTCCTCACTCCTTCTCTCAGACAGAATAAAAGAACCTGAGCTATGGGCAAGTTTGTCATAAAAGCTCTTATGTCCCCAGTGTTAAAGACATAGACAGAGTCCATTTCCTTTCCCTCATTTGCGTCCCCACGACAAATTTCCTTCAAAAATATGTGATGTCTTCACACTGCTGCTACTGAGGAAACAACAGCTGAGAAAACAAACTAAGCATGTTCCTTATTAACAGCTTTTCATCTTCTTCCCAAGAGAGTATTTTTCCAGCAGGAGACTGGAGCTTCAGCTCCACTTTCAAGCATTTATTCAGTTTCAGAAAACAATAAAACAATAATGCTAAAAATTAACCTATGCCAAAGGTTATAGTAGGCAATATTCTTTAAAAAGGAATTTAGCCTCTCTGAGCTACAGGGAATTACTTCAGAAAATATTTGTGTTTGTATTGAAGACAAGACAAAAAGCTGCCTACACCTAATATGCATAAAAAAATGCCCCCATATCACCTGGGGGTGGAATTCCCACAAAACTAAAGAATTGGCTGTACTTGGCTACCTGTTGTCTGGAAAGACTATTACCCTGACTTCAGTGGGACCACTTCAAGCACCAGTAAATGCTCTCTTGTAACCTTAGTCAAAAGGTGGCATTTTAATGCAACTGAGTTTCATGTAGATACAGTACACACCTTTACTCAAGTTAAAAACAGCTGGACCCAAAGCAAAAGGACCACTTGTATGCTGTAATTTAACAGCTGCAGTTCATCTAGAAAGTCACAACACTCCCCGGTCCTTACCTCATATTCTTTGTGGAGCAATTCAAGCCTTGTTTTACGTAGGTGTTTTCTGACTGTTGGACTAAATATAGTATCACTTTCACTGGTTCCTCCTAAAGCAACATAGGATGAAAGAAGCACTGATATTGTTTCCTTTTCAGTCAATTCAATACTAGTAATCCACCTTACACCACTTTTCATATTATCAACTACAAATGCAGATGGTATTGGACCAACTGGCTACCATGGAAGATTTAAAGTCCTTTAACTTTCACATCAACTTGAGTACCTAATAGTGATATTTAGAAGTCAAAATCTTGATTCATAGCGGGAAGAAAACTTTTACATTTGTCACCTTTTTTTTTTTCCCCTTAACAGAATCCTATGTTATTTAAGACCATACTAATAAAACAGAGCTGAAGGGAAGGGGCAGGGTATCAAGAATACATTTAATTAGAACAAGTTAGTGTAAGTTTTGAAGTGAGATTATTCAGATATATTTTTCTCTCCGAATGAAATAACAGAGCTGATATTTTATGTCAAATAAAGACTGCAGTATCTCCTAGCTCTGGGGAAGTTAAGATTCTCATGCAGGTGCTGTAGCTTTGTCTTATTTCTGTGCTGAGTAATTTTCTAAAAAAAAAAAGAAAAAAAAAAGAGGACATGATGAACGAAACAAAACAAATAAACAAAAAGTAAAAAATACCACATACTCGTTCACTGTTCTGGATTGAAGTATACTATTTCTCAGCTAAATGCCGTGCTCTTAGGTCAACAGATTGCAATACATAGGTGAGAATGCATTTTTAATGCATTTTTTCAATTAAAGGCACCATCCAACCAAGATTTAAAAACAATCATTAGAGCCATGGGGTACTTACTGTATTTGAATAATCTAGCCATTAATATACAGAGTGTCTTTGGAACTTTCCAGTAACATACCTAATAGCTACAAGGTTAGAGATTTAGTTAATTCTTCCTTAAATGCTGGTAAAAAACACACAGAGGAAAAAGTACCCAGACATCTCTGGACCCAAAGCAATCTCCTCCAACAGTAAATAACCAGTAAGTTATTTCAAAGCCTACACTCGTCCTTACCTATAATTTCCTTGCAGGGATTTTCAGGCGTGATGGGAATCCTGCAAGCTGGGCACTGATTATTGTTCTTCAGCCACACTTCAATACAAATGGAACAGAAAACATGGTTGTTCACACAGATAACTGGGTGACGGACCTTTGAGCATTAAAGAGGAAATAAAAAGAAAAAAAACAAAAACAAACTCTTTGAATACCTTAAAACTCCTTCAAGTAGCAAAATATGAAAATACACAACTCCATCTCTCAACGCAAGTCTGGCCTTGCAGGAAAGTGACCTTGTTTCACAAGGCTAGCTAGGAGCAACCTCCTGACTCACAGCACCAAATTTCCCTCTTATTGAAGGCACCAAAGGTATAACAATTTCTGCAGAACTAAGGTCCTTGTTTCCAACAGCTTGTTAATAACCAGAGTGGCAGCAGCACCTTTTGTTTACCCCACAACCTCCAAGAACTACAGCCAGCCACTCCAGTGAAATGCATTCCTCTCGCAAGGTAGAAGACAACCAAAGTACAGCATTGTCAAAAGTCAGGCAAGGAGGGATTTCTACTGGCACCACCCAACACTTTGCTGTGGAAGAGGTATCATTGGAACATTAAAGTGTTGCAGATTAACTTTAGCCTGCGGATAATCAGCTTCATGGAAATCAGCTTTAAAAAGGATCAGGGCCAAAACCACAGAGCTGAAACATGAACCAGCAATCACTAATTCAAGTCTCCTGCTAGATATGCATTGCTACTAAATAAGTCATTACCCAAGAATGGGGCAGCTAACTGAAGGATTAAATATTCCAATCAGACACAGATTCTTTCAAGCGTTCCCTCCCCTTCCAAAACAGCAGGGTAAACAAACTTTTAGAAAATATCAATGACAATGCATTATTCTCTCTTGTCATTTAACTATAAACCCTGTTTGAAAGTAAATGTGCATAGAGGGACCAAATATGATACAGAAGAAAAGGACTTTATGCCTTATTGCAGCTTGTTACAGCTTACTGTAATACACACTCTTGAATCTCTTACTTGTTAACATTAGTACTTGTGTTAGGGGTGTTCAAATAATTATTTGTCTTTCCTCCACTCCTGTCTTTTAGCAAGAAATGTATTTTAGAGACACAGAAGTATCAGAATATATATTACTTTAGATTCTACTGTACTGCACTTAAAACCCAAGAGTTCCTCATCATCTCCAAGATATTCCTTTTTCATTCTATTAGTAAAGTAGTCAAACTAAAAAGGAAAAATGAAATGTTGGCAAGGAGAAGAAGCAAGCACCTGGAAAGGACAGTCAGTAATCACTTGGGCCAACAGATCAGATGTGTCCTGTAGCAATTGTACCCATACGATCAGCACTGCACAAGCTAAACCCCAAGTGTTTTACCATTGAAATATTCATGGATATGAATTAAGGCCCAGATCTGTCAACTTCTTCTCCAATTCACTATCTATGCCTCTGTTACCTTTCAGGACTCACAATATTTTTCAGCCCTCCAATATGACAGTCCTGGGAGTCAAACGAATTATCTATACATGAACAGAAACTCAAGTTACTGAAGGTGTGAACAGAGAGAGATTGAATTTTCACCTCTAATTAAGGAGGTTTTTCTGTGATTATTGCAAGCATTAGCACACCAATGCTTTGGAGACATTTAAATATTACAATTTCCATTATTTCTAATCTAAGAAATATTGCTATTTATTGCTTTCTTTTACAAGAAGAAGTGTTTTCTCACCTGCAGCTAGCAGGTGAAAAGAAAAAAAAAGGACTTTTTCTCTAGCCATACTTCTTTCTAACTCTGAAGCAGCCTGAGAATACTTATATGGATAATAATGATAAGATATAGAGCAGAATAACATAAAATAATCCAAACAGGAAAAGACATTTCATGAGTGCAGGTTTCCCCCCTGGGGAGCAAGAGACCCTCAGTTACCCCAAATCTGACATAGAAGCACACTTCTTGCACATGAATGATTACTCCATGTCTCTAGCAAAATAATAAGTCACATTTATTACTCTCCAGGGTACAGTGTTTCTGATTTACACACCTTTACAAGTTTCATTTCAGGGCTGGGGTTTTATACTTCTATTGGCTAAGGATCCACACAAAGCAACCCATACTACAACAGCAGAAGCTGCTATAGAAATGTCACATAATGGCTGGTGGTGCCACTGCCCTTCCCACCCACTGTGACAAGCCCAGGGGGTGGGGGATCAGGACACACTCACTACTAAAAAAGCATTTCACTTGAATTACAGTTCAGTTCCAGTTCCTTCATTGACCATAATGTCTAGAAAGACCATGGTTTATTTCAGAAGGCTTGATCAGCTAGGTGATTTTGAGCAATTTCCTAATTTTTCCCCTCCCACATAATGCCATTCCTGTGCAGATCAAAATCCAATCCTGTACACATCTACATCACTTTGAAGGCACTTCTAGGCCTTCAAGCAGCACTAATGGAGGAGCAGGCACATGGAAAACCAGTGAACCAATCCCCGGACATCCTAGGCTGTTTCAACTAACACAGAACTGTGTTTTGAGCCCAAGCAACCTGTCTACACCAAAACCTACCAAGAGAGACCTTCAGACCTGGGAACAAGTAATCCTGGACAAGCAATCCTGGGACAAGTAAACCTAGTAGTCCAAAGCAGATGGCTTCTGATCTGCTATCTAATTAAAAAAATACAAGTATGTTAGAAGACAGCCCAGACTGTGCTAGAAGAATATTCAGTTAACATGAAATTGATCCAAGAAATTCACTTTTGTTTTAAATGGTTATTTGCACATCTTGCCAATATACCGATGCTGTTCACATTAACAAAATGGGCTAATGTGCCTGCTGCCCAAGATTTCAGCTTCATTAAAAACAATGGGTGGCCAACTCATTGAATAAATTTCTCTGTAATATCTCCTTTTTCATCCCCGTACTTTACGCACAGAGAATAGTTTGCATCTTGCAGTCAGACGTTTGCAAATTTTGCAGGGATAGCAAGAGATACATTCTGAATGTAGGGTGGGCCTTCTACTTGATTTGAAGTCTATGCTACACACCACAGAGGTAAAAGATTATGTCAATCCTCCAGGATACTCCCTGTTCCCCTCTAAAAGATAGCAAAAACTGACAAGACTTTTTCCTTAATTCAAGCTTAACAAATTCTTTCCTCCAACCTTAATCCTGAGAAGATGTGTTTTTCTGATGAAGTTTTTGAATGAAGTTCCAAACTAGAGACAAAGATGTCGATTAAAAAGAAAGGTCAGAGTTGTCAGCTTTGCGAAAATTTAAACAGCTTTACACATCTAAAAATGAAAACATTCATATACCTTTATTACATGTATCACCAATAGATTTACTTATATAATGTTAATGTATTATCTCAGTGCAAGAGAGAAAGAAAGAGTATGGAAACCTCTTCTGGTATGAATTCAGGAACATCTAGTAAGGAAGTATGAATAACCCAGTGGCTTTATAGCAAGATATGAATAAATACCCAGTCAAACTGTTAAGTGCTTAGATCAGAAAGTAACTAGGATCAAATTCAAATAGCAAATATCTTTGTCAGTTTAATTTCACTCTCCTCTTTTCCAAGGGTATCTACTCTGCATTACAGACACAGTATGTTTGGGTTCTCCTCCACTTTCAGATAAACAGAAAAAGAAAAGTAACAGGACATCAGCCAGGGAGTCTTGCTCGGCTTCCACAAAAAAGCCAGGAAATAAGTAAACGTGGTTGCTGAAAGTAACACACTGTCAGGATTTTGACACTTGAGGAAAGAGAGACGTCTGACTACTTTCACTACCAGTGCTACGCACCTACTTCACACATCAAATGTGCCTGCTCTTTTGTTATCACTCCAACAGCTGAGAGTAAAGGCCAGGTGAGGTAGAAACAAAACAGACAATAAATGCCACCGTACAAACATAAAAGGCTACTTCTCCCCTTGTAATTATTGTTCTGCTTTAAGAAAAGAAAACTTGGGAAAAAAAAAAAAAAGAGTAGTAAGAAATGGGCAAAGAATTTGAGAAGCAATTAGTGACAGCTATGAAATTAGCTCTGGGGCTTTTAGAGAAGAACAGACTAGTAAGAGCTCTCTGCTTCCCGAGGGAGAAGAGAAAGGAACTGAGAAAAGGTCAGAGAGAGGAAACGGAAACTTTTTCTCCAGACTGCTGCAGTTTTGCTCGATACTTCTTAAATCCACTTGGTTATACACCCTCTCTTTGTTTAATTTGGCCTCCGCGACACAGCACCACGCTTAAACACAACCTCCCCGATCATTTTATAACAGAGTGTCCTACTGGTGCCGGGAGAAGACCCCCAGACCTCAAAGCCTGCACCTCGGGAGCTGCATACCCGCGTTTCCGCGACCTCGGGCCCCCCAGGCCCCTTCATCACCTCCCGGGACGCTCCCGCCGGGACAGGGCGCGCTTCCCAACATCCCAACGGTGCCAGCAAACCTCGGCCACTGCCGGGAACGGCCCCCACCCCTCCCCGCATGGAGCCGCAGGACCTTAAAAGACACAACCCCGATGGGGGTCTGAGCGTTGAGCCACGGCGGGGCCCCTGAGCAGCCGCCACCGGCCGGACCTCCCCGCACCCACCCCCGGCCCGCGGGGGCCGGGCAGCGGCGGCGCCGTTACCTTGCCCAGGCAGATGTGGCAGGTGATGGGCAGCGTGAGGGACAGCGTGACGCTGGGGCCGTGCTGCGCCATGGCGGGCCCCGAGCGGTGCGGCCCGGCGCCAGCAGCACGGAAGTGCCGCGGGCGGCCCCGGCCCCCGCCAGCCCCGCTACGGCAGCCGGCGAGGCCAAGCTGCCGCCCGGCGGAGGGGAGCGCCGCGCTCTGGCAGCGTTCCCCTGGAGGGCGGGCGGGAGCCGCAGCCCCTCACGGCTCTGCTCTGCCGCCGCTGCCCCCGAGGAGGGGACCCGGGAGTCCATGGAGGCCTCAGCCTACGCACGGCATTCCTGGGGGGAAGCACAACGCCATGGGGAGCGCAGGCACAGTGCCTGTGCAGGAGGAGGCCGACGCGGTAGCGAGGGTGATTTCCTTTCGCCTGATAAAGCTATTCTGTGCTCAGGTTTCATCACGCTGAATTAAATAAACGGCTGTTTTAATTCTGTTAATTACCCTGAATCACAGAATCGTAGAATTATAGAGCTACAGAATTACAGAATCATACGATGGCTCAGGATAGAAGGGACTTCAAATATCGTCTTGGTCCACCCCTTGTGCCATGGCCAGGGACACCTTTCACTAGACCAGGTTGCTCAGAGCTCCATTCAGCCTGGCCTTGAACACTCCCAGGGATGTGGCATCCACAACGTCTCTGGGCAACCTGTTACAGTGCCTCACCATATAATCTAAACCTACTCTCTTTCATTTTGAATATGCTCTTCCTTATCCTGTCACTATGTGCCCCTGTAAATAGTCTTGCCCCATTTTTCCTGTAAGTTCCCTTCACGTACTGGAAGGCCACAATTAGGTCATCTTGAAGCCTTTTGCAGCCTGAACAATCCCGATACTCAGCCTTTTTTCATAGGAGAGGTGCTCCATCCCTCTGATCAACATGGTGGCCTCTGGTCTCACTCCCACAGGTCAGTGTCCTTCCTGGGATATGTGAACATGTTCTCATGGAACATGTTCTAGGGGAAACTCCCAGGGCATGAGCTCCACTTCCCCATCACCTCCAGTCCATCGGCAGGAGCCCGTGCCCGGCCGCAGTCTCACACCTGGCGTCACCACTGGGTTCCCATGCTGCCCTCCTGCTGCACGGGCACCTCGGGCCAGCCTTTGCTTCTTGGCCCATCGCACTGCCAGTCAGCTCCACTGGGACTTGAGGGCAACAAGAAAATGAGGACTGGGATAAGCCCCCAAGCCCTGCAAGGTCCTGTGTGTGATGATGCTTGATGATGCCTTGTGGAAGATTCTGATCTATGGAAACCAAGAGGACAAATCTAAAGATGAAAGTTTTGCATCTGCCGCCCAGCTTGTGCCAATGAGTCTCTAAATCGTGGAGCCTTTGTGTTGCACTTTCTGGGCTGCTGGAGAGCAGCTGGGAAGCAGTGCTGGTGGGATATGAGGCTCCTAGGAGTCTGCTCGCTTGACCTCAGTCCCAGGATTCCTGTAGTTTCTTGTAAACGTGCCACAGCATGCTGAAAATTATAGACCTGAGTGATTTAACATTGCACCACAAGATAAATGCTTATAATGCTGAGCAGCTAATTCAAACAAGCGTAAAGTTGTGGATGCAATGATTAACAAGGAAAGTATCTTAGACCGACATAGCAGAGTTGCACAGATGCATTTCAATTTGATATAGGTAAGTCACTGCACATAAAGCAAGGAAACTAATCCATGGTGACATTCCATCATAGACAAGGCCTAGTGGGTTTGTTGGTAATGCAATGCTTGGGTAGGAGAGGATGGGTTTGAATAAGGTGTGCTTGATAAAAATTGAGTGCTTACATGTTACAACACTTTTTAGTAAACTTCAGGAAATTTACTTATTGTCAAATAAGAAAAGAACCATTTACCAATATAAGGCACATACCACTACTTAATACAGGCTGGAGTGAGTAGACATCCACTACGAGGAGACTCTTTTCGTCCTGGCACTACTGACGTGCTGCTTAGGTAGAATGGTGCTCAGTGAAATTTTTTCAAAAGAAATGTAAAATTTTTGAGATTTTTGAGCCTGAAAGAGAACCACTGGAGCCTGAAATTCATTCAGTGAGTTTATTGTGCAGCCAGCAAACTACACAGGAATGCAGTGAGTCCCTGTTATTTACCTTTCTTAGCTTTATTTTTATATAGACTTTTATAGAAAAAATGTGAATAGACAATACAGAGAGTAGAAAGGGTAAATGCATGAAAGAGAAATCAAAAGCAAGGAAATGCATCTTACATTTGACATGTGAAACTCTTTTAAATGAATCTGGGATAAAGCAGGAACCCTTTCAAAGACATGACTTCTACTGCTTCAAAAAAGTGTATGTAACTGGAAAGTGACCTGTTAGAGAACAAGCTCTGGTGGGATGAATATGTTTTCTCTCAACCAAAAATAACTTGTAAAGGAGTTTATTTTTCTGAATAAGCTGCTAAAAGGAACATGTTTTTTCTTAAGGAGGTTAAACATATTTGTTTAGTGGATTTGTGCTGAAGTTGTATGCCTAGTCAGTGAAGGAATGCTTAAAAAATTATTTGTGATCTAGTAGTGCCTCAGGTTTTGTTGAAATTTATGGGTTGATGTTACCAACTCTTCAGGGGTATGGAAAATACCTAATTCTGTAGTACTGAAAGAGAGGCCTCAGAGAGCAAGGAGAAAGGAGCTGGAGGGGTAACAATCTGCTGCAGCTGAGGAGAGCTGAGAAATATCATATAAATGCAGGAGGTAACAAATGTTTAACAGGTCCAGGCTATTGAACACCATAGTCCACATAGCATGAAGGATACTTTTGCAGGAGGGCTGATGCCAGGGTGAAAGAGATAAAAAATTCCTGGAATGCCTGGCATGCCTCTGCTGAGGCACTGGGGCATAAGGATCAAACAGTCAGGCAATTTTCCAACAATTTGGCCACTGCTGGTAAATGTATAGAGAAAGAATGGGTTAAAAGTCAAGACTAGCCATGAATGATCTCTTAGGATTAGAGCTTCATTTGTGAAACGCTTCAGCCACTTCACTACCTGCTCCCAAAATCTCAGAAACCTGAGAGAATTAATAGTGGAAATATGAAAATAGCATCTTACAAAACGTGAAAAATTCTTCGGTGAGAGCTTGAAAAGAACCAATATAGGACAAGAGAAACTGGTACTAGCAGAAACTGAGACAATTAAGTCTTTTCTTTTGTCTTTTCTGCTTGAGACATATATTGTTTGATTCATAAAGATGAATAAAGTTACCAAATTTTTGGCTTAAAGTTCATAAATTCCTGTATTTTGGATCTGTGCTTGTTTCCCAGCAGTGTGCAGAGAGAGGAAGGAGCAGGTGAAGGTATGAAATGTCTGTCTGAGTGATAAATAATGCAGTTGCATTTCTTCCAACAATTAGAAAATATATATATATATTTGAATGTGAGGCTTTATGCCTTGAAAACCTAACCTAAAGGTCATTTTTTGTACCAACACAAATAGATATAAACCACTGATAGCCAAACTATCCACCCTCAGTGGCCACTTCTGCAACAGTGAAGTCTATTCAAGTTGGCTTAGAAGAGTTTCCTCTTCAAGAACAAGACTGGATGGACCTTCAGCTTTTATAAAAGGGTTTCCCAGGCAGTTTTCCATGATTTAGGGGAATACAGAGTGAAATTTGCCAAAACTGAGTAAAGAAGCATTGGATTCTAGGTGCCTAAATTCAGACCTGTAGTCATTAAAGGGTGAAAACAGGTTCCCTCTGCTCAGGATTTTACTGCTGCTGAGCCCTGCAGAGTGGTGGCCTCAGTGGCTCCTGTTGTGAGACACCATCTCAGGGATTCACTGGCTGCCATTCAGAGGCCATTCAGTGGAAGTTTGTAGCTCTCCCTGTCTGTGCTGCCTCAGCACTGTAGGCTGCTCTTGTCACCTCCTCTTTGGGCGTTTCCATGTGGCTTTCATTTTAAAATGTAAACAAATCTAATCTCTCTCTTTAAAACAGTGTTTTGGTGTTTGGCTGTGAAAAAAAAATTGGTATTTCCAGAATGGAAATAAAATAAATGCTAGAGGCCAGAAGATTAAACTCTGGCCGTTGGGTAAGTGAACTGGGACAGAGAAAGAGAAAAACTTTGTTGATTTAATAGTATTTGAGATTGACAGTCTTGTGGAAGCTTGATGCAGTTAGTCTTCTTCACAAGAAAAAGTAAAAGACGACAAATCACTTTTAAAGATAAAATTTTCAGTTTAACCACTGTAACTTTATCCTTTTAAAGAAGAATATTCCTGCACTCAGGTTCCATGACCCACAAAGGAATTCAAAGTGACTAGCTCAGATGTAGACATTTTGCTCCTAGGCATTCAAAATTCAGTAAGAAAAGCCCCATTCTTCATGATCTCTCTTAGATTTTTTGATAATGTGCTTCTGATGTTTTCCATTTTTCTTGATGTGTCAGCAAGGAGCCAAACAAGTAAACAGATCATGCTGGGTTATACCTGAAGTCAGTGTAGCTTTCATACTTAGGACATTAGGCTGTGCCCTTCTTTCTTTTTAAGGGTCCCTTTCGACCCTTGCTCATATATTTTATCTAAACAAACTGTATTATACTACAGTGACATCTGAGGGCAGGAAGAAGCTCCACAAGTATTGTCCTGTGCAGGCACTCTCTACCCCATCCCTATGTCTCAGCCTAAGGATGTCTCCATGGACTTTTCAGCAGGCAGGAGACTGTCTGGGTGAAGGTTGATTGCAATGAGTCACAGACGTACCAGGTGAGGTGCTGACCATCGAGAGGTATGGATAAATAGAATTTTTAATCTTATTTGCGTATTTTATTTGCTAGTATATACAGAGGCTTTGTGAAATAGACAATATAAGAGTGAGGACAGGTGAATTTTAGCTACCTTTTATGCATAGAAGGTCTCTCTCTAACCCATCTGCATAGATTTAACTGACTTAGGAGACAGTGCTTCTGCAAGGACTATCTTTGAGTTTGGGCCATTATTCTGCAAATTTTGGTTGCTGATTTATCTCTGGCATTGCTCCAAGTGTTTGATGGTTTGATGCAATGGGCCTTGATTTAAATCATAATTAGGAAAGCCTTTCAGAACACCTTGTGGTGCCTCCTGCCAGCAGATGATCTGTCCGCCAGGATGTAGTGAAGAATGAGGCAAAACACTGCAAAACATTAGAAAAGTTTGATAAAGTTACAGATTACAGAAATCATGGTCTTCCCTTCCCTTCCCTTCCCTTCCCTTCCCTT
>WEKY01024574.1:0-11173 GCA_013390045.1 Picathartes gymnocephalus | reverse complement strand
TTCTTCCCTTCCCTTCCCTTCCCTTCCCTTCCCTTCCCTTCTTTTTCTGTCAAGCAAGGGGAGGCTGGAATTAACACTGTAAAATCTTAATGAGTAGATTGTGCTGAGCAGTGCGGTTCACCTCCGTTATTCTCCCAGTCTCAAATGTTTACCAGCCAATCAGAGCATTTCTTAAAACCAGAGATTTATAGTGAAAAGTCAGCCCTAATTGAATTTCTTCATTAAGAACACCATCAAACAGATACAGAACACCTTACACCACCTTGTTTAAATTAGATTCATTTTTCTGATTAATTATTAAAAGGAAAGTTTAAAAAATCATAAAATCTTAAGTGCTATTAAAAATTGATTAGGAATGCATTTTTTCATTGACCCAGTTTGTATTTTTTTTTTAATTTTTTTTGTCAAAGCTAATACATTTGAGTAGCTGCCTCAGACAGAAGTTTGTAATCATTTGGTCATCAGTCAATTAATCACAGCTTCATAAATATTGATCTCAGATTACATTTATTCTTCATTCTTGAAAGATAGTTTTTTATTAATTTAGGCTCACTCACATACGTTGTGGTTTACACTGAAATTATTTTTAAAAGTTCTATTAAAATTTAATTTGAGCAGCCAGCAAGCAGTGCAGCCACTGTACATTGTGCCACCTTTCGGCAGGTTTGTCACCTCCTCCTGAAAGGTCCTGAGTGCCCATGGGTCATCCTGTAGGGCTTGCTGACTGGCATCTGTCACCCATAAACCTCTTCATGTAGAAGATACACACCACTCATCCCAGGTAGGACTGATTTGTGACTAAGTGTGGATTTTTCTGAGAGGAGCAAAGAGGGCTCTCTGATGTTTCTCTTCCCACCCTCAGTGGCTGTGTCCTGATTCCTGCCCAGATGGTGGTGTCTTCCTGATTTAAATACAGCACTTGGCTGCCCCTTGGCCACTGCCAGGCACCCCACAAGCCATGTGAGGAGTGTGGTTGTGGGTACATAGGTTGAGTGTCCTCAGCCCTGCTGCAGTCCCTGTCATGGAGGTCACGCATGACCTGGTGGCTCAATCTAGGATGGTGAGGGTACCTGGGAGTGCTCTTGCAGGGCCTCTCTTCTCTCAGGGCTACTGCCTCTCTTCTGCCTAGGAAAAAATACAGTACTTACTTTTGCAGAAGTTGCTTTTGTAGACAGAAATTCTAGGAATTTTTGAAGTGAGATGCTGCAAGGAAGAGGAAGGGCTCTGTGATCCCGAGCATCTGGAGGAAATACAGTCCTTCTCGTAGTAGGTTCATCACACCTGAAGCACTACTGAAGCAATGCAAGCAATCTTTATTAACTTTTCTGGTCCAGTTGCAGCTAATAATCTCCATCTTGACAATTAAATATCTTTTTTGTGTGTGTGTGTTTGTGGTTATACTGAATCTTGTAGTTTAAGAAACAGAGATACAGACGTATCGGGGGTAAGAGCACACATCTGAAGAGTGACCTGAAGCATTCCCCATGCAGGATGCATCCTTTTCTACCCCATACTTTGTATTTCACTTTGAATGCTGTACTTCATGCTGGGAGTGACAAATTTCTTGATTGGCTTCTGCAGTACATTTGGTTCTTTGTCCTATGCTCTGGTAAAAAAAGCATGTCAAAGTCAATGTTCCCTAAAATCTCACTTGACTGAGGACTTTGGAGTAATGAGATCATGTAGCAACTATTATCTTTTACAGCTCTGAAAAATTCTATGATTCATCTTTAATGTCTGACATCAAAACTGGTTGCCCATTGTTGTCACTCCAAAACTCTTATTTATTCTGGCACAGCTCTTCTGAGAGGCTCTGAAATACAGCTTCGAATCATGAGCAGCAGAATGTCCTGGTGTGCTCTTCAGCATCAGTATGGAGTCATGCGGATCCCTGTTAGCATTTCTTATTTTTGCTGATAGAGAATGGATCATTTTTGTGACTATCCATTTATCTAAAGTTGCAAAAAGCTGATGTAATTTCCAGAGTCCTATTCCCCAATCAAATATACCACTCATTTACCATAAAATATGAAATCACACTGCAGCAAGTTATCAGACCCCTTCCTTTAAATCTCAGTCACATACAGTGCTTTTCTGCACTTTCAGAAAAGTCATCCTGTAAGGATCATGTCAGAAACATGTGCAGAGGGCAATCAGATAACCCATTTGTTTTACAAATAGCTGTGAAGATTTAAGATATTTTCACCTCTGAGCTGTTTTCTACTTCTGTTCTTATCTGATTGCTGTAAAGTCAGACTTGTTTTTTGCTTTCATTATCAATGGACTATGAACATGCTGGACATAATTTGTCTGTATTGCATTATGGCAAATCCAGAAGGGCATTGTCTGCAATGGCACAGTCATTTCCAGCAGAGAAATGCTAGCAAGGTTGTGCAGGGGGGGACATGTTAAATTGCTCCAGCTGTAACCCTGAAAAATGCTTGTCTATTCTCTGTATTGTGTAATCAGAAGTGGATTCTGAGGCCAGTTGTAGCTAACATCTTCAAACAGGAGGGATGCCAAGGAGATCCAGTAAATATATCACCCTCTGACTACCTCTTTGCAATAGTGTGACAGCTGGAATCAAGTTATCCAGTTTATCCAGTGGTTTGACAGATGCTACTGTGAATTTGAGCAGTGTTTTAAGTTGTACCAAGTTTAGTAATCTCAGACAATCTTTCCTGGCAGAGAAGAAGAAAAAGAAAAGCTGCAAAGCAATTGAGAGAGATGATTGTAGCAGCGCCCCAACTCTTCCTGGCTTTTTGCTGCAGACACCTGCAAAATGGCCCAGTTGGTGTTTTCCCACTGAACTATTGTGTCACTAATTCACCGCTCAACAACTTCAGCACTTCTGAGAATGAATCTGGTAGTTGAATATAAGGTACTAGCTTATGAAAATGCTTTTTTTTTTTTTTTTAATTCAGTCTTTCCCTAAACATTATTTTAGTCCAGAATATGCAAGGCTGTGTATTTTAATGAAATTGTTTGAACTCCAGGTAATATAAGAGAAAAACAATGTATTTCCTGTGAGTATATGCAGTAGATACATCTGTTTCTTTCAATTTTGCATTAAGTGGATTGAATTGATTAAATTCAGCTGATCTTTGAAAGCCTTTCTTGTTAAAAATGTAAAAAAGTATAATTTTGCATTTTGTTAATATATATATATTGTTATCCTTGTCTCAAAATCAGAGACCTCTGGAATGAAGTGGCAACCAGGGCACCTTGCAGGACCAGGCATTTGCCAGAAAGATATAAAAGATGCTATAGATCCAAATCAGTCCCAGATCTTCCCTTCTTGACTTAACTCTGAAATCTGCAATCCCAGTTTCTCCATCTCTTCATTGCAAGAATGTTTAGCAAAGATGTTCAATATTCAAGTAATTTTTCTTCTTGCCTGTCATTGTAATGTCACCAAATTAGAACACAAATCTCCCACCCTGTTTTTAGTATTTGATAATACTTGTCAGACGTGATGTCAGAGAGTTCAGAGCGCTCCTGGGACACCACAGTTCAGGCAAATGTAGACTTAGCCTCTGAGGCTAGTTTCAGGAAAAACATAGTCAAGGAACAGACTGCTGCACAGCTCTTAAATTGACAAGAGAAGAAGGGAGGGAAGGATGTAACATATGTCCAGAAACTGCTGGAATTTTATAAGATTTGTGCTATTGTTTTTTAAATCTATCCAAGGGAGTGGGGTATGTTAGGAGGGAAATGGAGAAACGGAAAAGAGAGAAGTTTATTGCAATGAACAAGGAATAGGCAGAGAGAGGGGCCAATGAGGAAACTGCAGAGATACTGTGATGATGTTATCAATATCCATCAATTCTGGCTTGAACGATGGCTGCAGCTGTTCGTGCCAGCTTTGCTCCTTTCAGCTCCTCCCTGCAGCTCCCCCCACCCCTCCGTGCTCATGGGGGTGGAGGAGGTGCTGTCCCGGTAGCTGTGAGAGGGGGCTCCCTCAGTGTGTGTGCTCTCTTCAAGGAACCCATAAAGAGCCCTTTGAAGGGAGTGCAGGGGGCACAGCTTCCATCTTGGCTGTCTGAAAAATGCGTAAGAAATATTTTTAGGTTCCTCTTCACCCAACAAAATTATGTAGATATCTACATACAAGCAGATCTCACCAACCACATCTGGGAGTTGCTGCCAAGAAACAGAGCTTTCTAGGATATGATACATCATGTCTTCAGATAAACATCCTAAATAAATTTGATGAGTTGTATTCTACAAGTGCCCAGTTTTAATCCAGGGCCTGTAAAGGGTTGCTAGAGTGAGTTGGCAAGCACCATAGATTTGTCTTAGGGCTGACAAGGTGAATCCCCCACTTTGGTATTAGAAATCTGGGTGAAGAAACATCTGTTTCAACTCGATTGACAAAAAAAGGGAAGTCTGACCAGTAACTAAAGACCTTGATTTCAGTGGCATTTCTGTAATCATATCCTAAAGTGGATTTTAGATCCAGCTGTTTATTTTCTGGGGGGACACTAAGGCAGATTTGCTTACAATTCTGTTTTCCTGAGAGCAACCAGAGTCTTGCTTACTGACAAATCTATAAATGAACCATTTTGCCAGATGTACTGCTCCAGTAGATTTCTTTGTGAGTCTTACTTGCTACAAAACATCCTTTGAAAAGGACTATACTCTGGCACTAAAATTTGTGTTTTGGAACTTTTTTGTACATAGTTTATTCACAATTTTGTTTTTATTTTATCAAGTATTTTCTAATATTCAGAGAAAGATCTTCGGTAACTTTGAAGAGTATAATAAAATTAGTTTATGAATACATGAATTTGTTGAAAGTGCTTGTAGGAAAACTGGACTGCTGTATTATCTGTGCTGAAATATATGGGTAATTAATTTGCTAACTGCAATGAGGAAAAATCAAGGACTATTTATGTCTGGCCTTGGATTTGATTTACTTGTAAATGTTCATTTTAGAAAGTCAAGTAAGAGTGTTCTCCTGAAAAAAAAAAATCCAGCTTTCTCTGGAATTGAAGACTGAAGAGGCAGCCTCCAGTGTCTGTACCTGAAGACCTCTGTGCTCAAAGCTGCTACTGACTTCAGTGGGAATTTTGCCAAAGTACAAAGAGTTG
This sequence comes from Picathartes gymnocephalus, assembly GCA_013390045.1. Taxonomy (NCBI): domain Eukaryota; kingdom Metazoa; phylum Chordata; class Aves; order Passeriformes; family Picathartidae; genus Picathartes; species Picathartes gymnocephalus. The sequence goes on along the minus strand of WEKY01024574.1, from coordinate 6,080 downwards.
AACATTAATTAAGAGTAGGAGCAGAGGCAATGTTACAATTTCACCTGAAAATTAAGCTTATAGGGCTTATAGGGGCTATAAAATATTGCAGATTTATTTTTGTTTTGTTGGTTGTTTTTTTTTTTTTTTTTTTATGTAATAGGCTACAGGTATTTTAGATTCAAATTGTATACCTTTAAGCTGAAAGGAGAACTGCACTTAATAACTGATAACTTAATAGCACATCTAAATGTGTTTTAAAAGACTTAAATTTACCTATTAAGACCAAATAGACTCTCTGTTAATTTGACAGAATATCCATGTTCCCTGAACTTAGGGCTATAAAAATTGTTCATCTGCTCAGTCACAGGCCATTTAATTTTGGATGCATCATTGCCAGTTGGTTACAGTAATTAGCATTCTCTCTATTGTAGCAGCTTCCCTGAAGCTATGCTAAGTAGGGTTACACTTCTGTGTGGAAACATAAGCAGCCTTGTGCAAATGAGCCCGGCCACCCATCTTAGAGACAGAAGCCCTAGCTACAGCTTCTTGGCTCAGGGTGCCCTATATGCCCACCTGCAGATCTTATTTACTGGTTATTAATGACATGAAGTGTAGGCAGCTGTGAAAGGCACAGCATGGCAGCTTAAAGCCTCTGCTCCAAACTATTCTCTCAGCCTTGTCATTTCTTTGAGTGACACATAATTTCCTTTTTTTTTTTTTAATCTTCCCCTTTATTCTTTTAATGAAGTTATAGGACAGAAATGAATTCTCTGGGTATAAACTCTGTGTGTGTGTGTGTGTATATATATATATATATATATAACCTGTGAACTGAGGCATAGCATTTGCTAACACAGTTAGAGAACCCACTTAAAACATGGGTTCTCAGATAAAAATGTTTTGAAAAATCCTCTGTTATTATGAACGTATGCTGCAAATGTTCTGGTTCAGTATGTTTTTCTATATCTCCTAATGCCTAAAGTAGTGTTTTTATTGTATTTTTAATGGAGACACCAGCTGCCAGCACCAGATTATGAATAGTGCTGAAATTGTTCTTTTGTAAAGGCTAGAATAAACAGTACAATAGCTAAAACCATAAATAAATTAAAAAGAAGTCAAGATTTTTTGCAGTTGTTCTGCAGCCTATGCGCATTTTCTTGTTCTGTGTGAAATGTCCATGCTTTCTTTTGGTTTCCTGGGAAACAAGTGAGGAGTGGTATGCACTGCAAGACGTACTCTAAGAATAATTCTTCCCATTTAATCCACTCTGATTTTTACTTCTTAATATACTGGAAGGTAACTAATATTTAATACCATGAAATGTATCTGTGCATGTTTAATGATTCAATTAATCAGAGAGAAACCTTCTTTGTAATTAAATATGGATAGGCTATAGTCTTTTCTTCTCATTGACTGATGCTTCTGAGAATAAGGGATAAGAATAATTTTATACCATTATTCTGTGTGCCTTTTATTAGAACTCTGAACTGTTTGGGTGTAAAATCAATAGAAGTACATTTTTTTTTAGAGTTATGCACTCTGCAGTTTCTATAGTCCATAAAACTCTAACCATATGACTTTAGATACCAATACTATGAAGACTTACACGTGTATAAGCACAAGAGAAGTTCAACTGATGCTAATGTGATTACTCTCATTAAGTTTAAAGACTGTGCTTGAACCTTTGTAGGACTGTCTCTTTCAGTTTCTGGAATAGGCCTGATGTGAGCTTGGAAAAGATTGTATATGATTGCTCTGTAATTCTTTGTTTGATGGTGACTTGCAGCCATAGCTCATTTCCTTATAAGTAGCCATTTTAATTATCTGGTCATGGACCACTCTTGAGTTGATTACTTAAAGAAAGGTTACAAACCACAATATGACTTATTCTTCTTCAGTTCCATATAAAATTCTGTAAGTATAGGCTAAAAAAAAGCCGACTGTTGTCAATACAGTATGCAGATGGGGGACATCTATAGGGAAGTTAAAATAATGATGTACATACAGGCAGATTTCAATATGGAAGTGGAGATTTCCTGCTTCTTGATTTTGTATAAATTGTTGAATGTATTTGTTTAATGATTTATACAGAGCCCCAAGCCATAGCAACTAGGTGCTGTTTACAAAGTTAAGACGTAAGTTACATGCACAGACTACAATGGGCTTCATTAAATGACCACTTTTGCTACCAAGGGTGCCATATGTTAATAGCCATGTTGTGAGGCCACTTTTCAAATTTGTCACTGCTCATATTTCACATAGTCATTTTTTCCAACATATCTACCTACTTTTTTTAATAAGAGGATATTTTTTGTTATCATTTTAACAGGGAAATAATTATCAAAAAAAGTCAAATGCCAAAATTCTTCCTTATAAGCAGGCCAAGTTTACAATGGGTAATAGGGTGCCTAGTCTGAAGAATGAAAGAAGGGGTTATACCATTTCTATAGCACTTCAGTCAAGAAAGACCCATTAATTTGTTATTAGGGTGACCTTAAGCAAGAAAAATTAGTGTTTTGCTCAGTTAGTGTCCAGGGGTCTGGTGTATATTATTTGAAGTGTTTCTATTGACACTTTAGAAACTGTGGACAAAACCCTGGAATCCATGGAATATCACTGAGACTGAGACTAAGTTTTCTTTCTTAGGGGCAGTAGCATGCTGCATTCAGGTGTTCCTTAGGAAGGTGATATTCATTGAAAAGAAAACCAATAACTTTCTCTGGAAAAATAATCCGGTCAGTATATAAGTAGGAACTGATGCCAACTATCATGTTTGGAGCGTTGTTGTGCCTGCTCTATCTTAGAGATCAGTGCTCAAGGATTAAAGCACCTCTTCTTGCTGATGTCCCAGCTTCTTTGACTGGAGTGAACAACTGAAATAATGTTGTGCCTTTGGAAAGTGAAAGGCTGTTGATTATGAGTAAATGTGCCACAGGTGAGGAAGCCAATAATTACATCTGAAGGAATGTTCTGATTGTCCTGAAGGAAGTTATTCTGTCAGCCTTTGTTTATACAAATTGCAGGATGATCTAGTGGGGAATTTTATCAACCTGTGTTTAGTGGAGGTGCAGACTCAGCAGGTAGCAAAACCTCAAAATTAGGGCAGGTCATCTGCAAATGAATAACAGTGAAAGGTTTGGACCACACCAAGCAGTCACACATTGGGAAAGAGTTTAAGTCAAGTTATTTTAAGGGAATTCACCATTTTAGAGCGTTTTAAGCAACATTGTTTACAGTATGTTTGAAACTTCTCGCCTTGTGAGGTCACCTTCAGTAGCTCTTTTGTGAATGTGTATCATTGCATGATCTTGAGCTATGTCACCTCATCACACTACAGGGTAAGAAACGTGTGAAATATTCCCTTGAAAAGTCAAGGTTCTCCTCTTAAAACTCGCATTTCTAGCATGAGCAGGTCAGGGAATGGTGCATAAAACTCTAACATTTTTATGCACAAAAAAATGTCACTTTAAGATGAATTTTTCACATTTGACTCATGGACATTTGCAATTGTGGTTGCAAAGGAGGTTGCAGCAAGGTGAGGATGGTCTCCTCTCCCAGGTAACAAAGGACAGCTCAACAGCAAACAGGCTCAAGTTGTGCCTTAGATTGGATATTTCTTCAACGAGAGGGTTGTCAAGGATTGGAACAGGCTGCCCAGGGAAGTGGTCACCTGAAGGTATTTAAAAGATGTGTAGATCTGGCACTTAGGGACATGTTTTAGTGGTGCTTTCAGCAGTACTGGGTTAATGGTTGGACTTGAAGGTCTTAATGGTCTTTGTGAACCTAAATGATTCAATGATTCTATGATTATAATTTGAATCCAACTGCATCGTGCCTGGGCAGCAGTCTGGGATTCCTTATATTGAACTCAAAGTAATAATAGCAGCATAAAAACGTATGATACTGCTGCATGCAGTGGCCTAGTGCTCCCAGTGTGTAGTTGAGATACAGCCGGAACATGTCCCTGGACTTTAATAATGGACAATGCTATTATGGGTAGTGATTTCTTGCTGTAAGTTCTGGCTTAAGCAGTATAAGGGCAAACAACCTGAGCATGCTTTTTTCTGTGGCTCCAACTCCCTTATGCTACTTGCTGTCTTTGCACACTGCTTTGTAAGGGGTTCTAAAGCAATGAAATTGAAAACCCTTACACTTTGTTGTGTACAACATGAGTCCCAGTGACTCTCAGTTCTGGCATTTTCCTGATAGCAAGACTTCACACGTTTTGAACTTGATGTATCAGCCTTTGAATTTGGCATTCGGGATTAAGGGTCTTTGTATGAAAGATTTTAATTCAGTGTTGGTTGTCACTGGGTTCTTCAAGTCTCTTTCTGGATGTGACTCTCTAGCCATGGTTTCCTAACCTTTGCTCTGCCACAGAAACACTGTTCCATACACTAAAATAACAGCCCTGATTTGAATTCATGGATCCTGCAAACTTGTGTTTGGGATGCTGTAAATTCAGCTGTTTGGATCAGCCTTCTGTGCCACTATAAATTATTTTATTAATAACTTACCTAGAACCTGCCACTGTTTTTGTTGTATCTCTCAGACAAAGTAGTAAATTGACTCCACTCCCAAATATGACATTTTTTATTTTTGAGTTATGGTTGTATGAGTTGCATTCCTATGTTTCCTGTTTGGAAAGACTTATATTTCCATTCCTGTGGAATGTTATTAGTTTTGGCCCTCCAGTGAATGACATTTCCATCACTAGCTTCTCCCCTGCCTTTGACTCTACGGAAGTAAATTAGACTTGCCCCCTAGAGCTTTCTGAGACAGAGGTAATCTTCTGGTGTATTTCAAAGTGAGGTTCTTGTATCTGATGGAAGGTTTTAGTTGTGACAGCAAAACAAATAGTGAATAAATATGCTTTTAGGCTTGTAAGTGGATGTCAAGGAAAACAACTAAGAAGCAAAATCACCTGCAAAAGCACTGTCCTTTTCATTTTCACTTGGAGACAGACAATCAGAGAAGGGAAAACTCTGGAAGCAAAAAAGAGAGCTGAGCATCTGTAAATACCTGCATCTGTGTATTAACAGCTTGCCAAGGAAAGGGATGCCTGTACATTAATCTGAATTATCACAGTCAGTTTTCCTTTTGTAACCAGCTCAATCACAGCATCATGATCTCATTCTTGAACTGGAGGTGAGCTGTGCGCAGCATGCTGACAGCATTAGGAAACCTAGAGAAGGAGAGAATAAAATTTACTCCTATTAGGGAATTCAGAAACAGAAAATATGGTGAGACCTGACACAACTTTCTTTTCGCCTTGGTATTAACATCATAATCCTGCTTTCTTCAATTATCCGAGTTCTCTTTCTTCCAAACAAAAATCTCTGCATCTTTGGAGTGTCTCTGTTATGTTAGTTTTTCCTGGCAATTAGTGTTTATTTTCCTCTTTATGTGAGGCTTTCTTTTAAAATCCTATCACTAACTTTCTAACCTGTGAGTAGCAACTCACAAATCCTATCTTCCTAGTCATGTGTCTGAATGGTGTGTTGTGTTCAGCAAATATAATCCCTTGATATGGCATAAGCATCATAAAAGAGATTTAGAGCATTTTCAGAATCATACTAAAGTTTTTGAGAAGACAGGAGAATATTTGATAGCGCAAATACTGAAGATATTAATTGTATTTTTTTTTTCTTTTTAACCTGCTAAGACTCAGTGATTGGTCCTGAGCTATATCCAAAATAATGTAGGGATTTTATTCTTCCAGGATGAATATGTAGTTGTCTACCACTTTCTTTCTGAGTAAAAGTGGTAAGATACCTATCCCCAAAGTAACAACTGGATTTGTTGGACAACTATGTTGCGTGGCTGAGTTTAGGTGCTGAAGGCCCATTGCAGTGGGAAAAGTAGTAGATCCCAGATTCTTTCTCAGTTCAGGGTAGAAATATTTATTCCAATTTTCATAAATGCTTTGGGGTTTTTGTCTTTCTGTTTGTGTTGATGTTCAGGTCTCCAGTTCTTTCCTTAGCAGACACCTGGAAAAGCTCGAGAAGTGGGCCCGGGGAAATCTCATGAGGTTCAAGTCCAAGTGCGAGGTGCTGCACCTGGCTCCGGGGAAATCCCCGGTATCAGCACAGGCTGGG
>WEKY01024542.1:1876-15102 GCA_013390045.1 Picathartes gymnocephalus | reverse complement strand
ACCCTTGCCGCAGGGATAGAAGAAACTCTTTGCTCCAGGGACAGGAGAAGCCTTGCTTCCAGAGAGAGAAGAGAAGACCCTTTTCTTTTCTACCAGAACAGCCCATCCTTAAAATAGTACCCCATGAGACAGAGATGAGCCCTCAAAAACAGTTGCAGGAAGAACTGTGTGTGGAGGGAAGGGACTTTCACACTGCGAACAGATTTCCTTTTCTGGGTGGCTGATTCGCTGTGATATTGCAGCCATGACAGAACTGTGTTCTCGTGGAAAAGTTTCCATGGCATGGCAGGAGAGACTCCTCTCCCTAACTGAACTGACAAAAGACTATTTTAGAGATGGTAAACTGGCTGAAAATTTCAGGTTTTTTCTCTTTACATTGTTGGTGGGAAAGAGAAAATGAGGTGGTGGAAGGAGAAGTGTCTGAAGGTTTATTCTGGTTCTTATTTTTTTCCTTTTATTTCTATTAATAAAACTGATTTTATACCTTTTAAGGCTTTGAGCCTGCTTTGCATTTCTCCTAATCTTTATCTCACAGCAGAAAATAAGTAAATAAGTTTAGTGGGTGCACTGGTGTTCATCCAGAGTTCTCAACACACTACATAAAATTGGTGTTGTGCGACGATGGCAAATTAAAACCACTACAGAGGCAAAAAGCTCAGAGGAGAGATGTTGGAAGATACATTTATAGAAAATTGCATTGCAGACTTCTGATTCTGTTCCTGTAAGTTTCTGAGTTTGACAAAATGAAACAACAAAACCCTAACAACAAAAAAACCAAACCAACCAAGAAGGTGAATTTCAGTCACATTGCTGGACAGAACAAAGAAGACTGACTCTGGACATCCTGATGTGGCAAAGAACCATGCACATAGACAACAAAAGCTGGTAGACTAGGAAAATCATCTGGACAGATTGCTGTCTCTGTCCCTTAAAGGATGTGTAAACCCTTTCCATTTTAAGTACATGGTGCCCCTTGAATTCAGGAATAGGAACAGACCCTTGGATGCTTGCTATTAAACTGCAAGGCTGACTTTATTCCTACAGTAGTTTCCTATATGGGTTTTCATTTTGCATTCTAATAAATAAAACAGATAAAGAAACTCTCTGGTACTGAGATCATGTGGCATGGAGCACTTAATTTCATGCATTTCAAACTGTGTACCCCTCAATATGCTTTACTGTGCCGTACCACCCTTTGGTAATGATCCCTGCAATATTGTATCCCCAAACTGTGGTGAGGTAGCTTCAGAAAATGCTACTTGAACTGTAGAAAAAACCTGTCTTAGGCCATCTTGATAATATGTGTGTACATGGTCCTCAGAGCAGTACCAGCTATAGTTTCCTTAATGGTATTGACATGGCCTTAAGGGCCTTCTGCTCATGATTTTCATCTTCTATATGTTTTCCCCTGTGTAATATAAAAGCTGAAGAAAGTGCAAACAAGGCCTTGAAATAATTTTGTTTGCTCTTCCTTCTTTTTCTTTGCACTGAATTCACATCATTCAACCCCCCAGTTACACATTTTTAAGTGAATTCTCTGACGTTTCTCTACAGGGAGACAAGGCTGAACTCAAGGACAAGATAGGCATGGGGTTGCTCCAAGTTCTAGCAGCATCCTTTATAGTAATTTTGTTCAGCCAGGAACTTATGGAGCACAGGAGCAAGCAGAAAGGACTATATGTCCTGGTACAGTTTTAATGCTAAGGGATGGAAGAAGAGAGAGAGGAAGTAAACAAGTCTGAATTTTATCTGACTTCAGGTTTTTTTCTTGATTAACTGGCTTCTGTTCATCATTTATAGGTAGTGCATACCAGAGTAAAACACCAATTTCTCATTTAATAAGAACTTGATAATTCTTCTTCAGGGAGATCACAAATTTTTAGGAGGTTTAGCTTGGCAATACCGAGGTTAGCTTTTAATTGCAGATTTCAGCAGCATGTACTCATACATGGTAAAATAACATCTGTATGCTGACATATAATTATATGTATTATAATTATTTAAATCCCTTCCTGTTATAGGAAAATACACTACAGCCTGTTTTCTGGTCTGTTTTCAGTGAGGTGTTCCTTTAAAAAATGTAAATTTTGGAGCAGCTTGTCCATTAATAAACCAGAGCATTGATATTACTAGGGGAACTAGTGACTTCGGTGTAATTTAAAGGAGCCTATAATTTCAGTTACTCAATCTGCATTTATCAGAAGACAAAATAAATAAATACAAACTGATTTCTGTTACCATGTGCAACTATATATTGGACTGGACTAAGAATTATTTTGCACATTGCTGTCTATCTTTCTGTTAAAAGCATAAAGATTCTGAGACATATTATGCCGTATGGTTCTTATAGCTGCAGAGCAGCTGGGCTAAATTATCAAAGGAGGATGCACAATTAAGCAGGATCTTACTAGTACAATCGAGGTCTGTAATTAAGCCTCTGTCTCCATAGACACATCTGGTCCCTGCCTTTTCACTGTGCTCTGGAATCTGAGATTTACTGTCGTTTGGCAGTAATGTGGCTGTTGGGGAGGGTTTGGTGGGGGGGAGGTGGATACACTGGGTACTGTATACCTCACAGAAAGATCTGCACAATCAAGATCTTAGTGTTAATGAACTGAATTTCAGAGAAGGACATCATTTATCTTCTTACAAAGGTTTAAAATTTCCATTAGTTACATATTTACCCATATCTGTTTGCCTGTTCTTGAAAAAACACAGATACCTGAAAACAGTAGTCTCAATTACTACATCACACTTAAAATAATAGCACATAGTTATATGTAAAACTCTTTGGCCTTTTTCAAAATTCTATACATTATATAAATAATGTGGCAAGGCCTACAGGTTAAAAAGATTTTCCATGTCTATTCTATAATTTATTATTAGTTAGAATGCATTTAAAATGTGTTATTCAGTATTGCACATACTCATTTTAAAAACATGTTATAGAACATATATTAAAGATTAAATCACATGACTCTAAATTCAAAGTAAACAGATTTTAAATCGTCTCTATATTGTTCTCATGCCTATGTCAATACAGTAAGTGGTGATGTCACTCATATCTGCAATCATCGTATCATAGAATACTTTGAGTTGGGAGAAACCTTTAAAGAATTTCTATTTCTAACCATCTGCCTTGGGCAAGGACACTTGACTTTAGATCTGGTTGCTCAAAGCCCCCTCTTACCTGGCCTTGAACATTTCCAATGATAGGTAATGTACAACCTCTCTGGACAACCTATTCCGGTGTGTCACCACCCTTATTCTAAAAAAACTCCTCCTTGCATCCAATCTAAATCTATATTCTCTCAGTTTAAACATGGGCTTACTCCTCCAGCCTGTCCAGTCTCTGGATGGCATCCCATCCCTCAGATATGTCAACCACACTACTGAGCTTGGTGTCACCTGCAAGTCTACTGAGGGTGCTCTCAATCCCACTGTCTTCATCATCAATAAATACATTAAATAGTATTGGTCCCAGTGCAGACACCTGAGGGAGACCTCTTGTTTCTGGGTTCCACTTGTATGTTGAGCCACTGACTGTAACTCTTTGAACATCCATCCATCCATCCATCCATCCATCCATCCATCCATCCATCCATCCATCCACATCCATCCATCCATCCATCCACCCATCCATCCATCCATCCATCCACATCCATCCATCCATCCATCCATCCATCCAATTCTTTATCCATCTGAGAGTTCACCCAACAAATGCATACCTTCTCTCCAACAGAGAAGTAAGAATGTTGTGTGAGACATTATCAAAGGTCTGGGTAGATGACATCTGTTGCTTTTCCTCTGCCCGCTGGTGCAATCACTCCATCATAGAAGGCTACTGGTTAGTGAGGCAAACACATTCAATTAACAGCTGAATAGAAGTGGAATGAGAAGTGAGGGCACAAAGAAAATCAGTCAGCACATGCATTGTCATTGCAAACATGCATGCATATATATTTAATTAACAAGAAGCATGCTTTCAGTCTTTGAAGGATGTATGGGTTGTACCCAGTTCCTGTTGAGTCACAGTGGCATGAGTATAAACAAGTCACTACAAGTTTCACAAGTGTGAGAAAAGAGAATTATATCTGCACTGCAGATATTTCCTGCTGACAATCAGATTTATATAAAGCCTATTGGAAACAGGGGAAAAGTTCTCAGCGATTTCAGTTGTTCTTTTATTAAGCACCATGTGAAGAGCTTTTTTTATAATACACTAAGTAGATATTGCATTTAAATAAAAAGTTTTTGCTAATTTTAGTGGATAAATAAAAAAATCCAATCACTGCGCAAGTAATATTTGTAAAATCAAAAAGTGTGAGATTGATCTTTTCTGTCTAGATCTCATATTCTGTTGTATTTACGCAATGAATATATACGAATATATAAATATATGAACTCATGCTTTCTTAAACTGGAGCCAGAATAAAATTACTCTTTCACTATTACTATATTCTAATGAAAAAACACCTGACCATCTTAAAAATCCTTTATTTTATCAAAGGGGACTAAAAAGCTAAGCTAGGTTTTGACATTCAGCATAGTACAGTCTAATAGGCAGAAGTTTGCATATTGAGGCCAGAAGCACACTGCTGGCTCTACACCCTTGCTACAATGCAGACAATTGCTGACCTGTACATGTAAGGAAGATGATATTAAAATTAAAAGCATGAACTTACCCTGTGTAGTTTTTTTTCCCACTCTATTCTGTAGATTTTTTTTGAGTAAAATCTTCAGGATATTTTTTGAGCCCTTTTATGAGAATAATTTTAATCCAAGTTTGTTAGGATTGAAAGACACTCATAACTTGAATGTTTAGTTATTTAGTAATTTCTCTGTCTCATGAGATATAGCTAGGATGTACTATAAAGACATTTCTTTTCAGAAAAAAAAAAGATACTTAAAATGATTATGCCTGCTCAACATAGGCATTGGGAGTTTTGAAAACTTCATCTTTGAATTTGAACCTGTTTTACTGGCAAAAGTCTTGAACTGCATTTTGTTACTTTATTTCAGTAAACACGAACTATGTGGTATTCTTGTTACTGAGGAAATGTTGCAAATGTCCTACTCCTGTTGCCATAAGTGATGGCACAATAGCCATGTGCTGTTCAGAATGAAAGAGGAATGGAGAGACAAAAATCAAAGGACTGCAGAAGGTATGTAGGCAGCATTAAACCATTGAGAAATGTTAGGACTATTTAAGCCACCATTTCTAAGATTTTCCTTCCACATCTAGAATACACCTGTGGAATACACAGTCTTTCCTTGAGTCTGGATAAAGAACAGAAACCCACATGAAAAGTTAGTATTTCAATTTGTAGCTTTGACTACTGTATTGAGTTAACAAGCACCAAGACCTATTTTATTCAAATTAATTGATTTTATAAATGTCTGTTTTATGAACTTGGGATTATTTCACATTAACTGTATGAGTCATAGGTTATGAAATTGTGAGAAATAATTGTATTACTATTGTTAATTTTGTATGTATAGGGTTTCATCCCAGAACATTTCAGAGTTTGACTTCTGATACTAGTTGTTTGTTTACCATAAGAGAAATATTAACAAAACAAAACAAAAAAACCCAAAAAAACAAACAAAAAAAGACAACTGGAATGACTTTATGCTTTTTGAGAAACTTTACCCTTCAGTTAAATGACTGTTACTCTGAAGCAGGATAAAAGATGTGGACTGGTTTTACCTTTATGGCGAGATAAAACCTAAACCCAAAAATATTTGCCAAATTTTTGGGAAACTGCAGTGCCTTATTTGCATTCACAGAAACTACTGTTCATTGAAAAATATGATGATGTCAGTTCAATACTTTTCCATATCTTGAGAGTCTGGACCTCCAACAATCTACTTTTCTCTAACCAGGAGGACCAAAAAAGCTTCTTACTGTATTTGTTCTAGACTACAGTGAAACAGCAGCCTATGTTCTAAACATAAATTGTATAGATAGTGCGGTTTGGACTACAATGAGGTTTTAAAGATCATAAAAAGATGTAATTTCTCAGGGACAAAAATGTTCAACCAAGTGGCAGAGAATAGACAAAACTATTGAAACAGCATGTCAGCCAAGTCAGATACATTTTTAAGATGAAAAATAGAAACTTAACTTTCTCCTTCACTATGTCTGTAATGAAATAACAGTTGATACCACATTGTATTATTTCATGAATCATATAGAACATTCTAAGTGTCAAGAAGGGATGCATCTGATTTCAATAAAAATTTCTAAAGAAAAAAACGTTTGGGGCCAGTGTAGATATTGGTCTGTACCTAGCAGCATTATTTGTCCTACAGATGTAATGAAATTTTTGACCCTCTGAAATACAAGGGAATTTATTTCAGTGCACTCTAAGAACTGCAGGAAGTAAGATAACTCTATAGACAAACACGTCGATTCATGGTTAAAGATGCAGCAGATTAAAAGAAATCAATTTTGATCCAGTTATATGTTATTTTCTGCAAGGAGCACCTCTTGGATATCAGGCTTAGGTGGCAAAGACTTATGTAGTCTTGCTTAAACTCTCTCATCGTCACACAGGGTTTGTTCTGTACTGCCTGGGGGTGTGTGCTGTCCAGGCCTAGATGTTTTCTGGGGAAGAGCTGGCATACAGAAAGCAATGTTGTAGATGGTGCTGGCAATTAAGCATGAATAATGGCAAGCTTTCTTCCTGTCCCTGTGCTACTTATACACACAGAAATAGTCTCAGTGTCTTGCGGGTGTTTATTAATATCACTGGTGTCAGCATTATCCCTTATTTAAATATAAAGCACACTTTAAAGACTTTTGTTTTCAAAGTTAAGGTACTAGGCAAATATGTTCACTATACATGAAATGAAATCCTGTTAGTTTATAGCCTAAATCTGGAAGAAAATAGATTGTATAAAATTAAAGTATACACTTGGGAACAAAGTATCCTGTATTCTCATGCTGCAGGCAGGTATTACCTATTTAGCAAGTCACTGAGCTGTTTATGCTTCATAAATCCCATTTACAAAAAAAGGGCATATTATAGTCATTAACTCTAGAAAAATATTAATAACCTAGAGTAAAAAAATAACTGGGGGGGTGGTGAGGGGAAGGAAGAGGGGGAAAGAGGTTAAATAATAGTGATTTTTATGTTTATTTAAATATCAGTGAACTTTATCTCTGAAAAAAATACATTTTGATTTAAAAAAAAAAAGACAAAGGTGTGTGTGGGTAAAGAGTCAAAGTAGTCTATCAGAAAAGAAAGAGACTAGTTCTGTCCAGTACATAACCGGACAGGACATATATGATAATATTATTCTGTCAAACTGAAAATCATAACTTCATTTTAAGATTAATGGGAAGTATTAATATTTAGGTGTACATACTCCCATCTTATATTCACTAGAGATTAATGAACATTCAAAGAATGAGCAAAATCTGCAATTAGAAATCATTTGTCATTTGGAAGGTGTCATTGACCAACATCAACTTTCAGTAGTATATTTGATTTCTATTAAAAATAATTTAATATCTATTCCTAGTAAATATCCACAAAAAGATCCTTAACCCCCCTTCATGTGCACACCCTGTGATCATAGACCAGACAGGAGTTACCCATTTCTGTGGTCCTGTATTGAGAAAAATCGCATAAGCCTGCTTAATAATGGTGAGAAAAGAGTGTGTGCTTGGTGTCTTAGAAATTTTAACAAAAAGTGCAGCTGCCCAATACTTCTGTAGCCAATAGAGAATTCTTCGTTATTTAATCTGCTGTGCTAGTTTGTCTCCCTTGATTCTTCTAGGGAGCCTGGTTTGATCATGTTTCCAGATATGCCAGGTGCCTAAAGTGAGATTGAAGGTTTCTACATTAGGAAACATTGCCCCTACAACGAATAGAAAGATGTCAATGTCTCTAAAGTTTTTCCACTATTTTTGAAAGAAGGACATATAAGTAATAATAACAGTGAGAAAAAATTCTGTCCCAGTCCTCAAGGAATGGAGTTGGAATATTCATGCAGATTTTTCATCTTCATATGACTTATGAATTGATGGAAAATGATACATTGCCTCACTGCATTATCACAAAGCATATTTATCATGGTTTAGTTTGAATGACAAATTTGACATTTATTTCTTTGTTATAAAGATTAAAAAAACCACAAAACACAAACCAAAATCAAATTAAGGGGATAGTGTGAACCTATGTGAAACAAGCAAAGTAGTGTAATTAGATGTACTGTTTAAGGAGATGGTATATTCACTGGAGCAATGAAATTGTGTTGCTTGAAGAGAATATAAATATCTTCACATTAACCTGCCATTATTTTAGCTGTTATTAACATTCAAAAGGACTCAGCCAAAGAAGCACTGGAGCCGTTTTGAGATCTCCAGTGTCATGGAGGAGTCTTGACAGCTGTACACCAGTAGGGGATGCCAAAAGTAAATGTAGACGTCATCTTGTCCCATGAGCATATACCTGAGGTGTCAGTGGATTCCTTCATATTTCGTACCTTGGTCTTTGAATTCTGAAGTCAGAAGACTGAAAAAAAAGAGTATTAGTAGAAGAAAAATTACAGAATAATCACTACAATGTAGTGATTATTAATCAAGATACAGTAAAACTTTGTAATGGAAGAAGCAGACTATTCTATTGGTATGCAAGTAGTACTCTGAAAAATTTGAAGATAATAGGACTATTACACATAATAAATAGTAGGGTTGTAAAGAATCAGCCAATATTTATCACCACAGGAATTTTTTTTTTCTTTAAGGAAGTGACTAGCTTTGTATTTATGGGTTTAAGACATAAGAAGTATATATTAATTCATTGACAATTCTCTCTGAGTTTGGCAATTGGTTTATACACTCCCCTAGGATTTATGATTTATCATTTATAGCATATCACTTTTAATACATTTTCCTAATTTAAGTTATATTTCTATACTCTGTGGTAATTAAAACAATTACTTTTATTAAATGATGTATTGGGTTGAAATGTCATTTTGCTTTATGAATACATATTGGCTTGCTTGTTGTTTTTAACATACTTTGTCTTTGCAGTATTAGCATTCTGTGGTGCAGTCGCATTAAACTAACGGAGTTAGGCAGGCATTCAACCAAAGGACTTCAGTTACATGATGCTCAAAATTGTGAAATGTAACTGCTCAGTTCCAGCAGTAGAATTTACAATGCAGATGATTAAGTTTGCATAAACTGTGATTCCCATAAACCTCCTTGAATAGTGGAGTACTCTGCATGGAAAACAGAAAATAAGAAAAACAGCGATTCAAGCAGGTTGCCTAACTGTTGTGGTCTGGGGATCCCAAGACATGAAAGATGTGGACCCATTGGAACAAATCCAGAGGAGGTCATGAGGATGATCAGAGGCCTGGAACACCTCTCCTATGAAGATAGGCTAATAGAGTTGGGTCCATTTAGCCTGGAGAAGAGAAGGCACTGGGGAGAATTTACAGTACTCTTCAAGTATCTAAAGGGGGTCTACAAGAAATCTAGAAAGAAACTTTTTCCTAGTGGATGTAGCGGCAGAACAATGGGGAATACATAGCAAATTACAGATCCATCTACTTTCTATTGATCTCATAAGACTAATCATCTCAGCTAGCATTTACACCTCTAAAAGTTATGGGAGTTTGAGAGAAGATGCCGCCACAAAGAAAAGACAACATTGGGAGAGAGTGCAAATTAAGAAAATGAACTGGGGTCCATATGTATATATTGCACATCTATGCTCACTACAGCTAAATTTGTTCAGCAGACAGCATTTTTTAGTGTCAACTGACACTTTTTGTGGCTTGAAACTTAGGTTTCAGTGCTGTGCTAATCAAATCTTGGTGTCATAAATACCTTGCAAAGTGTGACACATCTGACTTTGACAGAATAGGGTACTTTTAACCTTGACACTTCATCTGCCTCACATACATGTGTCCTGGTACTGCCTTAAATTTAGCAGGGGAATCTGAAAATTACAAGGGAGTTGAAACAGATGAAACTAATGTGGTTATACAAAGGATGCCAAAAATATTTTTTATATTTTATGTAATCCAGTATATTTTCAGATATTTTTTTAAAAATCCTGTAATTAGCAATTATATCCTCTTCCTCAGTTCAACAGGCTACATTATTTCCATTGTTCAAATTCCATTTTTTTGAAAAAACATGTTGATTATTTTGTATCTAAAAGGTTATTCTTTTCTAATTATCCATTGCAAAAATGGTAATCAGTTATACTGCACTGCAGCATAAGTTCAGTAAAATAACAGTTTATAAAAAAAAAAATCTGTGAGTAAGGGGAGACAAGCTTCCTATCTTTAGGACTTCTGCTAGCTTTTATCATGTTTAATTTGCTTCATCATTCACATTATTTTCTTTCTGATTTCTTAGAAATTGATAAAGAAGAATACACAGACTATTTAAGTAATAAAAGTGCAGAACCATTCTTCTATACAAATTAGCTGCTGGAAAAGTTAAATAAATTACAGGCTCAGTGCATAATTCCCATCTTATTAATGCTGTCTAAATCCCAGCTTCCAAACACACCCTCCACCAAGACACATCTCCTTCATTTCCCCTCTATCTTCTGCTGTCAATCCACACATTCCCTCCAATTACGAATGCAAAAAACAACATTTAAAAGAGCTTTTCTGTGGACAGGAGCATACCGAAAATATTGCTGTTACAGCAGGAAATAAATACGTATTTTTTCTCATTTGCATGGCAGCAAAGTCTTCTGCCCAGGAAAAATATACTATCAAAGTGTAAAATATATTCAAACAATTACAATATTCAAGTAGAAAAGAAGAACAGGTTCTGGAAATGTCTTTTGATGAAAAGAATTTATATTGACCTTCACTGATTCCCTTCTGAAACACATTTAACTTCATTCTTCCTTTACATGTCAATTTGTCTACTTCAATACAAGCACAATGACATTCCTGACAGACACGTGTTCTGCAAAGCTTCCAAAGTTAGAGGCTCTGCAGACTTGCTATGGACTTTTCTGATGTCTTCTAGCCATTAGAAAATTTAAATAATAATTTGTTCTATTATTTCTTATGTATGCAGGATGCAGGTTATTGCATTTGCGGGAAGCTTGTATGGATTAGACAAGTATCCTCATGCCAGAGCCACAAGAACACCCACACACACACTTTTTAATCATCTTCAAACCAAGCAATTCTCACAATAACCTAGCTCATAAATGTCTTGCAAGTGAGTTGGAGAAACATGGCAAATATAAGCAGTGTTAAACTACTGTAGATTGTCCAGGGACATCATACATTAATATTTTAAATTAGTAAGCATGGATGGAAGGCTTTTTTTTTTCCTTGGTGGGCTATAGAACCAATGATACTTTGGAGGAGGGTGTCTGGATCAAGATAACACTGGAAATTAAGAGCATGGCTACATAGGAGGTGCTACTTTTGGACCAGAACATTCAACTAGTTAAAGGCAGATAGGAGAATAGCTGACTAGTGACAGTTCTGACAGGAAGAGGTTAATCCTACTGAGGATTTACCTGTGGGAACAATATTAACGTATTTCAATTTTAAAAAACCCCATTAATTTCAGAGGATCAAGCATCAGTAGAAATAAAAAGGCAAGTAAAGACATCCTAGTGCTCTGATTATCAGAAACGTGTTCCTCCATATGACAGTATTTAGGTAAGGACAGTGAATTCATAAGGACAGGTGTGCCAGTCAGAAAACCCATGGAACAATGCAACACCAACTTACACAATATACATCATAAAATGCAAAATGAATAAATATTAATTTCAATCTTTCATGGAATTAATTATATTTTATTTGCTATTTTAGCTTTAGCTGCTAAAAAAATTATTTTTTTAGACTGAAATTTATTAATTCATCAAAGCTATCCTTTTGGATGTCTTCATACCTGTACTAAACACTGAAGTAACAAAGAGAAAGGCAGTGGAAGGAAACCTGGTCCATCTCCCCCTCCTTGTAGCTTTAGACCTACCTGTGAGTGATTAGAAGTTAGTCACTTCATTTGAGATAAGGAGTTTTGCCAAGACAGAATATTATCCAGCCTTTATCTTTCTTCTTGGAGCTGTTCCACTTTGTAGTAATACATTATTGACTCAGTTGGTGAGGAAAAATGGCATTACAGCCATAGAGGTTAGAGCGCACTGATGGGAAATAAAATTTTCATGTTCAGGTCCTTGCTTCAGTAAATATTCAAAATTCATCAGAAAGAAGTTCAAAGACCAGTAATCCCAACTCAAATGACCTAATTAGAGTGGTCTGTATGCATAAGAGACATCAAGCAGGTGCTCTCATCTGTTAGGGGAATACCCAGTCACTACATTATTGTCTAGTTAGGAGGCAGTAATTTCTGAAATAATTTCATTTTTTATATTGCAAGTGAAGGGCCAAAACATTTTATTATTGTAGAAGGTAAAATAATGTCTTCTAGGTCCTTTCAGAGGGGAAGGCTACCTGGATCTAAAGCTGCTTAACTCCATGACAGGATGCTTTGTCTTAAGAGGGAACTCTATTCTCTGTACTGTTGGATTGCTTCCATAACTTTTCACTCACTCTGCAGGTACCTATTAATGTGTCCTAATATCCCATGAAAATTCCTATGGGCATAGTCACTGAATTCATAAATATTCCATTAAGTCCACAAACCCTGTTGAGATGGATCCACAGATGTTATTTTGAGACCACTCTTTTTAATGTGTGTTGGATCATGGTGACTGAGAAATGTGCCCAAAGACTGGATGAAAGCAAATGTCACCTCCATCTTCAAGAAAGGCAACTAGGAGGACTCAGAAAACTACAGGTCAGACAGCCTCATTTTTATCCCTAGGAAGTTTATGGAGCAGCTCTTCCTGGAAACCATTGACAAGCACATTAAGGAGGATAAAATAATGTAGTCAGCATGGATTTGCTAGGGGAAATTCATGCTTGACAACTTGTTAAACTCGCCTGGTAGACAAAGGGAACATTGTCCACCTGGACTTCAGAGAGGTTTTTGACATTTAAGTATTTAGCAGCACACATACATACCTGAAGGGGTACTGCAGGAGGAGGGAATCTGTGTCTTTTCAATGATGCTCAGTTAAAAGACTAGAGGCAGCGGGCACAAACTGGAATACAGCAGATTGCCTCTGAACATCAGGAAGTGGTTTTTTATTGTGGGGGTGACTGAACCATGGCACAGGCTTCCCAGAAAGGCTGTGGAGTCTGGATCCTTG
>WEKY01024512.1:238-19217 GCA_013390045.1 Picathartes gymnocephalus | reverse complement strand
AACTGTTCCCTTCTTCTTTCCTTACCAAGGATTATCCACTGTGCTTTGGGCTCATTCCCTCCTCAGCCTATGCAAACCTTTCCCCCTTTTAATATTTCATGTCACCCAAGGCTGCCAGATACAGCTGGGCATGAAGTGTACATTCGGAAGAGCTCCACTTTATTGCCTTTACCCAAAATCTTTGGAAATTGTGATGGACACAGAATTTCAGATCTGTGCCCTGCTTAATGCAGACCAAGGTAAGATACATTAAATGGGTTTTTTTCTGTTCTTACAATTTAAGCCTTTCCTTTCATCAAACCACCAGGCAAGCCCTTTGACCTAACTCCACATTAGGAACTATATAAAATAAAGGACATGAATTATAAAATGCTATAAAATACTAATTATTACTAGAAAACTTGAATATTCTGAAACTTACTTAGTTCACAGTAATTTGTTAAAGAATGTTCTCAATAAAACACTGAATATCCACTTGCTTCCTCAGCTCCTTTCTTTGTTTCTAAGGAAAAGTGCCCTGTTCACAGCTATTCTCCTGGGAAACATGGATTTTTACTCCAGTCAACTCCCAGCTCAGTTAATTACCTCAGTAACTGCAGTAGGAATAAGTCTGTGGAGCAGAGGGCATGATGTCTCCTCTCCATGTGTGTCAGAGGGATTTACTCCGGGGAAGCATTGATCCAGTCCCTTGGATAAACCACCAGTATGTGTTCCTAGAACAAATCTTGTTTTACCTTCACCCAAATGGGATCAAGGTCATGTTCTCCATATTTCTAACTTGAATGGAAGTCTGGTAACCAAGGAAGATTATGACCTTCTGTGTCCATCTGCAGGATTAGAGGTGAGTGAACTCAGTCACCCATTTTTATTTGCCATTAAAAGAGGGCAGAAATTTCCTGTGTTTGCTGTGACAGTAGCACATGACCTACAGATGTTTTGAGCACATTGAATAATGTCTAGGAGTCAAGAAACTGAGAGAAAAAGACATCTTAAAGACTAGAATTTTCAATGCCAGCAGCATTCCTAAAACTGTCATTTGTTGGCCAACAGCTTTACCTGGAAAAATAAAATGGGAAAGAAAGAATACATACATGTTTTTTAACTCTATAGCAAGGAGCCAGGCAAGAAGACAATTCCACATTAAGGCTCTCTCAAAGAGCAAAAACATTAGCAAATTTTGTGCAAGTATTGTTTATTATCTTCATGTTGAAATTTTAATTTCTTTTAATCTTGAGGCAATCAATTAATAATTAATATTACTTAAATAATCTTTTGGGACATCTCAATTAAGACATGGCAAGTCACAAAAGCATCAAAAAAACCAAACCATATGCAGTGATTTGCATAAATAGAGTTTGCTAAAACAACATTTGACTGGAATGCAGTTAAAATATTAGGATCCTACAGGCCACACATTGCTACAGTCCTTTCTACACCAGCAATGCCGAGTTTTGCTCTGAAGACAGCAGCTATGATTTTTAAGGCCACCTAATCATTTTCCTTTAACATTCCTCAGATGTGAAAGCTATTTTCCACACTTTGTTTCCATAGATACAGTGAATTGCTTTTTATTAATCAGAATGATAGCCCACAAATTGCTAAGCAAACACATCATCAGCAAGCAGTTAGCGTTCCACACTGTGTCTGTTTGAACAGGGTCCCACTCTGATCACATTTCATTTTGGACAATTAAGGAAGAGTGGAAGTGGACAACATGATATTTTCTAAATGGAGATTTTAACACTGTGGTTCAAGACAGAAACATGGGACAGTCAGCACTTAGTGCCACAGTTACAGAGCATACTGAGACAAGCAATCACTTGCTGCTTCAGGGAGGAAAAATCCCTGTCAGGGAGACCAAATTAAAGCATCATTTCATCCAAGTATTTGACTAAATTGAATTTTAATCCAGGAAAGCTAAACAGATAAACCAAATACCAGAGGGGAAACAGAGTTCTCAGTCTATTGAGTTAAACCAAACAAATCTGGAAACACGCATCCAAAGTAAAGGCTCCAGCATCTTTTGCAGAGAAAGTGACTTGGGATTTTTTTCTGTCTGGATAGGCCAGTGAAGCAAAACAGATGGACTAATAATTATTGCTGGGTTCAAGTTGCTACATTAGCTTTCCTCATCTAAAAAAATCTCAATCTTGCAACTTCAGCATATAAACTATCCGAAAGAAGATATCCACTCTGAAGAAGTGGAAGGACTCAATTATTTAGAACATAGACATTTTAAAAGAAAAAAATATAATTTTAAATCATATCCACAAACATTCTCTTTCGTTCATCATCTCCAAATATATGAACCACTTGAGAAGGGGATGATATCAAGAGTGTTTGCAGCAAGTTGAAGAAATAAAACAAAGCACGGCTTTGTAACAAAAAGAGGCAAAAAGAAGGATGTTACAGAAATACAGTATTAAAACTGGTCCCCCTTGAGCAGTGTTCATGAGACAAGAAGTACTTGATCCTCTTGTGTCCAGTACTGAAATATTCCAGCCCATCTCATGTACTTATGTAGTTACATTTATTGAATAAAGCAGCAAAATGTTGGACCTTCCAAAACAGACACATACCTAGGGATGATCCAAAGCAAAATGAAGCTTCATTTATGTTTGTGACAAAAATAATGTCCAGCTTCTTGGTGTTGCTGTGGCTAATGTATCTGTCATTACGTTAGTCTGACGGCTGTTTTTATTGCAACTTCTCAAGCAAGTCCACTACCAGTGGGCAGATATTGCTATGGCAACTCAGCACAAGCGCAGGAACTTTGCAAGTTGTTAGGCAACACAGTGCCATCAGCTGCTGATGTTGCTCAAGTTTAGTGCAGTTCATGCTGTCTGGAGTCTAATCTATCTAATCAGGTACACCAGAAATAGAGCGTTCAGCAGAGAGATGTGCAAACAAGCTGTCTGGGATAGAAAGTTAACAAATTACAATACAGGGTGGGAAAAAAAGGAATAAAATAGAAAGATGGCTCACTTTTCTCTTTTGCAAAATCCAGTGTAAAATAGTGAATTGGTTTAGTAAGTTTTAAAATGCAGGGCATGTAATTCTTAAGAACACTTACAAAATTAGGTGGAAAAACATAATGCAGAATTTTTCTTTAAATTTTGTAAAACAAAAATTTTGAAAAATATTTTTACTTTAGAACACTCAGTTCCTATTCCTGCAATAATTTTAACTTGGCCTGCAGTGGCCTATATAAAACAAATCTTAGCAACTCTCCTAATGAAGAGAATTCTTCAGATAGTTTGAGGAGGGAAAATCATCAGTAGAATTGCCCTTCATTTTAGCCATTGCAAAAGCTAAGAAGGCTACAGAGAAGTGCTTTCTCTCACACAGGGGATGGCTCCTGCAGAGGAGTAAAGTGACAATTTATTGGAGATATTTTTTTGTAATATTTGAAAACACAGCAGCAGACACAGAAAAAGTAATCATGAATGCAGTAAGTGTTATGTAGGGTAAAAATTATTTCAGGTTATAGATCCTGGATAGCATTCCTCAAACTCTAGCTCAGCCCCCACCTCACCCCTTCATTTCACAATCACTGTCCATTGGAGAAGTATCTACTGGCATTAAGTTCATATGGAAGGCAAAAATCTCAGCTGCCTCTGCCCTTAAGAAAAAAGAAAACCCTCACCTTTTTAAAATGTCTCAAAAAAATTCTTCTGAGCTAGAAAATGATCTAAAATATAAATAACAATTGATTCGTAAAATCAGACTTGAACAAACCATGAGGAACCATGTGGGAAGTGCCTTAATCTGCCAATGAAGGTGAGGGTCGGTATAATTGTAAAATAGTTATTAAATCAATGATAAGAGAGAAGACTTGTTTAATGAAAGTGGGACTAACAGGCTACAAAAGTATCCAAGATGTTAATATTTCAGTAACTAGTTTTCATTTCATATTTCATTAACGATACTAGTTATAATGTGAGTCATATGAATCTGTGTTTCACTCATGACAAAATCAACCTATTGAAATGTAAAAATGGTGAGCTTTGGCCCTATTTCTTTATTGCATCATTTATTTCAGCAAAACAAACAAGAGACATCCACATAATAAACATTTCCAAACTAAACCACCACTGAGTCCAAACATCTATTAAATTTTGTTTAGAGTTCAAAAATGAATCAAGTAGGATCCACTGGCATAGCCCATTGCTGGACACTCCCCCAACATTTATTTTGCTTATATATTTTTACTTGGCAGTTTGTTCTACTGAAAATATAAGTGAAGAATATAGAACAGCATGCAGTGTGGGTGATATTAACTGTTTTCTCTTACCTTTCCTTCTAATTTAAGGAAAAATCACTATGACATAGTTCAGAGACCTTTTTTTCTTCTTATCCTTTCACAAGCGAAGTAGCTATTCTTGATCAGTTCTGCAGACCAGATTTTCCAAAGGCATCTGCAAAATGCTAGACACCAATATGGATATTCTTGGATCCCTTTCCAATTCCATTAAAGTCAGTAATGAAATGTAGTTTTGCTTAGTGTTCGAAAAAGTACTTAGTTGAAAACCAAGTTTTAGAGGATTTTTCAGTCTTCAAGCTATAAAATCTGCAATGAGGGATGCTAAAAATCATCTTTGCACTCACTGAAGGTACTGAGTGACAGTTATGGAAGCCTGTAATCCATATACAAAGATTAGCATGAAAAATTGAAAACTCATCCTTTGCATACATTTTTCTTCCTCTGACAGGCAAGGCTCCAGTGTGCTGAAGATTAAATATCAACGCGTCCCTCGTTCAACAGTACAGAACCCATTTCTGGGTTCCCACCTTCACTGCAGTGACTTCGGCCCATAGGCGCCTGGGAACATATTTGCCTTTTTTCAGGATTTTACATCATCTTGTCTTGTAATCAAGTACCAGTCTTGATCTTCACCACTCGCAACTGATGGGCCTCCAGTTTCTAATGAGAATGCTGATCCATAGAAGCACAACCTTACATGCCCCAATATTAAATCTCCTATTGCTATTAATTTGTTTCACAAGGTCATGAAATTGCTTTTACGCAATATGTTTATGATCACCCTCACTATTTTCTATCCCCTGATTTTGTAGCATGAATAAACTGGCACCTGTACATTCCTACTACTTTTTGTGCTATGGCTATTAGTAAGAGCAAAGTCCCAGACCAGGATGTACGTTGATGTTTGGAAGTAGTATCTAATAATCTTACAGTTTTTACTTTGCTGTGGCCCATTTTTGTCTCTGTTTTCCATAACTGTTTGTCCCCAGATGAGATTGCTTAATTATTCTGTCCTTCAAAAATGTGTTTAAGAGGATTTTGTATTATTTTGATAACAAAGGCATCTGGAGTCTGCTTCACTCCCTTTCTTCAAGTTCAGTTATATTAAACATCAACTCATCAAAGTACATAAAAAAAGTTCATGTTCCATGGTTACCAGGAGAGGAAATAATTTTTTCCCACTTGGGTCATCATATTAATATGGTTTTGTTTTCCTTCCAGACGTAGAAATCCTCATTACATATAGTTATTTCTGCAAACCACCCTTTTTTGTGTCTACGTTCTTACTAAAAATTGAAGCCAAGTATTCATTTAGTTTAGGGGCAATATCCACATTATCTTTAAAGTCCAATTAGAAAATATCTGCTAACAGAGAATAAAGTCAAACATAAAATTACATTTTTATGAGGTATTTAGTTTCAGACAGATTGTGAAGCCAATGCCGTTTCTCATGAACCCTGAAACAATCACAGAGCCATTAGGAATGGATGCCATTGAGATGTGCTTTTAGTAATTATGATGATGACATAAGAAATTGCTTTAGGGACAAAAGACTGAGCTGAGGAGAAACAGCTATTTAGTTCTAATTAAATAGATAGATAAGTAAAAGGAGTTCTAGTATGAAGATTCATTTCTAAGTGTACAAACTTTGATTATTAACAGAATGATCTGGAAATTAAAAATTCAAATATGGAAGAGACTTGACATTTCTTTCAATTAATGATTCTCAAAGTCCCTTTCCAGTGAACTGTCACTCAGTACTGAAGTGTAGAACAGGGTCTCTCTTACATAAGGGGCACATATATAAGACTGGCCATCTGGTTGGGAAAACTGTAAGACATAAGTTGCTATTTGCATCTCATGGATGTGATATCTGCATTTGTCTTGATGGGAAGTGTACACTTATTTACATTTTCAGCTGTGATGCGTCAAGGATGTGCAAATATACATCAGAAGGTCAGTCCATGAAAAATTCTCTGCCACCCCTTCAACTTCCTTTGATCACCTGTAGACATCACTAGCAACTCCTAAGAGTTACTGAAGCTCTCTGCACACATGTAGATGGATGCTGCTACTTAGGTTAGAGTAACAGTCATTGATGACAAGGATTCATATTCAACTTGCACTTCAAACACAGAGCCAACAAAGATCTGCCTAGAATTAAACAGATCTAGCACAAAGTCCAGGCTGGCTCTCTCTATTCATTGTGCACAAGAGAAGGAATAACAAACTTGTGACCCTGGTTTTCCCTACTGCACATCCTCCAGCTGAAGGCAAGCCTGCACCCACACTGCTGAGGCTCTGGATTAGAGCATGCTCATCCGTGGGCATTGGTGGACACAGCCACCACGAGGACAGGTCCTGCCCCTGGACCAACCTGTCCTGCAAGAGCACTGTGTGCTCCACAAGCACCTCCAGGGCTACCCCTACACTAATCCATACTATCCACAAGGCTGATCTACACCTTACTACGTGACAGTACTATAGACAAAGCTAAAAGTCATACTTCAATCAGAAATGACAACTAAAGCAGCAATGGCACCAATCCTGGGTTCCAGGTGAGAGGATTTTGCTCTGGAAGTTAAATTGTAATCCACAGTACGGGAGAGATGAGAAGACAACAGCAGAAGAGATGAAGTGCTCTCCAACAGCAAGAGCCCCTGCAAACATTCTGTGTGAGTCATTAGGAATTATTCTTAAGAGGAGTGGAGAAAGTTGAGTCATAAATGACTCATCCACTTACCAGATGGGAGGCAAGCATATATGAAATTTGGGACTGCCACTTAGTGAACATCATGAGCCACTAATTCCCAGTCTGCTTCACTTCCTGCCACAAAACAGGGAGCATACAGAGGGATGGAAGCAGAAGCAATATACACACTTTCACCTTCTGGCTAAAGTGTATCACTCACAAATGAAAGGTATTGAGAATACAACTTCCATATCCATTTAGCTACTGAGCCAGCAGGGATGTCAACTGGCCTTATCCAAACAATGCTCCCATCTTAACTTTTACACACCTATAAGAGGCAGAGAGTAAAAATTCCAGAAATGAAAAAGATTTTGTCATGTCTGCTACGTTGCAGGTAACTTCTTAGCCATTAAATATAAATAGGTAATGTGCTACCAAAACAAGAAAGCTCATTAAAGACTAGTGAGTAAAGACAGACACCTGTAACCTTACAGAAATCTGTAACTGTTCCAATAAAACTGGAATATCAAAGCAGAGAGAAGGCAACAACTACTCATCTTCTCTGTTGCTTGCCAAATTTTGGGATTATGCACTTCATGTTTCAGAACCAGAAATCTCAGAAAGCAGAAATACCAACTTGAGTGTGGATTTACAGTGAATTTCAAATCCCTTAATTTGACCTCCTATTCTCCATACTGAAAGCCTCTCTGCGCTTCCTGTGTACATTCTGGAAAGTCCATAAACACCCAGTCCAGTCCTTGCAGCCCTAAGCAGTTTCATCTGAGACTGGAAAGCTCCTATATATCAGCTTCAAGCTGACATCTAAATATAAAAAGCTCGTAGTCGCTCATCATTTTTCAGGGTCTGACAGTTCAAGGTTAGTCAAGGGCCCATCAACCCTATCTTATTTACTTACTAATGTCATAAGCAGCTTAGTCAGACATAGCTGTAAGGTTTTTGCCTTCTCTTATGGTCCAGACATTGCAGATTTCCACCTGAGTGACTGCAGCAGCCTCCTTGGTAGTGAGTTATTCTGTAGCTTTAACAGAACAGCATTCACTTGACATATCCTTGCACTGGGAGTTAAAGATGTAGCATCTTTGGCAATGAAAAGCATTTGGAAATCAGTGCTTGCTAGGGGCCACTCTAGACCTGACTTTAAACCTCAGCTGTGGTCACTCTGTACATGGGTATGTCTTTCCAGTCACAGTACAGATACCCTACTGTAAGTATGGTACAGATTTCTGTAATTCTAGTCAAAATCCCCACATTATCACATGTCATAGCCACAGAAATCAGTGTGACAAGTATTCCAGTATGACCTAATATACCATAAAGTTCACAATATTTGCTGGAATACCATACGTAATTCCTGATAAAAGCATCAGCATTAAGTAAATTCAGCTACAGAAGGGGTTTTCGCAGTGACTAAAAAAAACTCAGATCAGACCGTCTGTGACATTAAATAGCACTGCATATATTCTGACCAACCCAGATTACTTTTCCAGGAACATCAGCAGTGTTAAACGTAATTTTTTTCTTCTATTGTGCAGGAAACTCATGTTCGTATGCATTGGTTCCTTTGAAGCTTACAGCCACAAAGTAATGGATTTCCTTACAAGAGAACAAACCCCTCACAGTACCAGGCCATCATCATCAGCACCTAACAGACAATTCGTACATGAGAATTTAAAATAAGGGCTCAAATCTTGCCAACCATAAAATTATTCTGCTTGTGAAAAACTCTTTATCAACATTGGGAGTACAACTTCTGTTTCTACTTTACATTTAATAAATAATGATTATGATTAAGGCCCCCCAAAAATACATTAGCATAATTATCAGAGATCCAACCATATTCCTGAGCCTTCCCCTTCTTTTCTTTCATGGGGACAAATCCAAACTAGTAGTTTCCATGATAAATATTTGAAATACTTGAGTAAAGTTCAATTCCAGTAAATTCTCCATTTTGTTTAGATTTATTTATTCATCAAAAGTGGCAAAAAAATACAGAGATTTTCACCCAGGATAGCAATTTTGTTACAAAGAATATAATCCTGACTGAATCACTCACTCCCTTTATTGAAGGAAGAGCCCTTAGTACTGACTAGAGTTCTCTCCACCCACTTCTTTAGAATATGGAATTTCTCTATAGCTACAATTGCAAATCTAAAGTTTATATTGCAATTAAGTAGTTCCACATTTCATTGTGGAGGTTAATTTTAAAAAGGCAATATGCAAGTTCTGATGGGAAGAAGCAGCTATAGTAATGGTCCTCAAGCATAGCAACCTTGAGGAGAAAATTCCAGGTAATTTTTCGATTTACAGCTATTGTACTCATTTCAGTTTCTCATTCGAAGTCTTTCTGACCTGAGATCATATAAAAATGTGATCGTCATGGGTCATAATTGTCAAAAGGTTATTTCACCACCAGGCCTGGTGGTGAAAGTGGACAGGTGGCTCCAAGCACTCACTCAATCTTTTACTTAAAAGATTTTTTTTTTTTTGCCACAAAAGAACAAGAAACAGAATGTACATAAGAAATTTATTGCAAAGCAGCTGGCTAGTGTCCTAGGAGAAAGACAACTGCATTATCACTTTTCTGACTATATTTGCTTCTAATGTTTTGTAATAACCCAACAAAACAAATACTGAAATACTAAGAATTTGAGAAGAGATTTCATGCAGCCTTTGTTTACTCTACAAGGACTCTGAAAGCTCCAGCTGACCACCTGAAATGTGATTTTACAAGGCATTACCATTGTGTCAGCACTATTGTCTCACCTTGTGTTAAAAAAACATTTAACTTTTCACCTTAAAAGGCTTGGGAATTCACCTGCCAGATGTGAAGAATTAAACATATTCATTCAACCTTTGATTCAAGCCATAGGCTGAATTGGAGTTTGCTTAGCAGACTACTGCTATACTATCCAGAAGATGGTGTTTGATTAAAGCAGTCCTGGAAGTCAAAAGACATGGAAAGTATTGCTTTTTTCCTCTCCCATTGAGCCCTGTCTTAAAATAAGTGGTAATGTTTGTGCTTTTAATGTTTTTATCTGTGAAAGATGGAAGTGTAAAGCAATTCAAAACTGTATTCAAGAATTTCAAATCCATATGTAACTACTGGAAATGGAATATAAGGACAAATAATTAACACTGTTTTTTAACTGAATGCTTAAAAAATATTAGAAATAGAGATTTACAGAAACTGTCAGAATAACAATTTCTCTTTGACTGTTCAAAGTGTTAACCTAGTTAAAATCTTTAAAGATTCATTGAAATCCTCAGAAAAGTGACCTCTCTCTGGCAGAATGGGAAGCATCAGAAACTCTAGAAAGAGCTGAGGTCTGGCACAGGAAGTTAGCTTTAGGAGGCAACCTGGCTCCCACTGGCTGCTTTTGTAGTATCCGCTCTCTAGAAAAACATACCCCAGGCTTAAAGAAACTCCAGCTTATTTTAGAGTCACCCAGTTTCTGGTACCTTAAAGCAAAATTGAGGAAAAGAGTAATTACTGGATTGTCTTTGGGACAAGAGAAGAAGAGGCTATCTGGAAAGAACACGTGCTGCTCAGATTAAATGCAGCCCTTGATATGGCCACAGAAGATACGTACAGCTACCCAGGATCTAAGGTCTCCTGCTGTTGGTAATGACTCATATCCTGTATTTTTCACATAAGACTGCAAGTTCCAGCTATTTATGGTGAAGCCCATTAAAAATTTCTTTTCATGAAGAAAAAGTGCTGTCAGTTGCCATTCAGGAGTTGATGTAGGAGGCCAGCTAGCACATTAGAGAAATTATCAGAGAAAAATACCATAATCACAAAGAGCCAAATGTTCCCTCTTGAGCCCTTTGAGACAGCAGATGCATAGTCATAAGCAGAATCTTTTGTCTCTAAAGATTTTGTTCATGCACAGATCACCAAAGAAAAAAAAGGTGGAAAAATATGGTATGAACTATTACAGTCCACTCAGTTCTGTGCTGGGTATCTCATGGACATATCCACTCTTCCCTACATTCTGCCCCAAAATGTGGGATGTGAGCATACTGACACCACTGTGGAACTGGATGGGGAAGGAGCAGTGCGTGTATGGACCTGCTGCTCACTCACATTGTACTCAACATCTTTCATGAAAAATGGGGAGGGAATTAAGTACAAAGCTACAATTTACATTTGTTTAATTAAAGCATTAACTATCTAATCAAAAACTATTTGTCCAGTTAAAATGAGTTACCATAATTAAGGTTCAAATTTTGCTGAGTCAAAACTGAAATACACAAGCTTTCTACTATCTACCCATTCCTCTCTGATGTTATGCTCAGCTTTTCACTGCCCCTTTGAGTCCTAGGGTCAGTCATTTCAGTCTACAGGAATGTTATAGTAAGACCTCAGTGTCCCAGATCTTCACTGGTGAGATGATGATGATGGGGAAGAGGAAGGGGAGAGTCTGTCCTTTCACAAAAAAATGTGATATTACATTGCCTATTTCTTCCTCCTCACCCTATGGACCACTTCAGACTGTTTTTATACATTTTGTAACATGTTTTTACACCTTGTCTTTTCATCAGGTGTTTCTACCTGGTAGCTATTTCCTATAAATACTTTATACAGTGGGAGAATTACTACACTATAGAAACTTAAAATAATACTCACAGTTATTGATGTCTAATTGCAGTTGTGAGCTGACTCAGTGTATTACAAAAATTAAAAGACATTTCTAGCTAAAAGTGCTTCCCTTTACCCATACAAGTGGAAAAATTTCAATAGATGCCTTGTTTTTTCAGTCATAATTTTTGACTAATTGATTGTATCTAAACACTTCATATTTCATTATACATACAACAAGAGTTTCCAGTTGCACAATGCAATTAGTTTTAAAGTAGAACCTGACTGCTCAGGGATGGTTTATAAAATCAAAATGGCCCTTTAAAAATATCAGCTGGTAGTACATTTTACAAATGCAGAGCATCAGTCAACTAGGAAATTAGGGGTTAGGAGACTTGAGTATGATATTGATGGATCTCTCCAGGGTCATACTCTGCTACCACTCCCCTTGGAATCAGCAGGAATTCTGATTGTTCACCAATAACAGGATATTATGTCATGATTAAATGCCTTATGGGTGATGTATACAGTGAAAAAAACATTGAGATCATTCATGACAGGATTACTGACAGTATAAACACAATCCAATACAGGAGGTATGGTTCTCTTGTTGGAAGGATATTTTCATGTAATCACAGAATGGTCAAAGTTAGCTGGATGGGACTCATCAGTACCATCCAGCTCAAGCAAGGTCACCTACAGCAGTTTGAACAAGATCATGTTCAGTCAGGATTTGAATATCTGAAGGTATTATTTCTATAACCTCGCCGATAACCGGTGCCAGCATGTGACCACAAATATTATGACAGAAGTGGTTACAAAACTGCCTATCCTTATTAAGAATTGATCATTATAGTAATGGTAAAAAAAACCCCAGAAGAACGTATTTTTCAAGTAGGATAAACTATTTGTCTGTGCTGCCAGATCTTTGCCCATGCAGTTTCAAAGGGGAACTTCTGATTCTTCACTGTGAAGTAGCCAAGGTCAGTTCTGACATGCTGGTCTTTGGAGACCAAAAAGCATCTGCAACCTATACATACAATCTCTGACCAAAATATTTACACCTAGAAGTGATGAAGATGGGAGATGAATGTGGAGTTATCACTACCTACCTATGGATCCTAAGGGTTACTTTAGGAGCATAAAATACATGCATTGCTTTTATCTAAAAAAAATAAACAGACTCAAACTGCAAACAGGACAGTGTAGAAAAGGCCAGCATATAATTGAGGGTCTCCTCACTCTGACTGTGATTCTAAGCTAAGATTATTCATGTCAAAAGCCACAATGCAGGACAACTGTACTATTCAGCAAAACATGTACTTCTATTGTCAAAGACAGCAGAAATCAGTTCTCAGGTCCACATACATGACCATTCTAGTATCTGGTATTCTGCAATATTCTCAACTGCGGAATGATCCAAAAGGAAAAAGAATTTCCTAAACCTGAATTTCTGCAGTCCCATTCTGGGGGAAAATAGGTCAAAAATAAAGCCAGGGAAGGAAAAACAAAACCAACAACAACAAAAGAGGTGGCTTCAGCAAGTCTCTAGTCCCAATTCCTGCTCTAATCCAGGTTAGGCTGCTCAGAGCTTTATACAGGTTAATTTTTTCAAAATTAAATTTGCAAATGACTCCTCTGAGATACATATATATCAGCAGAGAAACTGGCAAACTATCAGAGTATAGCTGATTTACAGTCTACAGCTGAACTGGAAAAAACATGGAAAATGATAGCTCCGAGGTCAACAGACAACTCGGGATTCAAAACACTTCTCAACTACTATGAAACTTCCTGGATCATTGGAACAGCATTAAACATGGGACAATGAATCCCAATTAATTAGTGCACAATGCTGGACTCCATGGGACATATTTGAAATACCAGTTCTGTGCTTGAGAGAACTTCATCCTCTGTCATGCTAAGGAATTTTATTGCAGCAATAAAGCAATTTATATGGCTTAGACTTTAAGGCTCAGCCTTTAAGGCTTCTTGTTCCAAACAGATGTGCAATCTGTCCCACAGGGACTCTTAACCTGATGTTCTTCCACCACAACAGTATTAATCAGAATAATGTCTTCAGTAAAGTAAACTTCTCTGAATCTTGTGTTTGGCCAAACCATATCCAGTGCAAGAGGAACACAAGACAAAAAGCAAGAATGGAACAGAGATTCTGCCCAGGGCCAGAAGTGCTTCTGCTTTTGTCCAGATTATTCTGGAGATTTAAAACAAAATTGTTGCATAACATCTGGGAATCCTAACATATACCCATATCCTACCAGAGACTAATCACAACAGTTTCACATTTAGAAAACATTGAGTAAGCAGAAACAATAAAATGTCAAAAAGCATTTGGGGAAAAATCCTCCAGAAATTTCCAAAGCTTACATTAGGCTTGGGTAGGATTTGAAAGTTTGCAAAATCAATAGGCAGGGAAAGAATAGTCAAAACAGTTTAAACAAACAAACAAAACCACAAGCCACAACACTCACTGGTCACTGCAATGTTTCCAGACCCTAGTTCTTGTAATTAGGTTTTCTTGAAAAACTTAGTTTGAGTATTAAAAATTAGGAAATAGTAATGAGGGATAACTTGATTAATTTTATTTATTTGTTCTTCAGTAGAAGAAACGATTAGCAATAGCTTAGGTGTTATCAAGCAAAATTTCTACTAAAAAGCCTGTGCTCATGTGCTTGCAATGAAATATGCAAATATCACTCCTTGGAGCATGCAGCTATTGGAAATAGTGCAGTGTGAAAAACTGTGTACATCCTACACCAAGTGCTTTTGTTAATCCTCTACCTATTCAATTAATTTCTCAACTATCTCAGAGTCTAATTCTATTAATAGTTCTAACATTTACTAATCATATAAATAAGGATCAAACAAATGGCCAAAGAAAGTAGAATAATCCATTACTGCACTTCATTTGACCTCAAAATATCATCCATCAAAAGATTCCACATATTTAATTTTTTTAATATCATCACCCACACAGTCTCTAGAATGTACAAGAATTAAAACTAAAATTAGAAAGGAATCACAAAATAGTTCTTTGTATATGTGTCTAAATTTATCCCTTCAAAGATATGAACAAGCAGGAAGGATTCATTTTTAGCAGCACTTTGAAATCCATGTTCCAGAGACTGGTTTGTGAGTCTGAGAGGATGCCATCTAAATGACCCTTTCTTTGATCCAATTAAGATATAAAAGACCCATAAACTGATTCAGCATTGGCAGTGATTGTCTCTCAAGTGCCTGGACTTAATCATCAAGATCTCTCTCATTTCCTTTTGTTGTACTCTCATTTCATTGTTTATTGTTCCTACTACAGAAATTCTGCAATTCTAGTGACAAAATTCAGAATTTAATCTTCTAAATGTCCCCAGCTCCTTAAAAACATCCAAAGCTCACATTCATCTCAAAACTAGAAAAATTATATTGATGATATCTAAAGTTTGGAAAGAGTATAAAGGAAAAAATAGGAGAGAAACATCCTGAGGGAAAACAATCTAAGATTTGCTGCCAAGCAAGTTGAGAATATTTACATTTCATCATGCATCTTTTCATTTTTGGTTGTGTCTAGCTCTTCATATCTTTGAAAAATGAGAATAACAGAAACATCATCTAGCAACAGCTGTGTTAAAGAGTACCATATATTTCACACTGACCAGTGATAAATTATATACTTTGTAAGAATGTTATTGCATATGTGGGATTAAGGGTTTCTTACTGGAAAAAATTATCAAAAGTTACAAGGAATACGGCATTAAAAATGCTACCTGAATGCAAGCATATCTAGGCTGCTTTATCATTTTTATGGTTAAATTGAGGCCCCATTATTCTACTTACTAAAACACAATCATGAGTCTCTCACCCTCAAAAAAAAGAATGTTTTTTATCCCTGGGTAAGTTCATATTGTAAAAATAAATACACAAATTAATTAGAGATTCACCAAAGATTCTGAAAGTCTTAGCGGATTTGCAAACAACAATAAATTGCTGGTTGAAAAAAGAGTCAGTCACATATCTGTACCACATAAATGTCTTGACTGAACAAAGACAGTAAATACTTCCCTTTATGAAGGATTTCCTTCTTTTCTACCTGTTCTTAACTTGGAATTGAGTTTTCCCTATATTTAGTCATGTAGGGATAAAGACTTCCATAAAACACACATTGGGGAAAAGAAAAAAGCAAACCACAATTTAGCTCTAAAAACCCCCCAAATGTTAACTCAAACTCCTTATTTGGATATACTGAGAACAGAAACAGTCATTGACTTTAATGACAGAATAAACCTTTCAGCTTCTTTTGCTTCTCCTTGGAAATCAGCAGCAAGCAAGGAATAAGGAAACTCTGCCTGGCATTGCACTTGCCACAGGTAAGCATTTGCAAATCTGTACTATCACAGACCAGCAGGAACACAGTAACATACCATTGCTACAGAAAGCAGCAGTTCTGCACTCCAAACCAGCTCCATTTTATCACACATCTGGCCACAAATTAGTCAGATTGCACTTCACCATAAACAGATGTTCAGTAGGTTGGACGGTATCAGTCTGACTGCTGGGACTGGCTAAGGAACAAGTCTGTTTTAAAAAATAAGGAGGTTCCAGCTTTATTGGATCTTGCTTGGATCTGTCTTTGTCACTCCTAAAAGCTACTGCTATGTCACCACAAAATTAAAATCCCACTAAGAAAATCACAGAGTTGGGTTAAACTACTTCTGAACAAAGGAGCAGCAGCAGCAACAATCTTTACTGGCAGATGAACTGAGAAGCCTGACTTAAATGTGCATCTTGGGCTGTGGAAGAGAATTTGTATGCCTAGAACATGGGCATTAAATCGTTCCCTTTAAGAGCTGGATACTTTTAGAATAAAAGCTTTCTGAGGATGGCAAGGAACAATAATCAACAGGCAAAAAAAAGTCTAATACAAGAAATCTGTGTATCAGCAATCAGTGATTGAAATATTGAAATAACTGAAAAATAGTATCTGCAAAGCCATTAATAGCAGAGCTTATCTCTCCTAGGGGCCAACTTGCTCTCATTCTCTCATTTAAAGCTCTTCAGCATCACTGTTAGTGGCTAACTGTTGCTGCAGTAATAAAGTAAAATGCCTGTGCACACAAGACCCCTCTTTCCCTCACACAGCAGCAACAGATCCTTACTTTCAGGAAAGGAAGGTTTCAACGGGCTTGCTTCACTGTGCATCAGCCTTAGACAGAGCCCTGGTATAACAGATCTCAGAGGGAAAGCAGAGCAGTGACACCAGAGGAGGTGAGAGACACTTCCAAGCCCCTGAAGGACCCTAGACATAAGTGATAACAGTAACCACTTCACTTTAATTCTTTAATGTCAGAAAACAAAGCATGTGCTTCAATGGAGGACACAGCTAACTAAAGGAGCAACCTCTTTCCCCTTCCCCTAACCAGTGTCAGACTGCTGCTTCCCTTGTCTTAGTGCCAGCATTTGTGCAGCTGCATGGTGAGTTTGTCAGGAAACTTGTTTGGATGGAACTAAGAAATAAAAAGAAAACCATAGAATCTGGTTCACTTTCAATCAGCATGGTTCCTTGCTCCAGCATACTATGTGCTCCCTTGGCAACAGCTCCAAGGACAGGGCAAAATACACAGAGGATGAACGCAGAGGCAGGATCACTCTTTTTATTAAAAGCCTGGCTTAAAAACACTGAATTTAGAGACATGGTGTAAGTTAAACACTCTGAAGTAAAACCATAGTCATGAACTGTACATCTTGTATTCCCAGGTAAGATGTGCTGTAAAATAGATCACCATTGTCCTAGTAATTAAAATCAGAAATACTTGGTTCAGTACAACTTTTTTGATTACAGAGGAGTGCTTGTGATCTTCTTTAAGCACATCAGTCTACAGAAGTGAAAAGTAACACTGTTCTCATCTTTCTAGAGGTGATACTTGGCACAAATGGTGCACACTTCACAAAACAGAAAGCCTGCTCTAGAGACCAAAATAGAAACTCTGCAGTCAGTGTTCCAAAACACGAAAGCAGTGGCTGGGTATGTTATTAAATGAATCATAGGAGGGGAGTGAATTAATCAGCGTAAAAACCTTGATGCAAAAAGTAGAGAAGGTAACAATTCAAACTGCAGATCCTTTAATTTCATTGCTTTTTCAATATATTGCCATGGTACAGCCACCCTTTGACATCATCTCTGAGGCATCGCTATTGCTCAGGGTTCCTCACGGAAAATAACCACATTTGAAGTGCATTAGTTCCACATCATTTGGATATATCTGCAACCAAAGCTTATCAATTTCATTATTGACCAAAGAATTCAAGAAATTGGATTGTGCTCTATTTCTTATGTAGTCATTTTTATGTGTATTCAAGACCATCATGGTAACTTAGCATGCAGAAGTGGTTATGCAAAACTGAGTCTATTTCTACCATAAGAGGGTGCGGGTAAGAGAACTTGTGCCTTTCAACAAGAAACTTTAATGCAGAAAAAACACAGCTTATGTTAAAATGTCATTCCTATGACATTTTTGCTTTTTTGGAGATGCATGTCTTGCTTAAAAGATACAAGCACTTCTGAGCCCACAGTTCCCCAAGGAAATGGAAATGTAAGTCTGATTCCTTCCAGTTGCAGAAAAGCACAAAAACGTCAAACATCAAATCTCAACTTTTTGTTTGATTATTGCTGAATGACAACTTTAGGATCTTTACTCATTGAATAACTTCTTTTCCTCAACAATTTCCTTTCCTAAAACATCCTATCAAATAGGCTCTCATGAAATAAAATCCCTCTTGTTCTACTGAACCTGGAGAGCTGCAATGAAAAAATGTTCTCAAATCCTGTAGCTAATTTAGACTGCTAAAAAGATCCATTATAAAATGTCACAAAACCTGCGATTACACCAACTCCATTTGCAGATGCTTGATTGCAACTGAAATGAAATTCAGGAGGTATTCAACTATGCATAAGGATTTAATGAAGTCCTTCGACTACTTGACATTATAGATATTCATAACACTGAATTTTGATCCCAGAATTTCCTATATTTCTGCTCTCTGTCTTGAATGGAATTCAGTTACATAGTCAGTATTAGACATGAAAGAAAACAGAAAGAATTACTAGTGTAAGTGCCTGGCTATAGAGCATCCTGCCTTTGAAAAGGATAGAGAAGGCATCTACAGACAGTACTGAGCTCCACAATATTGTCTCGAGCAGGACTGCTGCAATGCCCCTACTCATACAATGAAAGGGAACGCCTTCAAGGAAATGCATGTGTTCAAAACTATTGGATAGCTAAATCCCCATTTCCTCCCATTCTTTAACTGACAATGACATTTACTTGCAACTGGGAGTTTCTCCTTTTATAAAGTGATGTCTCCAACATTATAGCATCCACCCAGCACTCACTGGGCAAAAGAATTA
>WEKY01024447.1:2689-21142 GCA_013390045.1 Picathartes gymnocephalus | reverse complement strand
ATTTTTCTCTTGTCATTGTAAATAAGAAATTTGGAGCTAGCTGCTGTCTTTTATGTTACCCCTATAATTTTTAAAAAAATATTTTCTTACAGGAGAAAATGGGCCATTATACAAGGTCAGTGGCTTGGTTTTCGGGATGTGTAGTATATTTTCAAGTGCTGTAAATTCCTAGAATGATAATATGAATATAGAATAGGAGAATTTAAAACCTTCATACTATAAACGAATATACCATAAATCCCTTTTTAACAATAATAAGTGTATAAAGGTAATAGCTGAGAGTTCTGGTGCCCTAAACATTCTTTGACGGAAAAACAAAACTCTAAGATTTTTGCTTATTGTCTAGTCAATATCTTTTATAAAACCTAAACTAATATAACCATGCTTTCTCTATGACTGAGTTTCACTTTTCTAGAGCAGCTGGGCACAGGATACCTTGCAAAATTATAATCTGTTTTCCTTGTATTATTTCTTGCTAATTTTTAGGACAATGAGAAGAATACAAAAATAGATCTACACTCTTGTGTTCCATAGAAGCAACATGGCAGTCAGTAATAAGAAACCATGGAAAAGAATATCAGAAAGCCTGTTCTTCTAAACTGTAGATCTTATGATGCTATACTAATGCCAGTCTTGTGGAACACGCTTTATTTTCCAGCCCTTCATGGTGACATGAAGGTTGACATCTCTCTCTTCTTCTGCTCCCTGCCACCCATTCCCAGATTTCTCCCTGCCTCCCCCTCCATTCCCAGAATTTTCAGACCTGAGATCCACAGTATAATAAAAATCATTGCAACATGTAACATGCCTCTTCTGATCTGGAGGTACTTAACAACTTTCAGCAACACAAGTTACAGAAGCTTTTCTACTATGATAAATCTACTAACAACCAGTTGTGAGAGTCTCTCCTGATATATGCTCCTGTTCCCTACACTGTAGCTGTTTGCTGCAGGATGTACTCTTTGCCCCTGTTATGTTTTATTCCTGGATGTGAGTGCTAAAATTTTGGAAACTCTTCGTGCATTCTTTTAACAAAAACCTTGTAAATAAGTTTACTTAAAAAAATCAGCTTAGGGAGTGAGGAATCACATACTTTGCAATGGGACTCTAAAAAGTTCTTTCTTTTAACTCAAGTAGATTATCTTGTTTTGCTTAGAGTAAATCCTTATTATTACAGTACATTAGGAAAAGACTGTTTTGGGTTCCTAAAACCCATATGAGAGGACAAGGTGTTCTTCATGTGATTTCTGTTTATGTTATCTGCTCTTTGTAATGTGTTGGGTTTTTTCTTTCCTAAATGCTATTGTTCTTTTGATTAGGCAGGCTGGAAGATAAACTGATACTTTTGGTAACACTCAAAAAGTACTGAGACTGTGACTCTCTTAAGCCACCTCTTCATTGTTAAAATATATTGAAATATGGCAGGACAAATAAGTAATAAATAGTTGTCTCTTGTTTTTTGTGGCATTTTCATTACTGCGCTATTGACTTTATTGACAAACAGTGTAGAGGGTTAGGCCATGAAAACTATATTTTTTCAAGTTTCAGTACTCCAAAATTCATGGCACCATGCCTCACCCAAGGGAATGCAAAAGCTTGCACACTTTAACACATCTGTGTTTTCCATTCCTATCCTACTGATGTACCAGAGCATCCTGCTAGTAGGTACAAACCACAATGCTCAACAAATAACAATATGAGTAGCTTTTCAGTCTGAGTGCCAGTGGGTCCATATGAGGAGAATACTTCTGGTAACATTGTAGAAGGCTTCCCAGGTAAGTCCTTTTATTGCAAGACTCAGATCATGGATAGTAAATAGGAAGACTTGTCAGTAGTAACACTTCCAGGCAATTAAATGTCCAACTATGCACAATTTTAGAAAATGTGCCTGTCATATCAGTTTCAAAAAACTAATAATGAGCTAGCTTATATCTTCAAACTTGCAGCAGGCCTTTAGGTTTTTCATATTGTAAAAGCTTATTTAGTTTTTACAATATGAAAATTATAGACATGGTGACATTTAAACCTTTGCTTTTCATAGCATTTCACACTTACACCATTTTAAAAGACAGCTATTAACATTTACAAAAATCTTTCAGAAACCAAATGTTCTAACATGCAGAATTCCAATTATACTGTGTAAGAGGGTTATCATCTATTCTTCTACAAGAATACTTTGAAATACTTGGTATTAAACCCAGAGCTAAAATGTCAGTTGCACGTAGACAATAAATTAAGGTTTATAAAAGCATGTAAGATTTATTTAATATTACAATTTTGACCTTTAGACTGCCTTAACCATAGCTTGCTTAAGTTTTCTTCCCACTTGCCTTCCTTCTTATCTGTATAATCTTGCTTGAATATTAAACAAAGATTGTGATGCCAGTTATGCAAAGTAATATATAGCCTTCATAGTATTTCTACTTTCCTCCAACTGCTGTAACACAGCCACATAAAGCCATGTTTTGTTCTTCAGCTGAGATGTTTTCTGAATTGCTCAGGGAGGTCAGTGAGCAGCATTTCCAAAGCTGTCAAGACACAGCTGTTTAATTTTCAGTTTCTCTTTGCAAACACCCAAAACTTTCAATTAAATGCAAGCTATAAATACAAATGCAGGCTTAGCTCTTATGTTCTAGCAGAAGACACTGATAGGAACACAGGCAAAGTCAAAAGAGAGGTGGCAACAGCAGGACAACAAGAGGAGCTCAGTGTTGAAAGGAAAAACAATGCTCTAGAAGACAGGTCTAATACATGCCAGGCTTTCTGATGAAGGAAACAAAGGTAGCAATGTAGGAAACTGCATTGAAGCTCTAGTCCAGATAATATTGTGCTATAAGCTGAGCTGTGAGATCTGTCTGAAAAGGCACAAAAAGTGCCAGCACAAAGTCACCACCTGGGAGCTTTCCCTAGACACTTTTTTCAGATGTCTCAACTACAGTGATAAGGTTAAAATGTTGAGATTGGCTGGACAAATACCAGAAATTAAATTCAACTCCATGTTCATTTCATTTTATCCAGATTGTAGTTTAAAGATCCAAAGAGGTCATTGTTATTTTCTGAAATTTAAAGAAAGTTCTCAGAGATCAAAATGTTCACTATGTCACAGCATGCTTCTTTCTCTGAAGTTGAGAGGTAAATGGGAACACTACATTTTACAACTCCACCTGACAGCAGCTTAACATTTCAGCTTGACCAAAGTCACAACATTGTTTCTTCTAGCTCACCTTGAAAGCAGGGATTTCAAAACAACTTGTTTGGGTTTCTGTCATGGTTTAACCCCAGCCAACACCAAGACCCAATCAGCCTCCCGCTCACTCCTGCACCAGCAGGACCAGGGAGAGAAAGGGAAGGGTAAAAACCTGAAAACACGTGGGTTAAGATAAAGATGGTTTAATAGGGAAAACAAAAGCTTTGCACAAAAGAAAGCAAAACAAGGAATTAATTCACCCTTCCCATGGCAGGCAGGTGTTCAGCCCTCTCCAGGAGAACAGGGCCTCATCATGCATAACACTTACTTGGACAGACAAACACCATGACCCTAAACATTCCCCCCTTTCTCTTTCTTCCACCCAGCTTTATGTATTGAGCGCAATGCCATATTGTCTGAAATATCCCTTTGGTGGGTTGGAGTCACCTCTCCCAGCTGCATCTCCTCCCAGCCTCCCACGCACCACCAACTTCCTCACCAGGCTGGAAGTACAAAAAGCAGAAAAGGCCTTGGCTCTGTGTAAGCCCTGTTCAGCAATGACAAAACCATCTCTGTATTATCAACCCTGTGTTCAGCACAAATCCAAAACACAGCCCCATGCTGGCCACTGTGAAGGAAACTAGCTACATCCCATCCAAACTCAGCACAATTCTTTTAGTTTTCCCTGCAGCCAAGTATTGGAATAACAAAGTAAAACAAGATAATGATGTTATAAGATAAAGTATTTTTCCTCCAATATGATGGCAGACTTGAAAGTTGGGGTTTTTGTGGTTTTTTTTTTTTTCTGATGCAAGACTTGTTGAGTACATGCATGACTGATGACATAGCTGATTTCCTTCCTCAACACCAACACACAACAAAAATCAAATTATCATCTGTAACTTACCTGTGTGAGGACACACAGCTTGAATAGAATGATTATGCATCCCTGAATATCACATACCAAATCCTCCTTTTCCAACACTTTCCAACTTCTCAAAATGTATCTTTTTTCACCTTCTTTCTCCATTGTTGTGGTTATTCAAGAGAAGGCATTTCTGGGCACAGCTCAAGCATCACAGGACAGGGTTGTGTTACCTTCTCCCATAATCTCTTCTTGCCCCACACATGTCTTTGTTTTAATTTTCCCACTGATGTTCATGCTGTCTTTCAACAGACTGCATTCTTCAGAAGAGCCCCTTTCATTTCCTCTCTGCACGCCACAATTACCTTGTTCTGCTATCAGATGAACAAATAGCCACCATGGTAATACAAGTATCAAGTCACTGCCAAGATTTAGGCACAAATGAAGATTTTTGTATGATGTTGTATTCAGGCATCTGTCCCTCATGGTTCTTATCTGTCTCAATGCGTTCACATAAAATGTAAAAGCCCTGCTATGCAATTTTTTTATAACTTAAGGTGCAGCATTCCTAATGCAATGCTGTTGGGGGTTGGGTTGTCTTTCCTTTTGTTTCCTTTTAACAGTATAGAATTTTTTTCCATTCAGTTGCTAAATAGCCTTAATCACTGAGTACTTAAGAAAAACAAAGGCTATACCTAGGCCTAAAGAGAAGGCCATCTATGTTTACTGTTCTGTCGGAGAGTTTTCTCTCGAAGGGGGGGGTGGAGGAATATCTCGAGAATTGGGGACTGGTAAAAGGGGAGGGCAGGGGCGGAGCGGGACTGGCTTTCCGAGGCGGACACGGGAAGAGGCAGCTCTGCTAGAGAGAAGTTTTTTCGCTGCTGCTGCTGGAGCCCTGGCTTGGAGCTGTTTTCTTCTGCCTCTTGGGTGAGCCTCTGCTTGTGAGAGCAGCCACTGAACCTGTTGCCATCTGCTCGGGTGCCCGGAATCCCTGAGCTCGTCTCTCCTCGCTGGGCTAGGAGCCGGGCGGCTGCTGCCCCCCGCCCCCACCGCTCCCTCGGCACTGCTCTGGGTTTCACTGCGCTGCAGCCCCGCTCCCCCGCCTGCCGAGACGTCCTGCCGTCCCAGTTTGCTGCTTTCCAAGAATCCTGCTGGGGCACTGGGATCGACTGCTCCAAGG
Source organism: Picathartes gymnocephalus (assembly GCA_013390045.1). Lineage (NCBI taxonomy): Eukaryota > Metazoa > Chordata > Aves > Passeriformes > Picathartidae > Picathartes > Picathartes gymnocephalus. Next base: position 15,910 of record WEKY01024447.1, on the reverse strand, counting down.
GGGTTTGTGAAGCAAAGCCTCTCTTCCGTTTTGTTTTCCCCTGCTGACTGAACCACCATAGCACGTGCTCCCTGCCGGCTGTGACCATCACTACACCGAGGGGGGAAAGTGCCTTCAGGCCAGGGGGTCGGGACCGGGTTCTTGGTTCTGTTTGTTGTTAGTGCCATAAGAGTTGTTGTTTGTTTGCTCTGTTATAAATCCTAGTAAAGAACTGTTATTCCTACTCCCATATCTTTGCCTGAGAACCCCTTAATTTTGAAATTACAATAATTCGAAAGGGAGCGGTTCACATTCTTCATTCCAAGGGAGGCTCCTGCCTTCCCTAGCAGAGACCTGTCCTTCAAACCAGGACAAATGCTAAGGAAAATTAAGAGTCAGATCATGAAAATAATTTGAACAAAATGGTTTTCTTAAATTCCATGAAGGGTATTTTCATTCAGTCTGGCACTAAGATTGGTAGCAAATATTTGCAGAATCAAGGTCCAAGAGGAAACTACTCTCAGAACAATACATTGGGCAGCATTTCCCAGAACAGTGTAGCACCCAGCAGAGAGGCAATATTAGGGAGCTGCAGGAGAGACAAGAAAGTGAAAAGGTTTATGTTATTGATTTCAGAAAAGAGAAGCCTTCAGTCATATAACAAATCAATCAACCACTCTATTTCAATTTAGTACATTATTCATTCACTACATTTAGTGCTGCCTCTAATTGTTTGCAGTATGATGAGATTTGCAGACTTTTTGGGAATTTCCAGAAGATTAAATCTGGAGACCTAACAGTTAAATCTCTTTTATCTTTAGGGTGTTTAACTTTGTTTTGTTTTTTAGTTCTTCTCTATCTCTCCTCCCCTCCTCCACCCCCAACTCCCACCCTCAACCAGCACTGTGTGAAGGAGGTGAGGGCATTCAATCAACTTTATTGAGCCACAGCAGTTTCCATACCTCTCAAGTGTCTGAATTTTATTGGAAAGTCCTCCACTTACAGAAATGTGAATTATGGGCTATGCAGTGTTTTCATGTTCTGTTCCAGTTTTTGCCCAGTGGCCACTGGTATTGTAAGGAGATACCACTGACGGCCTAAGAAATGCAGTCAAATTCCTACGAGTTAAATTCAGTGTGTTGAATCAAATACTGTACAAATTCTTCCTGCCACCTAGAATAGATATTAATATAATGAAGAAGAGAAAAAAAACAAACAAGGAAAACAATTAACTAATCCATCTCAACTTATGTCTTCAGCATCACCATGCCCAGAATTTCTTTATTTATATTGGGCTGGTAATGACTTTATAATACATTCTGCAACAATAGGAATATAAGGCTGAATACATTAGAACTGGAATTTAGCTATATTTCAACATAGATTTAGGAAGTAATTAATGCTACTGAGCATTATGGAATTAAAGAACTTGAGGATCTTGGTGTCATTTGACATGTGTGGTTATTTACATGCATTTTTAGTTTTTCTCTCATTTGCCCTGGTATACTTAACAACATAGTGATCTAAAAAAATAAGTGAAAGAAATGATTTGTATCTGGGACATAGTAACTTTCCATTCACTGTGTGGTACATTGTTGAACATTAAAGGATGGCTCTGTTTCCTGGATGCTAATGAGGATATTGTTTGATTTAAATGCACTACAGTCAGAGATTCTTACTGTTACCATATGCTTAAGACTTTTTTTGTATAGTTCCTATGACTGTAAATCACCAAAAACAGCCACTAGAACACCTGTACATTACTGACTGGAAATATAGGATGTTAATTGAGCTGTAATTCAGAAAGACTTTTTTGGCAAAATGTGATAGGATTTTCTTGCACTGTTATAAAGCAGAAGAGGTTAAGTGGATGGAATGAAGGCAAAATGGAGGAAGTTGCTTCAACCAAAGGCAATTTGTGTAAAGGGAAGCTTCCCTTCATTAATGCAGTACATAATGAGCAGGACACGCCAGGTAGCTGGTGGTTTTTCGGTCGTTAGAGTCATATTTTCTTATCCTGCACATGTGAATTGCACCTGCTGTGCAGGTGCAATTGAGGTAGTCATATATATGAATAAAATAACCACTTGAGCAATTGTGCTCACATTTTTTGTACAGGTTTTGGCTTTGTGTCTTTGAATCCCTAAACCACCTACGGTCTGTGCAGACTGCTCCTTCCATCATCTACTTTGATCAGATGAAAAGTGAGACTGTGGCAAAACCATATGTAGCAATTTTTAGCTAATATTTGGCACATTAATGAATACTCTCTGTCTGCAATGTCAGGTTCAGCACACTAAAATGAATAATGTTGCATTTGAAGAAACAACAGGGTAAATGCAGTCAGAGCAAATGTAACTGCCCTCCAACCTGTCCCTGGGGCCTTCTTTGAGCCACAACCTGAGTGAACTTCATGTGCAGGCTTCTGTCACTACACTGGGACTGCTTTTAGGAAAGATGGCTACCCAATACACCACGAGGCAAGTAATCCCTCCCAGAGAGTCTGAAGAGAACTTGGTACGAAGGGCATGCAAAGCCCATGCCTCTGGTGTCAAAAGGACATGAAAGTGAACCTGAACATGGAATATGAAGAGGAGGAGCTGCAGAAGGTGTAGGAACAAGGGGAGTGTGATGGAAAGCTGAGGGCAGTAAGGAACCAAGGTCATGCAGGAGAATAAGCAATGGTGCCACCATGAAGATTGTCAGGATATGTTAAGAATAAAAGGATGAGGGAGATATAGAGGGTAAGAGACCATGTGGCTAAGCAAGAGGCTTTGAGAGAATTAATACAGAGAAGAATGATAGTAAATAGAGAGGGCAAAAACCCAGTCACAGAATAAAAAAGCAAAAGAGGAAGAAATTTTCCTCCAGGACATAGGACAGGAGTAGAATAATGCTCTTCCCAATAGCCACTGCATGAGACCACACTCTTGTGTAGCTTTCAAATACAAAGGCTTCCATATACAGACTGTTAGTTAAATGGTGGTGGTGGAGTGTGTGAAATTAAAAGAAAAAGGACAGTGAAACTTTCACTGAGCAGACACCTACTATAGCAGCTGAGCTAGGACTAGGCTGGCTTATGGTTGTTACAAGGGTTTTCACTGTGGTTAACTTGAAATTATGCCAGGCACTGACCATGGAGCCCCATGTTCTTAGAATAAACAAAGGGATTTTAATGATTATGAATGACTGGAAGATCAGGTTTCTATCCAACAAAAACGATACTGCAATAACAGGTATGAGAAGATGATAAAAGCTGAACAGTTTTTTTTTCCAAAGAAGCTGTATGGTTTTCTTAGCTTTTTGTCCTCTGCATTTAAATACTTTTAAGGAGAAGAAAGAAAGTAGATCAAAAGTTAACTTGCAGAAATCAAAATAAAATCAAAACACACAATCGCCTGCTTGTTTGTCTTCATTTTAATGTAGTTTATCTAAAAACGCATTACTTTGTATGTATGGGAAACTGGAATGAGTTCATCTAAGTGCTTTTTAAGTGCAATGTAATTGTATGTTTCTCTGCTGTAAAAGGCCAACAGAAAATTGGACACAGTACACAAACAAGATTTTAAATTTTTTTCGTTCTGCATAACCACCCGCTTTCAGAACTGGAAACTGCATAAACAAGACAGAGTAGAGTGAAAATCACTTAACTCCAGATTTGTGCATTCTTCTTTAGGAGCAGCTTTTTCAGCTTATGTTTGTATTTATAGATCCACCACTGGGCCAGACCCTTTAGTGAGCTGTAACTGAGAGCAGATTCAAGAGTAACATCAAGTACTTTTAAAAACTTCAACCCAGCAGCAAAAATTGTTTGATCTTTTATTGGCAGAGTATGGCTGTTGTAAAAATAAATGAAATACAATAACCAGTCAATGCCAAATAACTGTAGATTAATCCAACCTAAACTGGGTTCAGATAATTTTTGGAGTATGCTCTGCATTACCATCAGTTTTGGTTCAGACAAACACATATGCATATGTGTACTTTCATTAGTTCATGATATTTTTCAGGTTTTGTCCATTTTTTTCAAAAGGATCCTTTTTGTTTTTAACAGACGGACTGATATTCTTGCACTGGCAGTCTTTTTCACAAAGAGGTTATTTCTGGAAGAGTCTTCCATTTTACATGCAAGCAAATAAGTAGTGTGTAATAACATGCACATATGCCTTCTTTTGAACTGGAAGACTATATTTTCTTCTAAAACTGATCTAGTTAGATAAATGTGAGAATATACTGCAACAAGATACTTTAGGCTATGCAAAATACTGGACTGGAGTTACATTTAGTCATGGCATAGCAAATCCACTTAAGAGTCCCCTGAGACAGCCTGGTGGGCTAGAATAACAGCTCCATTATTTGGAGTTCCATGTCTATCACCCTACTTATTAGCATAGTTTTGAGGTTAAACAATGGTGTTAGTTTTCTCTGTGCATTCTCCTACTTATTCATTATCAAATTACTTTACATTGTTTGTTTAGACTGATATCATCTAGTTCAAGTGTACTAGGTCCTAAAAATGCAATTTTCCCAGTAACAAGATAATTTTCATTGAGCCGATTTAATATCTACTTTATGCGTGGAACTGGAGTCATCTTAGAAACAGGTTTTTAAAGTGAATTTTCAGGAATGGAGTACCAAGCTTGATGAATGGGGGCAGTGGAAAGTCTTTCAATTGTTCCAATGAGTTTGTATCAAAACTAAGCTCTTGTTTTTTGAAAGTACTTAAATATGCACATATATCTGCCCCCTTACAACAAAAGCATTTAAGAGCATAGGCCAGTGGATTTTGTTTCATATTTAGAGGCCAAGTAGACTAATAAGTGTTTCCTGATCAAATATTCAACATCAACTAAAATATCCAGGACTAAGTACAGAAAAAATCCAACAAACAATGAGGTCTATGTCTAGGCTTTTGTCTGTGATACATTAAAACAAAGGAATACTTTCCCAAGTTTAAGAGAACACTTTTCTTCCAAGATACTGTTTACTCTCATCACATTTATTCTGATCTTCAGCACTTGATAGAAGTAGTCCACAGTACTGCTTGCCACCCTTTAGCTCACAAGTAACGTACAACTCTCTTCACCAACTTAAGGAAATCAGGATTTTTTCTGTAATGCCTTCAAGTTGCTCTATCTATCCACTCACATGGTCCTGTCTAAATAAGCTAAAAAACCCTATCCACTTGCTCAACCAAGAGTTATTAACCTTATGGATTCATCAATCCCAATTTTTATTTTGCAGTAACTTCAAGCTTCCAAGTAGCCATTTACCAAATTTTCATGACGTGAGACCTGATGTAGGTGTGCATACATGCCTAGCTGAGTGGAAGCACTGGATAAACACATGACTATGACATGACTATGATCTTAAATTATGAAATGTAGGCAGTGCTCATATTTGTAAATATAAAGTACACACATGCCTCTCTAGGATATACATTATTTTGACCCTTTTCCATAAGCACCTTACAGTTTCTGGGAATGGTGTTTGCTTCTCCAAAGATTGGAATGGCAGAAGCTGAGGACAGAATATTTTCTTGTTTGAGCCATCACTGCTCTTTCTTTCTCCTCTGTTTTTTTTTTTTTTTTGCCTATGTCCACTAACAAATAGCTTGGAAAAGTCTGAGCTGAGCTAATTCAATTCAACCCTGTGTTCAAACTGAAGTAAAGCCGAGCAGCATTTGATAATGTTCCCATAGCTTCTCTGAGAAGCTACAAACAAGGGGAAATTGTAGATCAGAACAAAGCTCCTGTCAGCTGTTGTTTCCCACTGATATATTTTACTGTAATTATTACTTTTTGAAAACTGGCATACATTTTAAATTACAAGGTTATTTAAGTTCTGAAGATGTACTATATTTCTGCTATGAAGTTTTGGAAGAAATTATTTCTTTTTGTGTTTACAATAAAACTGAAGTCTACCAGAGAAAAACTATACTCCATTTTGAAGTGATGTGTATGAAATGCATTTCAAATTTGCACTTTGGCATCTCTTTACAATATTTTTGAACATGTATCTATTATATGTATATGTATATGTATATGTATATGTATATGTATATGTATATATGTATATGTACTCTTAGGACCAATCTAATATTTTTATAGAATGGATGGCATGACATCGAGGATATAAGATGATGAATCTGTTTATCATGCAGGCTTGCCAGAAGTACAAATGTGATCCGTTACACTTCTCTAACCTTATGTTTTCAGGACAACACTATGCCTTTTTAGCACTGATTAGGAAATCAGATTGAATATGTCTGGGGATACAGTTTCGCACCGTGCATAATCCTGGTTCTGGCACTGACGAAAATCAATGAGGGTGAAGCATTGATCTCCTTGCAGAGTACAAATGCAGTTTGCGCTGAAACACACTGCTGGGGATTTTATTATTCAAGTCATTCGACTGCTAAATGTGTTTGCTAACCAAGTTCTTATCATGCAGCACCTCACTAGCCACAGCTTAACTTCAGTTATGAATATAGCAAAGCCAGGTCCCTCACAGTTCTTCTAGTATGTGTGTTTGCTCAAGGCTAAACTGAAATGCCTTTTCTTCAATGACATTTCAAAATGTCACCAAATAAATTAAAGTCTCACTGAAGGATATGTGAATATGAATCATTCCAAGAAAATATTCTCTTCTGTTATGACGGATTTTATTTTAGTATGTGCTGGTTAGTCAATTTGTTTTCCTTTTACTTTAGAGAAGCAATTTTTATTGAGTATTTCTTGATGTGGCCAAAACATGCATGTGTTCTTAGATACCTACATATTTACAGGTATGACAAATGCATGCACACACACTTACACACTCTCCCTAGATAGAGACATGAACTTATTTTTTTATTTATATATGAACTATATTTCATTCTTGACAGCAAAAATATTTTCCTAACTTACAGCCTTCCAACTGCAGACAATAAATCAACTATTTAAAAAGTGATTGAAGATGATTCATTTAGTGCTGTCATAATATAGTGTTTTCTTTAATGAAAATTTATATTATTTCCCCTGGAATAAAACTCAGTTAAATAAATTTGTACAGAAAGTTGCAAGAGAAATGATACTTTCCGTGATTAACCCTGGCTGGTGCTTAACAACAGGTAGGACCCTGACCTGCTGAAGTACTTATTTAATGCATTTACTCTGAATTAGGATTTTCCATGGTGTTGCCATTATACAAATATATGAAGCTGAACCAGATGGCATTTGTATTAAAACATAATGCTTGCAGATCAACATTTAACTGCAGCTATATAAAGAAGTTCCTCAGAGCACTAACAGGATTAAGATAATGAATGCTGCTTTAAAGCATATGAAGATCAGACAGCAGTTCTGATATTAGAAACAGGAAAAAATGCCAAACCACTCTGCCTTTATTGTTGTTTGAGTACTCAATATTTGGAAAGATGAAGTATTAATTGAAATAGAGGAAGTACAGTAGATAAAATGGATGCACTGCAAACCAGTGCTATGTAAGGGACGAATACATATTATTCTTTGTTTATCAAGATGACATATTTGTCATAATTACAGTGAAAAAGTAAACAGGAGTGTTTCAAATGCAACATTTCCTCTGTTTATTCAGTGTCACACCAAGAGCAGTTGAAGTTCACAGGACAGCAAGCCTTCTATGTTTGAGCAAAGGGCTGCTTTATATCTGAAGCAAATGCAATAAATCACCGAAAGAATCGTATAGAACTCAATTGGTGGTGAAACATTCAATACCAATCAAGCAGCAGAATGCAATTAACAGATGAACTTTTCATCTGTCTGTTATATCAGTGGATTAAATCCACTCACTTTAAAATGTGAACACTTTCAGAAATTTTGATATTTCATAATTACATACTTTATCACAATGTATGTGTGTATAATAAATATAATTCCTGTCATGCATATAGCAGTGCCTTCAAAGCACATACCACAAAATATAAAGGCTTACAATAGAAAGGAATAAAGTACACAACTTAGTAAAAAAGAAACTCTTAAAATTTTTTACAAGCAGATGGATTAAGTAAATTTTTTATTTTATGCTCACTGATGTAATTGTGTGCATTCAGTAACTGAAAACTTGACTTCACAAAATGCACACTGATGGGACCTTCATAAATAGAAGAGTGAAAAGAGACTAAGGCCAAACCCAGTCCAACTGCTTTCAGCTGGATGACGTCCACGTCCACACCATATTTTGCACTCTTCCTGTGACTTCAAGGAACAGGAAAGCTGTAAACTAGGACAACCTTCACATGGCAAAGTGACACACATCAGCATTTTTCATCCTGCTTTGTCTATTACTGCTGGTGACTCAATTATTCATTTTGCTTCTTTCCGTTAGGACTTCTAAATTGGGAATTTAATTTCTGCACTTCCCTACCTCACCCCCTATATTCATGGATACCATTTCAAGAACCTGCTAGGTGTCCTTTCACAATATTCCTAAAATCCAATGACTTTTTTTCTACAATCAGAACTTGCATGCAGATACCTACTACCTTTTCCTGTGAAAATTGGAATGAATACTTCCTCATTGTTTACATTTTACTGAAAATTAAATATAGATACATAAATACATACATAAATAAATCTTTAGATTTAGTGTTTCAACTACCAGGATGAAATCCACAGAGAAATACACCCCCAAATTGAAGCTCTTGATACTTTTCTTTGAGAACACTTTGCCTTTTATTTACATTCCTCTTACTGCCTTTTTACTCCTTCTCATAAATACATTTTCTTTTCTGTCTACTATTCTTGTTTATACAGCAACAGAAAGAAATTACTTCCTGAACTTTGAAAAACAAGCCACAGCTGTGCTTTTATTTTCCATTTATTTTCCCACATAGGTTACTAGATAAAGCGTGTTTCTCCCACAGACATGGGAAACATTGTTTGCTTCTCTGAGAAATGTGTGTCACACTGACAACAAAGATACATCAAGTGAGATGAAAACAGATCTATCCATTCCCTCATTTTCTCTCAATAAATCCCTAAAAAACTATCTTACGACAACAAACAACTTCTATAGCAATTCTGGCAAGATCGAATGGATCTTTTTATTTCACCTTTAACAGCTCTGAAACTGATGTTAAAGTCCAAGAATGTTCATCAGAATTGCTTTACTTTTCTGGTTTTTTACCCATAACGCTATTTACTCACATGACAATTAAACAGGACAACTTAATTTTCTGGGGTTTTGCCCCCCTTGTTTTAAATGACTGAAAACAAAACAAAACAAAAAAACCCAAAACAAACAAAAAAATACCCCCAAACCCAAACACTGGAAATGATGGCATCTCAATATTCTCAGCATCCTTACAAGAGTTGGTTTAGTTATTAATTGTGCATGAAATAGATGGTGATTCCAGGTTTTTCTCCTGCATGGGAATAATTTGCAAACTAATCCTGATTTTTACAAAATACCTTTTATGCCTCTGTGCTGAATGCTTTATGCAAACAAATATTAGCCCATGGCTTGTTTGCAAACTGGTGACTGAAAATGTTTGTTATTCATGGCATAAGACTTATCAGAGAGTTAACATTTTATTGATTTATAGTCCTTGTGGTTTTTAAATTTTTAATGAACAACAATAGACTTAGAAGTATACGGGAAGTGGTTTCAATGGGTACGAGAAAAAGAAGAATAGATAACCCAGATAAAAATGAAGCAAGGATAAAATAAATGTATGAAATTAGACTATAGAATCATAGTATGACTTTGAGAATGAAGGTAAATAAACACAGAAAGATGTTTTAAATGTAATAACTTTTTAAAAAACAATACCATTGTTAATCCACAACCCATTGTGCCAGAATATACCATCAATGATACTTCCAGTACAGATTTTCAAGATAATGTCTTATATGCACTGAAATATTAAATTCTCTGCTTTGGGGATCAGAAGCTTTCATTACAGAACTAGTGTTTAATTATTCACAAGCAGTGATTAAAAAAAGTAATTTATATTAGTGAGATGAACATACATTATATAATTATGAGAACAGATTTATCCCATAAAATTTTGCAATAGTTTTTAATTTTTAATAATTTCCTAAAATTTTTCAATTGTTTTCAGTTAAGAAACCAATCCACTTTCAATGGTACCTCATGTAATATCACAGAACTATTCACACAAAATTTACTTTCTGGACATGTTAATGAAACAGATGTAGATTGTAACATGCATAACATTCTATGAGGCAACTGAGAGCATAATTAGATTTTCAAATCAAACCAAAAATAAATACAGTAAATCTGATTAATCATAATATAGAAATTATTTTCACAGAAAAGTGGGGAATTACAAAGGGAATGATGCTCAAACCCAAAGACCTGACAGTCACCCACTGCCACTCCAGGCTCAGCCTCTTGCTGTATCTCATTGAAAGACCTCAAGAAAAAATGAGCAGGGTCATAGCTTCATAATTTAAGCCTTTCCAGTAAATATATATAAATTATATTTTCTTCACACATAAGAGAGTGGAGATAATCTTCAGTGACATCTTCAGTTCCTTCCATTTGTGAGGCACCAATGCCTATTACCCTGATGAAATACTAGTGTAAAACTGATTCTGCAAGTTTTTGAAGAGGAATTTTAACATAATGCCAGTTCTGAGTGCTCTGAATGTCTGTGGCCTGGGGGAGCAGGCACTGGGAAAGAATAAGTTTCCTAGCATCAAAGTCACAGATCAGCACTGGAGGAGTGTAAACTACGTACTGAATGATTGTCTGAAACCATGTCAAAGCATGTTAGCTTTTTGTAGGATGGTGAATTGCTAACGAATCTTGACAAATGTAAGTTATTGTTTTGTATACAGCACAGCAAATGATTGCTTACATTCCTAATACTGAAAAAACCACAGCATTTCTGTCTTCCAGATAAAACAAGAATATTGTGAATAAGTGCACTGTGCCCTTGCTGGAATTCAGTCAATGTCAAATACTTAATCTAGACTTGAACTTCATGACTGTGCAGTCACCTGTAGGAGATGCTTAGAGACTTAAGAGGATTACAGGTCTAAACCTTATATATTGGTAGTTTTTGAACCTTCAAGGTGTTATCAAAATATAAATATTAATCTCTGGGTGAACTCTCTGCCACAGCAGCCTTCCTCAGCACACAAAGACTTGATCTGAGTCCGTGATTCTTGCTGAGATATGCATTGCATCATTGTCTATTTTCAGCTTGTTACATTAATCAAAACCTATCCCGTTTATTAAACTGCTTCCTGCAGCTCAGGCATTTGAAACTCAGAGTGCCAGCAAGCAGCTGCCAGGCACCGTGGAGAAAGCGGGTGGAGCAGAATTGAGTAATGTACAAATTGAATTTCAAGTGACTGAGCAGCCTCTTTATCTCTTAGTGACACAACCAGTGATTGTAACAGTATTCTTAACAGAAATGAAACCTGGAGCCCTGGCTCAATTACTGGGTACTTACTACAGCCCTTCCCAGCAGTCCTCCCAGAACTACTGATGAGTGTGACCTTTGCAAAAATGCACAAAGCCTTGATTTGTGCACAGTTAACCTTTACAAGCTGGAACCCTCCTGTGGAACCTAACCACAACAGAGGAACGCTTTGGAATGAAAACACACAGACATATATTTTATGAAAGGGAAAATTTCCAAAAAAAGACAGAGAAAAGAAATAATAATAAAGGGAGAAAGATAAATTATTTTGGAGAGAGGCATTTAATAATTTTCCAAATAGACAATTACCTATTGTTGTGCTAGGTACTTGTCACACTTCTCATATTCCACAGGTACAAAAAAGTCTAGCCCCAAAGCTGCTTTCATCAGTACAACCTTAACATCATGTGTTCCACCAAAATCACAGTGGATACAGGTGCCATGCTCAGTCAGTCAGTGGGTTCCCACCTCTCCATCAATGTCCCTCCCTTGCACACATGAACGGCATACCATGAGAGACTCCAGGCAAACTAAGATGTATTCAGATTTGTATGTGAGAATATCTGTCATAAGAGATTTTAGGAGAAGGAGAATTACTGCTCTCCCACACTTACACTTCAAGCCTTGGACTGAGCCCATGGGCATTATTTTCTTGAGCACTCAAGAACCCATGTTGCCTCAGCCATGGGTGAGTGCTTGTAGCGTTCCTTTGAGGCTGCTTGAGAAAGAAAAAAAGTGGTCATTTTCCTTATGAAAATTTTGATCAACGCAAAACAAACTGTTGGTAACCATTTTGGTTGATGCCACAGCAGGTAATAGAGGATGAAGGCTAAAGACTGTTGGAATGCTTTGTAAAGATCTTTTCCAGAGAAATTTTGATGATAGTTGATTCCTCTTCTAGTCTTTTATCTCACTATCCTTGATGACACTGATAGCTCTTTGGGAAATTTTATGTCTCTAAACCATGTGAAAGGCAAAGTACTATTTTTTTATGCTTCATTGATTTAGTTTCCTGAGTATATGTCCTTGTGGATATGATCTTTTGGGTAAGACCTTTGGAAAAATGACATTTTTGAAAACAAATCCATACAATTTAACAGTGCATTCTCTATTTTTTCTGAATACATCTTAGTTTGGTGTATAGAAGTCTTCTCTCTGACATGTGCTGTCCCACTGTCTATACTTGTTATGCTGGTAGCACAAAATTCCTGCTGTTATATTTTCTGGGGTGATTCCATTCAGCCAAAGCTATCAACTAAAGCATTTAACATAGGAAAGTTATGAAAAATACTAAATATACAGAGTATTAATTGACAGAAGAGTGTCCCTAAAAGACCACAAAATAACTAACTCATAAAAGTATTTTGCCTTTAATAGCGAATTAGAAGATTCATCTTGGGAGGCAATATAGTAATTATCACAATTTTTTTTCCCCTGGACAGACTGAAAACTTATGACAGTTTTTTGCAATGCACTTTTTAAAACTACATTATACATAAGTAAGAACAACTTCATTCTAACCTTCAAAGTGAAGCCACATGCTTGGACCACAGCAGGAAAATTACTTTAATTCATTCTAGATGACCTTTTCATTGAAAAGCAAACCTCTGCCCTTAGGCTATTTAGAAAGGTTAGGTGTACCTTTTTCCTTTTACAATTACAAGGCATATATTTATTAGTGCTCTCTTGTGTTATTTTTCCAACCAGCTCCAGTTAGCTTTTAGAAAAATCAAACAAATCCCACCTTTATTCCTACCCTTTTCAATTGTGTAGATCATTAACTACTTCCAGACTCTTGCTTTTGAGATCTGAGTGTACTAGAAAAA
>WEKY01024380.1:0-12989 GCA_013390045.1 Picathartes gymnocephalus | reverse complement strand
CTTTATAGAAGGCCTAGTTTGTTGTGTTTCAAAATAACATGTTTTATTAATTAAAGAATTTTAAAAAACTTTTAATTTTTTAAATCTTTTTTTCAACTCTGACAAAAATGTCATAATAAAATTTGCTTTTTAGAAGTGTCCATAGTGGGTTTTAGCAAGTTCAAAAAAGTAAAAGATTTTGTATTACCTAAGGTAAATAAACCTCACATACTTTTTACATACTCACCTTCTGCTTATATATTTCAATGACAAAAAAATTAAGTAAAAAGGTTTTTCACTCTGAAGAAAATGGTACACTTTAAATATCTGCATCGTGAAAAATTATTGAGCGGCCATCACATCCTATGCATTAGATAGTCCAGTTCTTTTATTTAGCCAGTGCACTGACTAAAAAACATCAGTATTACTCCCTTAAAAAGCCAAGACCTCTAGACTTAAATTCATATTAAAGTTTACCCCAGACTAACTTTTTGGCACATAAAGATGCTTCTGTTAGCAGCTAAAGAAAATACCTTAGCAGTCAACAACAGCATCAGTTTTGCCCTTTAAAAATGTAAAACCTTCTTTTTCATGTTACAGCAATGAACGTTTTTACCCTGCAAAAAGTTGGGTTTTACCCCTGAAGTGAAACAACATTCTCAGTATTGAGGATAGAAGATTAACTACTTTTCAAGTTCTGCATACATAAAATTTCTAATTCATGTGAAAGCAGAAGCTGTGTTATAGTCAGTACCTTGCTGAAAAGGGCTAGCTGCAGACACAGTTGCTCCTGGATTTCTTCCAGCACCAGGCTTTCTTCCCCTCTGACCTGAGCTGTGACCTGCAGATTTCTTCCCTTTGCTCTCTGACCCTCTAGCCTCTGAAGAATCTTTTCCACTGGAAACGTGTGTAGGAACTTCCTGGAAATTTGCATTTGTAAATCGAGCTGAGGTATCTTCCAACCGCTTCAAGGAGCCTGACATTGAGTTGTTACTAGTGCTTGTGTATGTCTGGCATTTTGAAAGACAGAAGAAATTAAAGAAACAAGTCACACAAAAAACTGTAACAAGTGTTCAAAAGACCTCATTCTCTCAAATATACACATACTAACGTAACTAGACACAGCAGGAATTACAGAAGGTGAACTGTGAAGATTCTCAGCAAACAACTGAAGTACAAAAACCATCATTTTGTGGGAAAAAAAAATGCATAATGCATTTGGTTGAAATTTTTACTTCACTGAAGTAAATGGACAAATCTCATGGCTACGGTTTTTATAGTCTATTTAAATAGGATATTGTTATTTTATGCTTAAAAATTAGAAACTAAACTTTTTATGCTTTTCTGAACATACAATTTTTATGCCTTTTTTGTTAAACTGGAAATGTTGTTCCATCAGCAGCAGAACTGTGGAAAGCTTCAAAACCTAAGAACCTGGATTTTTAAGACTTTATAGTCTCAACAGCAAATCAAATCAATTCCCTGGCATGTGAACCATCCCCCATTCATCCAATTCCTTAAGAATCACCAAGTAAAGAAGACACATGAGAGAGCTGACTCAGACACACTTACTGTAAATCCTCTCTCTGACAGGTAGAAAAACACTCTTGAGCTCCAAAAGCAAATTTCTTATTCAACCCCTACCCACCTCCAAGAATTCTGGCCCTTCTCCTACACTCATACACTCTCCACAGGGCTTTCAAAAATTTCATCTTTAGGTCCGTTTTTATTCTTCTGGTAAATTTTGCCAGAATTGTTCCTATTGGTGAACAATAGTCCAAAGAGATTTCACCGAAAGTAACTGGGTGGGCAGGGAAACTGCATGCACAACATTAAGAAACCATAAAAGGGAATATTGCTCTCATGACTGAAAAAAATGTGGAGCTGTGGTAACAGAATTTTAATAACATAAGAAAATGAAAGCAAAATCAGGAAAAAGAAAAAAATTCTACCATTATTTCTACTCAAACCACCTAGTAAAATAGCTGTTTAAAGCTTCTTAAAAAAATATGCATCAAACCTAGAAGGTATTCATTGTCTGTTTTTCAGTTCTTTACAGAATAGAATTTAAAACAGTACCTACACTTATCTCCACTAAAGACCACATAAACACATGCCTCTTAAAATTGAGCTTACACACGCATTTTCCCTGCCCCAAGTGGGACACTTGCTGAATTTAGGCCTACAAAAGAATGTTTCTTCATCTTTACATAAAGCTCTGTATACCAGCTATACAAAGTTTTCCATATTTTACTAAAATAGCTAAGACATTTACATAAACCTTACTTTTCAGTTGCAAATGACAGAAGACAACAACACATACAAGCTTTGAGGAAAGCAAATATTTCAATCTATTTGCATACCAGGGCCAGGCAATGACAAGCAGGCATTAATTTGCAAACACTGGGCTATGATTTGGTTTGACTGCAAGCCTGAATCCCATTCCTGGCAGATTTTGAAAAATATGCATGCATAACACAGTTCTGCTTTGGAAAATTTTGCTCCCATAGATATTTGCATTTCAGAAGGTGCTATAAGGTGTACTGAAATCTACACGCTTACTCAGAGAATCATGAACACTAACATGATGAAATATACCCTAGGCACAGAGAGCTACTGTCATTTTTACGCTCTCCATCTATCACTCTGTGCGCCCTGAAGAGTTACCATCCATCTGCAGCAAGTCTTGTAACTTCTGGGGATTTATGGTAAATGTGCAATAATCACTCCTGGTATACATAGTATGTTCCAAGGTTTGAGTGGCCTTTAGCCCTGTGCAGATGGTATAATGCAGTACCCTCACAGAGAGAGGGGAAGGACCATGGCAAGTAATTCTCCACAAAAATGCCAAATGGTAAGAGCAGAGCCCGAGCAAAAAGCAACCAACCCAAAAAACCCTCAAAACTAACACTGGGTTTGCATGGCCAGGTTTTGGTAGAGGGGGGGCTATAGGGGAGGGCTTCTGTGAGAGGCTCCAGAGGCCTCCTCCATGTCCAGCAGAGCCAATTCCAGCCAGCTCCAGGACCGACCCAATGCCGGCCAGGGCTGAGCCCATCCGTAATGGCAGTAACAGCTCTGTGAAAATATACTGAAGAAGGAAAAACAAAAAAAGGGTTATTGGGCAGATGTAATTGTGGCCAGAGAAGAGCTACCTGAGAACATGTGAGAGAATAAACTCTGCAGATACCAAGGTCAATGAAGAAAGAGAGGGAGGAGGTGCACCAGGCACCAGAGCTGAGATTCCACTCCAGTGAAGACTATGGTGAGGCAGCTGTGCCCCTGCAGCCCATGAAGATCCACAGAGATGCAGAGATCCACCTGCAGCCCATGGAGGACACTCACACCAGAGCAGCTGGATGCCTGAGAGGAGGCTGTGGACCCGTGGAGTAGGCTCCAGGCAGGACCTGGAGACCTATGGAGAGAGGTGCCCATGCTGGAGCAGGTTTCCTGGTAGCACTTGTAACCCTGTGGGGGATTCACACTGGAGACAGGCTGTGCCTGAAGGACTGCACCCTGTGGAGAAGTGATCCACACTGCAGCAGTCTGTGAAGAAGTGTAGCCCATGGGATGGACTCACGATGGAGAAGTTCATGAAGGACTGTCTCCCATGGGAGGGATGTTGGAGCAGGGAAAAGACTCTTCTCCCTAAGGAGCTGCAGGAGCAACCAGTGACAAACTGATCATAACCCTCACTTCCCATCTCCCTGCATTGCTGGCAGGAGCTGAAGCTCAAAAGCTGAGACAGAAATTTTTTATCAGGAGTAAATACGGGGCTGATGGCTCTTCCCAACTAAGACGGCGGGCAGAAGAGGCAGAAAGAGAATTCAAATTCCTCAGTCAATGTAGTTCTTCTTAAAACATGCTATATCTATGTTCCAAAAGTGAAAAAATGTAGTGCTACTACATTAATCAAAGAGTAATCAGGCATTTCTTATTTCACACTTTTTCAAACTTAACTGATTCAGACTGAACAAAATTTGCTGAGACATTACAGGGATGCACAAAAGTGCCTCTCAAAATAGCAGGGGCTGGAACCTCAGTAAAATTTCTTGGAATTAAATTCTGCAGAACAAACAGGCAATTCAAGTACACTAACAGAAGGTAAATCCAGTTTATCGTGCAGACTTTCATGATTCTATCTAAAGAAACCACTCATCCAGATAAAAAGATGCTTTAAGACATCACCTGCATAAATGGTCATTACCACTAGATTTGCAAAGGTTTAAAATCTTTAAAAAGGAAAAACAAATTTCATTTCAAATTTCAGTTCCCCCACAGGAGGATTAAGGTAGCAGAAGTGATTATATACCATGATAAAGTCATATACCAAGAAAGACTGCTGTGAAACAGGGTTCAGGTTCAAATCAATTCTAGCAACTCTATGTAAAAGGACACATAAAAGTAATACACTAATACAATATTCTGAACCAAATATTCATCTTAGAAAAAAATAAAGCTTGTTTCATTACCAAAATTTCAAAGTTTTGAGGAACACATTATGAGTTTATAGCCTAGAAAAGCCAATGCATGAAAATGGTGTTAAAAGGACTTCAGGACAAAGAGGAACTGAAGGAACTAGCCACAACAACAACAAAAAACCCACTTCCATATATCCAGTGGATACTTTTTTAAAAAAACATAATTGCACTTAGTAACGTCATTTAAAAATCTGAACACCAATCTTCCTGATGGTTTGAAGCACTATAAAAAAAAGGCAATAAATGAAGCAAACAGGTTAGGTAAAGAAAACCCACATGCAAAGGATTAAATAAAAAAACTAAAAGGGCATGATGATACTTAAATTCCACAATTAATATTCTGTTTTAGTTTAATTAAGTTATAATTTAAGTTCTAGAATTAGAGATTTTCTGTTCACTTTAGTGTTTGCTCTAGCTCATCCTTGTGACTATCCATAGGAGTAAACTTTGTAATTAGGAAAAGGATAGGGAGGACAAAGCAATTAGAAATAAGCTTAGCAAAAAAACAGAATCCAACTGCGTCTTTGGCATCAAAATCATACCCTAATAGGCAGGATGCAAAAGATAATCACTATTTCCATATATTTTCATCAACTTTTACAAAAATATACAGTAATATCACTTTTTGTAAGAACTTACGATGATTAGATAATCAAAGTACAAGAGGGATGTAATTCAAGATCACACATAGTATAAAACCTAAACAGAGGTTGTTAAGTTTAAAGCCTCACCTTACAGGCTGTGAATTTTAGAAGTTGTCTCAGACTCAAGAGGAGTATGTTTAGGGCAAATTAATAAACTGAAAAAACCAATCATGTGGATCAGTCAATACTACTCAAAGTCTTCTACAACCTAACTTCAATAGAAACTGTCACACTCATTGTTTGCTATCTCTAGTTGCTCTTTAATCAAAACAGCAAAGTGGTAAATTGACCTTACCTTTTCTTTTTTTTTTTTTTTTTTTTTAAATGGAGAGTTATTGAGAGTTTCAGAAAATCACTGACTACTAACTCTCACTTAACACAACAGCATCAAAGAGAATATAGTAAGAACAAGAAACAAGACTTAACAGAAGTGTGAGTTACAAATAATGGGATGTTAACAAGTATGAATTCTCAAGTTAATAATCTTACTACTGAGAATAAAGAAATATGGAAAGCATACTAAAAATCTAACTTTCTTGAAGATTATTCTTGAAATTGATACCACTAGTTGAGACAATACTTCCAGAGATCAGAGAAAGCTGATATTTCAATTGTTTCACCCTGTCCTGACGAGGTCGTGGTGTACCATATGCAAACACTCATTTGCTGAATATAAGACCTCAGTAACCATACCACACACAGTTAACACAAGCCTCAACACCTCTGCTAAAACACAATGATCTATGTACTGAGCATGACTCAATTCAAACTGTGATTCCCTGACTCTAATGTGTTAAATATCCCCACATGAAGGGGACACATTTTTTTCCAACTTTAAAATCAGAAAACCTATTTCTCAATAGTACTGCCCACTCTGTAGCACCAACATTAATGTCATTTTATTGGTGGATAGCAAAGGTGATTCTTGTTGAGTACAATTATTTAACTCTGTATGCTGCCACTGGAATTAGGTATTTTCTAACACATCAACAGGAAGGAAAGGTCACAGAAACTAACAGAACAACCTGCTAATAAGGCATATTATAAGTATATGAAGTGTGAGCTGCAATTTTGTAACTACCAGTTTTAAATGCTTACAGGTTCAGTGTCAGCTCGGCATATGTAAGTGAATTTTGAAGGAAAGATTTGCTAAAACTTCTCAAATTATTAAATATACCTCAATTAAATAAAATTTACTGGACTATCACTGGCACCTGACTCACAATTTAAGTACAAAACTCTAAGCCTAAGCCTTTCTCCATATGGTAAACGTCAAAGTATTTTAGGATTGTACATTACAGCAAAAATTACCAAGACTGCTTGATAATTATAGAATTTATGCCATTATAAAGCTCCTGTATATATAGCAGAATGATTACATAATGAAATTTTGACATAAGTAACTGAAGTGGAAGAGGAGAAAAAACACATCGACTTACTTTTTCTGTAGTTACAGTAAGAGATGGAACCAAAGATGGTGAGGACTCCAACTGCTTCTTATATTTTTGCTTGTGTTTATCTTTCTCTTTATATTTCTAGAAGTTGTAAAAGACAATAAGAACTTCAGCTTCACCTTTAACACAACCCATTCTATATTGCATCAAGTGTACAAATATTTAAGAGAGATGGCAATAATGACCTGTGCTATTTGGAAAAAACATCAATGTTTTGAACACTTTGTAATATAATTTTATAAAAGCAAATCAAGTATTTGTATTTGTTTTCAAAGTGCACAAACTGAAATTCTTCAATTACAACCAGCATTTATGAATACACTGGTGTTAGTATAATCCATCTTTACAATAATCACTTAATCAACATGAGAAACTGGATTAAAAACAGAGACATGGCTTCTGTTTCAAAGATCTTCATTCATTTTTCACCAAAGATTTCTACCTTTCTGCATATCTCCACCTGCACAGTATTTTTTGTTGGGATACTAATGTAAATTAATGCAAGGTTTTAGCTTTGGCTCCCTTACTAACATCTCCATGCATAAGAATGTGAAGTCTGATTTAGATTTCAATTCCAAAAAAGGGACATACAATTTACAGACTAAGTAAGTATTTTCCGTGGTAAACTGAATAAAGTATCAAAAGCTATATAAATGAAATGTGCTCCCTAAAAGAGCTAAGAATTTAATCAGTTTTATTTTTTAATTGTCATTTTTTAAACATGAATGAAGCGTTGGCAGTGTGAACAAAATTGTGCCAACAGAGAGAAAATAACTTCTTATCTTGAGCCTTTATTGTATAACAGAAGCCTCTCATACTGACAGAAATCAGTTTTTGAAGGATTACAGAATCAGACCCAAATTGTATTTGTTTGAATAGCTTAGACAAATACTTTACAAAAATAGACAGTCTGACAAAACTAACAATTAAACTTAGAACACAGAAGTTCAGTATTTTTTCCAGTCTAATCATAAAAAAGTCATTTTTCCTTAGCAATGTAATACGGTTTACTTAGACAGTTGGTGTCAGAAGATGCAAAGAAACTGCAGCTGTGAGAGAAAGTTACTTACGAGCTACTGGCACGCAAGTATTTTATTTCTCTAACTATGTATTTGTGGAATTTTTGTGAACTAACACAAAACTCTACAGAACAGCACGATGTATGGCTATTTGTTCAGACTGAGTGCTTCCACAGAGAGCTTGTAGAAAACGTGCATACATATGGATTGACACAACAGGTTTAAAAATTCTATTGAGTATCTTGAAAAAATGTGTAAGTCTGAATAGCCATACGCAAACTCAGTAGCTGTTTTGAATCTTAAAAACTACCCATGCTGATCTTTCTCTAACTATCAAAATGATTGTCCAGACTTTCAAAAGAACATCATTTTTTCAACAGCAACTGCACAACCACTCTCACCAAGCACCAGGATGAGATGCAATACGTGTAGACTCTATTCAGGTATGACCAACTATCACCCTTCTATTTCTGTCACAATGGACGAAATATCAGAAACTTATTTCATGGAATCAGCCTGAGAGAGTAAGTGAATGGGTTCTCAAATTCTCTGATAAAGTAAAATCAGTTAACTGACAACCTAGGTGCAAAGCTGAAAGCAAAACACATTTATCTCTGCCTTTATGAAGTGTAAATTCCAGGTGACTGACTCAGAGATCACCTTGTCTCTAACCAGCCCATATCCATTTAACTAACCTAATTTTGCCAGGAAGGAAACACAGTTTAACTAAGGAAGTTCATAACTCAAGTGAAAAAGCTATCATCACCAAAATATCATGTAAAACTATACTTGCTAGAATACAATATATAAAGTTCTTTTAATTCTTATACACTTCTAAAACTCTTTACAGGTACACTTTAAAAAGTTGATGGGGATTTCTAGGTTTGGGGTTTTTATACACTCAAGTAAACTTGGGGGGTTTTTTCCACTCTGCCACATGGATAGAAACATGGGGGTTTTCCCTTCATAATGAAGTGTGTAGGTGTCATAATTACAATTATGTAGACCATAAGGTAAATTTCAAATTTTTAAAACCTAATATAGGCTTGTTGAAGGAGCTTTAGATCAGGGAGGTTTGTTTATTTTCTTTCATGTTTTTCTGGAGGGGAGATTGTTTGTTTGTCTCTTTTTAGACCTGGAAAACTCATTTGAAAGACAAAAATAATATGGAGAGGAAGGATTCAAAGGCACTGCACAGTCTTTTCAATAAAGTCTTAACTGTAACAGTCTCCAAAGTGCTATCCATACTAACAGAAAAGCAAACAGGAATTAAGAAAAAACTTAAGCATCGACACCAAGACTGCCATGTTATCCATCAATTCCGTTAATACAAAAGACTCACCAGTGGTAAGCTACCAAACTTACAACATCTTCAGTGTATGTTTAGAAAAACTTGAGTAACAATTTAATTAAACCCCAGGCAAGCTTCAAGAAGGAAGCTATGAAATGGCTAACCACTGCCTGAGTTTCTTTGGCTTTCATCATTCGACTGGCAAAGTCAAATCATCCTAAAGAACTTATTTTTATTTATAATTTTGGAGCCAAGAGGCAATGAATTTAATACATTTTAAGATGAAAATTTGCAACAATACCAGAAAACAACAAGAAAACTTTTAAATGGACATGTTTTACAATCTTTTCTGTTGGCTTTCTAGTGTTCTTTTACTTCCAGTGTTAATTTCCCCTAAAAGGCAAAGAAACATAAAATTCTGATCAAAGGAACACTTAGGAGGACTTCAAATTACATTTTGTAACATACTGAAATCAACAGTAGTCCCTACAGGTAAGAAGGTGTCAGGAAAGACAAGGGACACAAGAACACCAGGAAAGAAGGCAGCAGAAACAACTACGTGTCTGGAAAGAATATGCTTGATTTCTGTGAAGTGAAGCATCAGCAACCACATCCAATTCCTCTCCCAGATCCAAACCATCAAGACAAAGTTTGCCAGGACAGCTTACCAAGGTTACAGCTTTTCACTCAAAGCCACTGCAGGAGTAACCCATCCAGAGGCCTTCTGCATACAAATATCTCATTCACAAGACATCTGCTGTCCTTAACTCTGCATTCCCTCCTCCTTTTAGGTTATACCTCCTCTCACTATTTTTCCCTTTTTTATTAATTTTCTTTTTTTTTCCCAAGGAAAGTTGAGAAGTGTTACTTCTGATTGTGAATTGACTTCAAATGCATGCAACATCAAAGAACACTGCACAAAAGCCTCTGAAAGAAATGCTCAGCTTTCACACTGATAAGAATAAAAATTTCAACAACAAGCTGCTGAGACTGCTGAAGAGACGCAGCTCCCACAAAACGACTTCTTGCAGTTGCACCCTCTTCTACCACAAAGATGCATAAAAAGTATAAGCACAGTTCTGAAATATCCACTTTGGAATTCAGAAAAGGATTAACAGAGGGACATGAATTCCCACAATATTTAACAAATATGACAGCTTTCAATCAAGTCGGTCTCAAAGGCCACACAAACTAGCCATCTTCCCTACTGCCAGAAAAACAACGAACTGTTAGCTCCTTCGTGGACAACTCTGCATGCTTCACTTTTGTAAGATCTCTATCCAGCCACAGCTCTAAAAAACCTCCAAAAAACACAGCAACAGCTCATCAAGATAAACATTCATCCATAAAACCACAAGGGAACCCCCCACTCTAGGGAAGGTAATAATATCAAATGTGTGACCTTTTACAAGCTTTACTGTAAGGAAAATAAAGGATGGAAATTACTCTTAACAAGGACTGAAAATAATACTGCCAGTGAGTGAAAGCTAAGAGAACATTAAGGGTGGGCAGAATGCACATATCCCATTTATATACTTAGGAATGAATTCAGATGTTCCAAACTCCTGTGCAGAGCTGATAAATGCAATCTGTACATTCTGTAAAATCAAGATTTAGCAGAAGACACAATTCCAAGGAAGAATATATTAAAAAAATACAGGGCCAACTACAAAATTGACAAAGGAAACCTTAATCTTGGTTCACAAGTAAGACAGCTGAGCAGATCAGATTCAGGCAGCTCCTGAAATCTTTCTTACTGTAAGAAAAATAAGGCATGACTGCCATGCAGCCATTGGGCAAGCACCTGTAACAATATTCATCCTGAACAACGTGAAGAGCCCTGATTTATGGTGCAGCTAAATACCAATACAAAATGCCTCGAGGTTGTACATCATGAATAATCAGAAAGCTTTGTTTCTCACCAGGGTTCTAAGTTTTGGCTTTTGTTTCTTATCTAAAAAATTATGTAATCCCATGTTAACTCCAACAGCTACACGTTGCTAGAAAACAAAACAAATATGGTGTACGATTTCTGGAATTCTATAGCACCTTCTGTACATTGCTTTCCTATAGAACAGGAGGTAGGGGGATGAAGAAGGGGAAGGAAATACATTCTGATTGCTTCTATTTCTCCCACAAAGGTTCAATCTAGAAAATTACTACATTACTACTACAAATGACTTTACAAATACACTTTGGTTCCAATTCTTCGTTTTTTAATTTCATTTACTTCTTTCATCACTCTAAAGATCAGCACTTGCTCATTCATTTTCTTTAGCTTACTTTCAGAGAAACATTGGTCAGATAACTGAAAAAGACCAACATCTCATCAAAATATCAAATTAAGGATACATATGCAACTACATTTCAGCTCTGATCTCAACAGAAGAGATGTTATAAAATATATCTTCTTAAGCTTTGGACTTCAATGTTTGGAAAAAAAGAGTAATAAAAGTGAACAACAGTTCACTTCTAGTGAACTAGAATTTCTCCTAGTACAGAAGAAATGAGTGAGTTCAGCTTTTCTTTTAACTGGCGTTAATAATTCATAATATTACCACATGGAAGCATCATTTAACTTGTTGAAGGTATTTATACCTATTTGCAATTCGTTTTTGTCTCAGGAATGCACAGCCTTCTTGAAAGGATTTCTACAGAAGTTTACTTGATTAAAATACGTTCCAAAGTTCAGCATTTAACAGTTCACTGTTACTAAGGAAGAAAAAAGGTTTTCTGACCCCAGTCTCACCTTTCTCAGAGTGCTTAGTTTGTCAGACCTTCTGTCTGCCCACTCAAACTGCTGAACAGCAGCAACAAAAAACCAAGTGGAGAGTTTTCTGTTGTTTTAGTGAGCTACATTAGTTCTGTAAAGGAACATGAAAGATGTACAGTAACAGGCACAAGAGACAGATGCAGAACAGAGAAGCAAGAGCTCATGGGCTCAGGGAACAGGAGACTAAATTCTGCTTGGGAAGAATTAAAACACATGCACACTATCAGAAAACACCAGTGCTTAGTCCTTCAAGACAAAACTGCTTGGGTTGACTTTGAATTACTGCATTTTTATGCCTTCTCTATTACAAAAATCGTTATCCTCCACTACCTTTGGTTGTCCCAAGTTTTTAAACCTCAACACTTTAAAATCTGTTTTCCTTACTGATTACTGTAATCAAAATCATCTGAATGCCTAGATCACTGATTTTTCAGCTGCTGTTTGACTCCCTCAAATAATTCCAATGTATTAGAATGTTCTATTAGCACAGCATATTCATATCAGTTCTTTTGTCATTTATAGATTTTCTGCACTTTGTGTCAAAAACTGTAAATCCTCAGCTGTCACATCACAATTAACATCTTTAATGGAATGCTGTGCACAGTTCTTGCTAGTCCCAAATAAGAGACCAGATCTGCTTGGCCTCTTATTTGGGACTAGTAGCTATTAGCAATATAACCATAGTAACAGTTGCAGAATGAAAGATGACCACAGTCCACAATTTTCAAACTCAAATCCTAATTCATCTTGTTTTTATAAGAACAGACCTTGCTAAGACATTCATCTAGGTAGCATTTTAAACTGTATAACCCACAGTAGAAAAATTCAATGCAGTAGCAGTGTTGCTGCAGTCACAGTAATAAAAGGACACAGCCAAGAGATAGTTTATAGGGAGAGGTAGGACACAACTGCCAGCATTATTCATACACGTACACCTCTAAGTCTAACACTTGTTCTTGAGAACCAGTCCTTGATTCAATTGCTTAAATACTTAAAAGCCTCTCTTAAATACAGGAATAATGGTCATAATTTTAGCTGTCAATGGTAAAAAGACTCAAGAATCAATAATAAAAATGTCATCCAAAGCTTCTATGAGGTGCAAGACTACCAAATCTTAACCAGAACAAGCTACTCCTTTGATATTTAACACTAAAATACACTGCTTCTGTTCTTTGCACAGTTTAATATTAATTGTTAGTAATGGTTATCCAGCGTCGAACATTTCAGGGGCACTTTATAACTTCAAAAATTATGCAAGACTAACTAAATGAATACAACTATGTATTGTCAGTGCTCACCTTCATTCATTCCTATAAAAATTACAAGTTTAAAGTATATATTATGTTACATA
>WEKY01024376.1:15620-26600 GCA_013390045.1 Picathartes gymnocephalus | reverse complement strand
CCGGTTGCTCAGAGCCCCATCCATTNNAGACCCAAGTGCTTGTCAGCAATGAGAGCTCTAAGGGACAGGCAGATGGCTTTGTCTGCTCACACTTTCTTGTGAGATAAAAGCAAAACTAAGAGAGTAGCAAAAGTTTCCAAATCCCAGGTGTCTTTGCAGGGCATCATGAACACAAGAGGGATTTTAGGATAGAAAGAAGATGGAGGTACAGGGGAAACATGTGAGGCGGTGAGAAGATGATCATTAAGTTGTCCCTCGGTATCAGGATTCTGGTGCTCCAGCATGGAGGAAGCAAAAGCATAATTTGCTGCTTTGGGGAAGAGCAAACACTGACTAGAAAGAAGTATAAGAAAAAAGTCTCTGTTAGATGCTGATGATGAGAAGTAAAAGCATTTGAGCAACAGAAAACTTCACAGTCAGATGTCACAAGACAGACAGGCTGGGTTCTTACTTTATATAAATGGTATTTTTTTGGATATATTTTTGTTCAGATTATCCCCAGAACAAGAATAAAAGTCGAAATGAGAGCCTGTTTCATTGCTGGGCTTTCTGATTCTCTCATGAAGCCTCCAGCCGTTACACTACAGCCTACTTTCACAGTACTGAGTAACAAGCAGGGTGATAAAAACATCAGATGAAATTCAGTATCAATAAAAGCAAAGTAATGCATAAAGGGAAAAACAATTCTAACAATGCATACACAATGTGGGCTCTGAATTAACTGGTGCCACACAGAAAGTTGGCTGAGGAATCTCCATGGGATGCCCTCTACAACTGCTGGCTCTCTGCTCATGCCAGTTAAATGCGCAGGGAAAATTTTGAGATACATTAGAGAAAAAATAGACAATGAAAAGAAAAAAATAATAGAATCATTTACATTGGAAAAGACCTGTAAGATCATTGAGCTTAGCCATTAACCCAACACTGCCAGGCCACCACTAAACCGCGTCCCTAAGAACCACATCCACACACTTATTGAACACTTTCAGGCATGGTGATTCCACCACTCCCTGTTCCAATCAGCCTGTTCCAATGCCTGATCCCTCTTTCAGTGAAGAAATTTTTCCTAATATCCAATCTAAACTTCCCTGATGCCACTTGAGGTCATTTCCTCCTGTCTTGTCACTTGTAACTTGGGAGACGAGACTGACTCCCACCAGGCTACACCCTCCTTTCAGGGAGTTGTAGAAAGTGATAGGGTCCCCCTGAGCTTCCTTTTCTCCAGGCTAAATATAATATGGGATGATGTTTTATAAGGTAACATGCATTTCTATCTTAATGCTGCATACATTTTGGGTCTACTCGTCTCTAAAATACAGAGCAGAATTAACAAAAATAGAGGAAAAGGCTGAAAAGATTATCGGGAGTATGGAAAGACTTACAAAATAGATAAAGTAGGGTGAGGATTTTCAGCTTGGAAGAGAAAAACAAAACCAAAGACTAGAAGGAATACATCCTGCTGTATAACCCACGAAGTAGGGGTCATCTAATGAAATTACCAAATTAAGAGGTTAAAGCAGAAAAACAGGAAGGCTTATTCACTCATTGCATGACTTTGAATTTTGAAACTTTTTCTTGTGGCAATCACAACTACGTGCTGGGTTAAAAAAGAATCCAGCAAATTGTTAGAGGACAACTGCTTCAAGGCCCACTAGGCAGGATGGTTCAAAAGACTGTCCTGAAGATAGAAGACTGTAATGAAAAAGTACACTCTGTATTTTAACATGAATAAAATTAGACTTCATATCCATACAATCAAACTGTTGTAAATAGTTGGCAACCTAGAAAAAACTCCTGGGTCATGGGACTGACCTAAACCCTCATCACTGCCACAAAGCTGTTTGTACCCCCTTCTTTCTCTCTTCTCCTTGGCAAATGCTTCCACCACATTGACTCAATGTAAGTCGCTAAGTCATCAGAAAAAAAAACAAAACCCCAAGCAAAAGATGGAGCTTGTTTTGTCCTGGGTTGATAAATTAAATTTTGAATCACAGAATCACAGAATGGGTTTGGTTGGAAGGGACCTTAAAGATCATCTGGTCCCAGCTCTCTCTACCATGGTCAGGGACACCTCCCACTAGACCCGGTTGCTCAGAGCCCCATCCATTCTGGTCTTGAACACTGCCAGAGATGGGGGCATCCACAGCTTCTCTAAGCAACCTGTGCCAGTGCCTCATTATCTTCACAGAAAAGAATTTCTTCCTAATATCTAATCTAAATCTGCCCTCTCTTATCTTAAACCATTACCTCTTGTCCTACCACTACATGCCCTTGTCAAAAAGGCATAAATCATCAGACATATTCTGAAGGAGTCAAAGGACAGGAGCTGGGGAGGGAGGACATTGGCAAGGGAGGAGATGGGGAGAGCAGGACCCCTCTCCTTCCATGCCAGTGGGTCCTGAAGTTGGCTCTGATGGGAAACTGCAGCCTCAGAGTTACCTGTGATGATGATAACAAAAGAAAAAAGCTGGTAACATCAAAGTGCAATTATCTGTTCTTTCAGTTTTCTGGATTTCCACTTGGGTGTTTTTCCTCTTGTTTTTTGGCTCTGGTTTGTGATAACCGTCACTGTTACCACAGAATGTTGCTGCACTAAATAAGAATTCCTGTCAGCAGGACACTGAACCTGAGGGTGGGATACATGGGAATTTGTGTGATTGCTCTGTCAGTGCACGATCTCCTGAGATTTCTTTGCATTTAATCCCATCCTACAAATCGGGCAATGCTGTACCACTTCAATGTGGCTTTGTGGGATTCTCATTACTTGTATTCACTTCGGTTTCCAGGAAGGTTGAGATTTCATCATCTACTAACATATGCTGAAATGCACATGTCAGTTTTATAATAAATTTCCAATATAAAAAAATATCTATAAAACACACAAATATGAAATTAGTTTGTAACACAATCTCCAGTTCTCTGTTTATTACAGAAAGGTGAAATCGGTAGTGCTGTCAGTTATGGGAAGACCGAGGTATCTTTAATAATAAAACTGCATTTACAGTTTCTTATAACAGTACTAAGCAAATTGTTTGGCCTGAAAATTTCTATGCCAGCTGTCTGCCTCAGGCTGAAGTTTTTTGGAAAATTTCAGTCAAAACAGTTCAGCAGATTCTGAGAACAAGGCTAAGGAAAAATATGTTGTTTTACTCACGTTAAAAAAAAAAAAAAGTATTTAGCCTTCTTTCTAAAACCTCCTCTGGGATTTTTAGGACTTTAGAGGAAGGACTTGAAATTTGCCTGGAAGAGAACTGTTTTTCTTCTAATGAAATTTGTGTGTATCTCTGTGAATTAAGCCAAGTTTAGACATCTTTGAGAAAAACACTGTTGCGACATGCTCCTGAGTGCATTTGTACATATTTACCAGCTTCCATCACTTACATTTCTACCTGTGTATGACTAAATAAGATGTTTTATGCTATGGGAAGTGCCAGGTTGGCATCCAAGTATCAGAACTGCAATCAGAGATGCTCTCTAGTTCTTGGCATGATCTCAAGCTGGTAGGAGCTGAATGAAGCTGGAATGAGAGACAGGGACATCAGGGTTTAGAGAGAAAAATGAGATTGCAGAAAAGAGCTGGATGAGGCAGAGCATGAGGAGAGGGGCAGACTGAGTGGGATGGATTGAGAGA
Source organism: Picathartes gymnocephalus (assembly GCA_013390045.1). Lineage (NCBI taxonomy): Eukaryota > Metazoa > Chordata > Aves > Passeriformes > Picathartidae > Picathartes > Picathartes gymnocephalus. The sequence continues at coordinate 22,969 of WEKY01024376.1, read as the reverse complement.
TCTGTTTAGAAGAGCAGAGTGCTCTGTTAAACTAAGCCCTTGACACAGAAAGAGCCCAAAATGAGGCAATGTCACAAAGCTAGTAGCACTTGGATGACTCAATAAAACCAAAAGAAGCCAACAAAACCTAGACTAACAGACCAGTAATATGATTTAAAAGTATATATTGGAGACCCATAATTTAAGTAAAAAACACAATGAAACTTGCCTTAATCAAATGTCTGAATAATGAAACAGTCATTAGTCACAAGACAGTGTTTTACCCAAGCCAGCCTGGAGGTGAAGCAATGAGAGCGAGGAGTAGAAGAGGAGGTTTATAATCCCCATCTCACCTGTGGCAGAGCTGGGAGGTTTATAGTAACTAAGCAGAGGATTGTGGAATGAGGGCAAATGCGTTTCAGATTAAGGCAGCCAAATGATGTCCCAAGACTCTGGGCAATGCTGGGCAAGTCCCTTCAACCCAGTATTTCATAATTGTATCAGAGTGTGTTGCAGCTTCTGGATGATCATCTTGACAGCTCAGAGTCTGATCTGTTGAAGTGTCAAACATCCACAACAGCAATTAAAGACCATGTGAACTTTGCATTATTTTAGCACCACCACAAGGAAACACCTTAAGTAATCCCTGATCATGGCTCTGTCTGCAGGAACACATTGATCAGTTGGCTCTTGAGATAGTTCTCTGCTTTCTAGAATAAAAATTTGTGCCAAAAAGCTGATCACACCTTAAACCCAGCTGTACAAAGAGTAATTTTCTAGAAATAGAAGCATTTGCTTGTTCCAGACTGGCAGGATCTGTGCTGCCCACAGCCCAACCACCTAAAGCTGTTTGTATCAACAGACAGAAAGCAAATTCCAGTGTCTCTCATGCCCGGTCTGTTTTTCCAACCACTTCTAGCAGTCACTTCTAAAAGCTTTTTGGCTAACCAAACTCTCCCTTCCTATTCTTTTTTATGTTACAGAGGTAAGGATGAAACGGTCTTCAGCATCCGAAGACACAGAGGCAGTTCAAAAGGAAATAGCAGAATATTGAAAACTTTCCATTATAAAATTTGGGAGTTCAGTTCATTTATAAGAGTGGGCCATTTAAGGCCATGTGACCCAGTGGAAGAGATGGTTTATGACTTGCAGGCCGCCAGGACTTTGCTCTTATGTGAACAGACAGTACTTGAAGATGCTCCTGCCCAGGAAATGAATCCTGGCTTCTCTTATCCTCCATACAGCATGATATCATAGAATCATAGAACATCCTGTCTTAGAAGGGATCCATAAGGTTCATTGGGTCCAACTCCTGATACAGAAGACCAAAACTGATTTTATGAATAGACCCAATATTCCCCAGAAGGAACAGGCCCAGACTGGAAATTTTTTTAAGCAATTTTAAGATTTACAGTACACATATTGGAGTTTGAGGGGGTGAACAACAAAACCTATGAGCTCTTATTGCATACATGATACAGGGTTGGACTAAAACAGTAAAATAGGATTTAATCTTCTGTCTTCTAACTTTTGACTGTATAACTAATAAATCTCCAGAATACTTTGAAGACTCAGTGTGTGCAAACACACGTGCAGTCAAGTGATACAGCTTCTACTCAGTGTTTAAAGAGAAAATTGGACTGAATAATCACCTAAAACCGAAATCAATGGGCAGTGAGACATCTCCTGCTTTCATGCGTCCTGTTGCTGCTGGGGTAGCACATCAGCCGCCGGTGCCTTAGCGATGATTACGGCAGTGGAGCAGCATTCTGGACTGCAGTGGTTATCCTAGACCATAACAAATGCTACTTCACTAAAACATGTGGAGATATCTGTGAAATCTCACTGAGCCATCCCCATGTAAATGAGCTGATAAATGCAGTTCAGTGAGCTCCTCCACCTAAATCAACCATCAACAACTCCTCTCTCCTTCTTCCTTCTTCTCCCCACTTAAAAAAAAGAAAAAAATATTGTGTCACATCCTAGAAAGCAACACTTACTTGGAAAAGGAAACTTATCTGTCAGCCCTAATTTGTTTCATAATGCACTTTCCTTCTTCTTGCTGCCAGCACACTGGAAGAACAGAGAAATATGTGCCTGCTTTCATGGACATCTTCACATTCAAAAGATCACCTCTGCTGATACCCAGTAGGACAACATTAGAGGAAGTTTTAATCTCCCTACAGCATGAACAACTTCATTCCCAGCAATTTGGTATAAAGGCAAAAGGATTTTTGTGAGTAAACTTTCCAGAATTTGAACTTTCTGTAAGATGTGTTTGTCACTGCACACAGACAAGGAAATGTGCCCTCCTACTCACATGTCAACTCTGCCTCTACAGATGCTCCAGGGAGAGAAATGTAGAACAGCTGGAAAAAAAAAATTATATATTTCTAACAAAATTATTTATCTATCAAGTGAAGCGAGGGTGAAGCACAGAAGAATGAAAATTGTACATTTATTCCTGACTACTGTAAATCCTATAGCCGCGCTACAGCACCACTCCTAACTTTATGCTGACAAAGTTAAGATATAAATTTTTCTGTGAATCTTTTTCCTTTTAATCTAGAGCAAAGGGGAAATGCATATATATACTTATGCTTTAAAAGAAAAGTTACATTATAGGACTTTTTTCTCTGAAACATATCAGTCAAGCATCCATGAATACGCAATTCACTGGCCAGTGGTGCAAGTTACTCTGTCAAAGTACCCAGCAATGCCAATCTGTCTGTTCAAAGCAGAAACACGAGAATTTTAGCTTTTAGTTACAATAAGCTATGCTGATAGACTTTGTAACAGGGCAGGTAACAGCCAGTCTTTAAATCTGAATTGACATTGATTTACAGAGTTTCATTTCTTTGAATCAAATCTGAGACAGAGTGAGTTTCAAGCTGCTTCATCTCTTGAAATTACAACTACGCATTTCTTAAATACTGAAGAGTTTGCTTTAAAAAAAGAAAAAATAAAATCTCAGCTGCCTACAGAGGTAAGATAAAAGGGAAAAGTGATGTTAAAGATATCAAACTAGACTTGTTTATTCATCTTTTTTGAATTCTGCTTTTCCCCTCCATAAATTTTTAAAACCGCCTTGATTTGAAATCCTAATAATAAATATGCCACGCAACATTCTTCCTGTCAAATCTCTCTCTTCATAGTATTACTGCAATATTTGTAACTTTTGATCTGGAAACATCAAGTTACATAAGATCATAGTTCTGCTTCTTGCAAAGATGTGATTCTGTCATAAAATGAACCATTGAAGCGGGAACTCAACAGAACTGGAAATGACTTTCCCAGGGAAAAGGTAGTTCTGCTTAAGCATCTCAGCTTTTTTAAAGTGCAAGAACTCAATATTTTATTCTCCTGAGCAGAGAAATGGCAAACTACCAGGTTAAAAATAATCAGAGTAGGCTCTTAATTGGAATAGTGTACATATTGTAGACAGAATGAAATAACATTTCGTTATTATGCACTCCAGGAAACCAATAAAACAAAATAAAATAAAAAATTCACTTTGTAAAACAAAAAGAACATTTTCCCTTGCCAGCATACTATCTGCTCAACAAAACAAAAGGAAAGCATCTATTTTAAATGAGTCAAAGAAAATAATTAAGCTACATGGACTTAAAATTGCAGAGTCTTCTCAGCCCAAATCTCATGCCTTGCACAGACCCACTGAAATTAGAGAGATGTCTCTCTATTTCCATCCATGTAGTAAAATAAATTGGGGGGAGATGGGACTATCTCCCCCCCCTACCCAAAACCAGGTGAGCAGCTTTACCCTCATCTCTCCATAATTTTTCCCTATCCTTTAAAATTAGAGAAGGCAAATTTTCCCCAGAAAAGCCTTTCCAAACCAGGACCCCTTGCTAATAACAAAAGGAAACTAGGAAGTTAACTTCTGCATCTCCTTTTGCCTTTTACCCCTTTCCTTGCCAAAGAACAACCCGAGAACCTTCTTCCGTGTTAATGACCCTCTCTCTTCACCGAAACATGACATTTCTTCTCCAGGTCACACACCTAAATAACAGATGAATTGAAAATCTCCCCTTGTGAAGAAGTGTACACATTCACGCACGTACAGATGTGAAAGGAGGGTGAGGCACAGAGACAGAGTCCCTGTAAAGATACAGTGCATCTCAGTGCAGTGCCAGTAATTCCCAATCTTGGTGATTTTTTTTGAGGGGTAGAAAGGGGAAAAAAGTGAAACAGGTGATCTGCAAAGGCAGCTCCCCTCCTCCCCTGCCCCAGCTGTGTGTGCAGACTCCCTTCCTAGGATGATGGGTGCAGAGCAGTGGTCCTGCTCTCAAGGGAAGAGCAACACACGTTACATTTTCAGGTGCCTGGGAAATGCCCAGCCACACTCCAGTGACCTCATGGTCCCCTCCCTGCCCCCAAACCTGCTGCAAACTAGCACAGAGCCTAATTTCTTTTGGCCATGCACTGACTGGCTTGCATTCTCAAGGGATCATGGCAGCAAAGGATTCTCCTGGCCACAAACCAGCCCACTCCAGCAAGGACAGATCCATCAGCGTGGCAGAGGCTGGGAGCTAGGAATTGCACAGGAAAGGACAGCTAGCAATGGCCACAAATTGTTACAGCCTTGTAACACAGACTGAGCCAAGCGAGCTGCTCTGAAGTCTTGCCTCGCTGCAAAACAGTGCAGGAGACGTGTCTTCCTCCCTTTATGCTGCCCCCCCACCCGTATTAAATATATATATCCATACACAGACATATATATATATATATACACACACATACTCCTTGTTTTTCCCACCCAAGCCTATAAAAGTACTACAGGCAGAGGCACTAAGTGGGAGGCGCCTGGCTCTGAAGAGGCCAATGAAATAAATTAAATACCAATCACTGGCTCAGCCCCAGCCTTCCCCAGCTACCAGGGGAGAGGCTGGGGTTCCCGATGGCCGATCCCCCGCTCCTGCCAGAGCCAGAGTGCGGGTGGCATACGCAGACTGCTGGCACGGTATAGGGGAATATATGTTAAGCCTCGGGTGTTGCAGGCACATATGGTGCACACGTTGGGAGCAGGGCACTTTCCATAGGAGGGGAGGGGCTACCCTACTAATAGGCAATTTTATTAGGGTCAGTGAAGCCGAAAGAAAAGGGATTGGGGTAGGCTGGGAGCTGCCAAGTTCCCCTGCCCAACTCTGGTGCCCCAGAGCAGGGAGCAGCACACTTACAACTTGCCAGGCTAGAGCAGTAGTTTACCTATAAAAGGCACACAGAAAACTTCCAACTTCAAAGATTTGCTCTCATTTTCTCATTTTATGGCCCTCCCTTCACCTGGGACTTTTCTCAGCAAAAAAAAAAAAAAAAGCAAAAGATGCAGTTGTAAATTCAAGGTGAAGCTTCACTGTAAAAAGTTAAGGAGGAAGATAGGGTTGAGGTGGAGAGACTAATTTTTAGCTCAATTGAGGAGTTTGGTGTTTTGTCTTTTTCATTTATTGTTTTTAAATCATAAAAATTGAACTTTCCAGGAAAAACCATGAGCAAATGCATTCAAGATGCAGAAAGGTCTAGCCTATCTATTAAATGAGCATTTAGTCATCTCTGTTTTGGCTGTATGAAAAATGTATTTCAGACAGTGTATCCCATAAAACAAGGCAGTGGCATAAATATGGGTTTTTTGTTGGGGTTTTTGGGTTTGTTTTCTTTTGTTTTCAAATCATGTTCTTACATGGTTGTAACCACCATGATTTTCTAAGTGTGGTCACGATAAGAAAGTAAATAAATACTGCCTTGTGAATACTTTTAGAGTTTGGGGGAGCTAATTATTATTTTTAAAAAATTTGTAATTTCTTAACTACCGCTTGTTTTGGAGTAAAATATCCCAAATATTTTACACTATATTTTCAATCAAAACAACTCCCAGGAAATAAATGTCCTTTGGTAGCAGCCTGGTTTTAGTTTCAACAGCCCAAATTTGTATTTGAGAATGCAAATTGCTGAGAATACGAGCGGGAGTCTGAACCACTGCATTTCTTCCAGGCATCTTTTCTCCAACACCACACTATTTGGGCGAGCTTTTAATCCTGGCAGGGCATGGCTGGAAGCAGGGCTTTAACATTTAATGCCTAAGAAACAGACTTGTCACTCAACTTGCAGTCAAGCGCATTTCGTTTTCTTTTTTTTTTGCTTTTTGTTGGAGGCAAACCCACCTTTCCTTGGAAAATGGGAGACCCCATCCTCACCCCCGATTCTAGCACGGATCCAAATGTAAACATACACACACACTCCCACCACGCACCACCCTGCAGCAGGACATGAGTATAGGGGGTTCAGGCAGAGCCAAAGGAGCCTTGTGAGCTGAGAAATACCAAGGCACTTCTTTCTTATTCTATATTTTTCTGCCTCCTCTCCTCCCTGCTTTTACTATTACATAAATAACACCAATTGATCTTAAAGCTGCATCCTTGCTCCAGTGCCTCCCAATCTGCACTGCTGCCTTCCTCCAGCACAGCCGCACCGATCGGGGTGCAGAGGGAAGGGTCGGGGAGGGGGAAGGTTGCATGGGAGAATCCACTCCAAACATACCCTGAAGCAAGGTTTTGGCAGTCTGGGGGTGCTTGATCCTCCCCGCCCCAGCCCGGAGCTCCCCGCAACATCTTTGCCTGCCTCCGAATTGCTGCAAACTGTGCGAGGGGAGGGCAGTGAGCTGGGCAGGAGGGAAGGATGGATGCTGGAGAGGGAAAACCAGGGATTCAGGGAGCTTCTCCCCAGCCCCAGCCTGTGTGCCTGGCTGTTTGGTGGGAAGAGGGAAGGGGGAAGGGAAAATTCAAGAGACTCTATGGCATAAATACACTTTTCAGAAGAAAAAGCGAAGCTTACCATGACTGCAGCTTCCCCCCACCGAAATGCCACTTCTGTGTCCAGCGATCCCAAAGTGGAAACTACAGGCAGGCACCGGAGCTCATCTCCGCAGGCAGCTCAGAGATACACCGCTGCCACCCCCAAAAATAAAAATCAAAATAAATTTAAAAANGCGAATTTAAAAAAAAAAAAATAAATAAAAAAAAAAAAAAAAAAAAAAAAAAAAAACAAAAAAAAGAACAACGACTGGTCCAGCTTCTTTCCTGACAGGAATCGTCCTGGTAGGACTGCCCAAAATAAGCAGCTGCAATCCAAAGGCTTTATTTAAAGCTTCCCCCCTCCTCCTCCCTCTCTCCGTGCCTCGCTCGCTCTCTCCCTCTCGCTGTTACACACAGAGAGAAAGGGAGACACACACAGGTTACATGAATGGGAGGCAGGAGCCGGCGCTCCCGGCAGGAATGACAGGCGCACATGCGGCTGGCGGCTGCCCACCCCAGCGGCGTGGGAACAGCTCGGACACGGCCTGCGGATGCCTGGAGAGG
>WEKY01024376.1:0-15597 GCA_013390045.1 Picathartes gymnocephalus | reverse complement strand
AAGGGGCACGGGGTGGCGTGGGCATGGACGGGGCATAGGCACGGGGCCGGGGAGGACACGGGCACCGGCACGGCATGGACATGGGGCTGAGGAAAACAGAGACGTGGGCACGGCCAGGACACGACCAGAATAGACATGGGCCGGGGATGTACATAGACACGGGAATGGCACGGGCGTGGAACGGGCACGAAGGGGATTTGGGCATGGACGCAGGCAGACATGGCATGGAGAGGGGATGGACAGGGCTGTGAGGAGGGGATGGGCATGGCGTGGGCATCTACAGATCTATGGGCTTGGTGATGAGATGGATCAAGTGTGGACATTAGAATGAAAAGGTAATAGGGACAGGAGAGGATGTGCTTGGGTACAACAGGCATGGGTTGGGCTTGGGCATGGGATAGGCATGGGGATGAGTTGGAATTATATTGGCTTTAGCATGAGAATGAAATAGGAATCAGAATGTAGGCAAGAAGAACGTGGAGATCTGCCTCAGGTGGTACCTTCCTGTCCTGGCTGTGGTGAACCTCCCGCTCTTCTTGAGGTCAGGTGGGCTCTAGTTTCAGCACACATTGTGAGGAGCAGCAAACTTCTGCTTCTCCTGTGCCTCTAGTTAGGCAGCTGGCATAATGTCTTGCTTTTGGTGTCAGGGAGCATCATCCACAATGGTGTCAGGAGATGACATCACTATCATTATCAGTTACTACTACTATTTTATAAATTTTTTTACAGAATTGTGCTGTTTGATAATTAAAATCAAATTCTCAGAAAGAAGGCCTGCAAAATTTAAGGTTAGTTCTTCTTGAGGAGGAAGATTATACTACCAGTTTCTGCCTTTTAAATATTGGGGGGGGGGGGGGAGTGGGGTAGGATTGTTTTGGTTTTATCTGTGTTTTAATTTTTTTTTAAAAGTAGTGACAAGAAATTAGGGCTATTTAATGTTGCTATTCAACAGGGTCTGAAGAAAGAAAGGGTTGTGGTGTCACTAAGTGTCAGGCCCTGCTACTACTTCACTGCCTTACCTTGGGCTAGTCCTCAATAATTTATCCCTGTCACGATATATCACCCATTGTCATTTACACTCAGCCTATCATTTTCTCATTCACCAAATAATCACATTTTTCTGTTTCAAGCCCCTCCTCAAAGTTTACTCTTACAAAACTTTTCAGCAACAGTCTCTGCAGGGCTTATGTTGACATTATAAATCTTGGGGTGACACTGGATTCAGCCCGAAAACTGCATTGCAAGAGGAGTGCTGAACATAATGGGCTGCAGTACTTCATGCAGTGCTTTGAGCTACATGGGAATCATCCTCTTCATGGCATACCTTTAAATCAGCAGGTGCAAGTCTGCTGTGGTCTGCCTTTTTCTCCTGCCCTAAAATTTCCAACCTTTGTGGAAAGCAAGAGGTAAGATGTGTGTTTTATTCCAAACCCAGAAATCAGAGCAAAAAGGCACACAGCAAATCAGAACATCATCCTAAAACAGCAGAGTCCTCGACATAAAGGTCTGCTTTGCAAAATAGCTGCTGTTCACTGTTTTTTCAAGTCATACATATTAAAAATGAAATATATTTGCATTGGCCTTATTACCTCTGGAATATATCAGGAATCTAGACTCTAGACAAAGGTAATTTAGGTCTCCAGAAGGAAAAAGTTTAACAGAGAAATATATATATTGTTAGGAATAGATCTCATCCAAATTCAATGGTAATTGTATAAGCCTTTCAAAAATCATACAGTATGCAAGCTTCCAAAATTTCGGAACAAGAAACATTTCCATTTAAATGCCAAGAAGCAATTTTTCCTCTCTTGTTCAATACTAAATCAGTCACATGAGCAGTTTGCATTTGATTTTAGAAAGGAAATGGAAGATCTTCTCTTCCAATTACATATAACTTTTTCTTGTTCATAGTGCTCTTACAGTTTGTGTTACTTTCCTGCAGTTTTGAAACACTCATTTGATACACCCATTCGCCCCAGACATTTATTTATTTTTTTTTTAAACACAAGTGACATTATTAAGAGAAAATCAGTAAACCCAAATGGGGAGTAGAATGCTGTTTATTTGAATTCTAGCTGGTAAATTCAAGTTTAACAGGTCAGCACTGTTTGTGTAATTGGCCTTTCTCTGTTAACTGAACTAGACAATAATGCTCCTGAAAAAAAAGAACAATAGTAATTTAATGGGAAAAAGGCGACTTTGCTTAGGAAAATCCCACTTCTGCTTCAATTCACAGTGAATTACTGTGGTCACAAAGGTGTGCTGCATACCAATTTGGAGCATATTTTATGAAGACGTACATTCAAATTATCAGCGTTCAGCAGCCTGCCACATTGTGCCTCTGTCCTGTACTCCAGCAACTTTGCACTTTGCTCCTTGTGAACAGTGACTATTAAGTCAAGTTCTCCTCCACCTAGTGTTTTCAAAGGGTTTGTAAAGAAGCCACATCTGTTGGACAAGAAGGTGAATGACAAGACTGATGCACGAGCCTGTTAGACCTTGTGTGCCAGAGAGCAAGGACAGCAAGTCCTGGAGCTGCCACTCCAATTAGCACTTAGTGCTCCTAGCGCCGGCTTGTGTTTCCGTGTGGACATTCACTCCAATGAAACAATGAAAACACCTTCTGTAAAATCCCCGTTCATCAAGCAAAAAAAGTAGCAAAGTCTGGTGGTCAGAGGCTTCTTGCTGGCCAAGTTCAGCAGCAGTTGGTTTGGTGAGCCCTTTGCCTAGTGGAGGCATCTCCTGAGGGGTTGCACTGCTTGACAGCCGCTACTAAAGATTATAATTTTTTTTTCTACATCCAGGAGAATAATCCAGAGGGAAAACCTCATATATTTTAATCAATGGAAGTGAAACCATTTGCCTTTCAGAGACTATAAAATACACACCCCAGGGTTCAATTCTCTTTTCTACTCCTCCAGAATATTCTTAAGGGCAAATCACTCTTTTCTTGATGAATGTGCAATTCAAATGTGGAAATATGCCATTCTTCATGCTTTCTCCATAGGGTGCAAAATGATTTCTGTAATTATACCCTTTTTGCCAACATTTCCTGATGAGAATTATAATTTTTTTTTTATTGTTTTTTTTTTTAAATACAAGGGGAAAAGTCATGTAAAAAAGGTTTTGCAAAACCAGATCAGGAGTGTTTGACCTTTAAGCCTCTATTTGAATTAGCCATTTTGTTTTAAAGGTGCATGAGGATGAGGATGAGGAACATGAGTAGGGGCTGCAGCTTAAGTTTCCAATCAGACACCGCTGGAATATATGGCTGTGGGAGAAAGAAAGGTATGGGTACCACTGCTAATATTAGTGTAGTTATTAGGGATGACATTAGCACTGAGAACACACAGCCCCAGTGTTCAACACACTTTAGCAGCCCCAAGTGTATCACCAGAGTCCGTGTGGGGATCATGCTGAAACGTGTGCTATGGCATCAGTGCTGCGCTGGTTCCCATGGTAGCTAGATCGAAGAAATCCACCTTCTCTGATACATATCAAGCTGTGAGGGGCAGTGTAGACAAAACTGGAGTCAATTAAGGAAAGCACCTGTGTGAGCTTTTGTAGGACTTGGACCTGAAGTCCACAACGTATTCCTTGCCACCACAGCATGGGCCATGTAATATACAGAGATCAGGAAATGGGACAGAGCTTTTAGCCATCTACACAGTTAAGGGGTGAAACCGCATTCCTGTATGATAGGTGGCAGGGCTGAGCCAGAGCTGTATGCAGAGCTGAATCCTGAAGTTCCCAGTTCCCATTTTGAGTTATGTCTCTCTGACAAAGCTCTTGAAGAATGTGGTGGAGCAGAAATCACTGCTGGTCTTTATCAAAAGCAGGATTTCCCTCCTCTTTCTCCTCACTCCATGAATGCCTGCAGATTAAATCTGCATTGACTAGAGAGATGTCTCCACTACTGGTACCATGAGATTATGTCCAGATTAGGGATGGAGAAATGTTATCACATACTGAATCACAGAATTATTAAGGTTGGAAAAGACCAACCGTTAACTCAGCACTGTCAAGTCCACCAGTAAACTATGTATGCAAGTGCCATACCCACAAGTCTTTTTGTAGCCTTTTGTAGCATCTCTGTGGATCTTAAATCTTGAGAAGAACAGAACTGAGCGTCTATCTCATTGCTGGGTCTTATACCCTTTCTTTCCTTCCTTGCAAAACACCGATGTCTGTTGTCATACCTGAAAATCAGCCGAGGCATACAATGGAGCTGAGACTCTGCTCCTATTGCTTACTCAGGAAAAGTTCCCACCAAGTGAATTGGCCATTTGCCTGAGTGAATGTTGCAGGATTCGGCCCATATGCTTCTCAGCTCTTATATTTGCATAGTGCAGAATATGCTTACAGTACCGTGCCAATAAAACAAAACTATATCCAGTTAAGCACAGAAAAATCAAGAGCACAGTTAATACCATTTACAAACAGCAGCTGAGCTCTGCAGCTGACATCCAGTCTTACAGACCATACTCTGATGTGGGCAATATGCACAAGACAATTATTTATAGGCAATCAGGTAGAAGGTCCTGTAAGCGCATAGGTCTCTATTCTCCTTTCCCTAAGCCTATTACATTCTTTTTCCCTGAGCATTATTTATAATTTAATTCTGTAAATATGTCTTTAAAAAAAAAAACAAACAAAAAAAACCACCAAAAAAACCCACCCCAAACCAAAACAAAAAAAACTAAGGAAAACATTTCAGGAGGCCACTTTCATGGAAGACATTTGTTCTTGAAGTAAGTGTTTTGGGATTGTGTAAACATACTGTATCTACCATATGAAGTGAGCTTCAAATGAGATATTGGTTCATTCAGTCTAATGAAGTGGAATGAGGTCTCTCTTATCACCAGAAATTCCACTGGTGTCTTAGGGAGAAGAAAGATCTTCATCAAGAAGGTATAGATCATGTCAAGAATGGTATAAATTGCTCAGAGGATCAAATTACAGCTTTTCAAAGACATATTTTCCTCTCTAAAAATTTAACGTATGGGTTTTTTTAATCCAGGGATAGTATAGAATATTTCTCAATTCACAGCACATGATAAAACAGCCATGAACAACTGTAATATAATATATCTTCAATACAAGTGATCATAAGTATATTAGAAGAACCTCCAAAAAGTAATTACCCTATTACCACACTGTGACTTCACATCCGATTTTGTTCACCTCACTGTACAAAATGGATGGAATAGATGGCTTTTATATTTTTAATAATAATGGAATGTTCGGGAGTTGATATAGAAACCTGGCTACCAAGATAATAGGTACATATAAGAACATATTTAGAATAGCTGTGTGAATAGGAATTGCCATTAAATTACAATGAAATACTGGAGCCGATCAAACAATATCAAAAAGAACTTAGAAGGCCAATCTGCAACCATATTCAAGCCATAACCCCTTCAAGAAGAAGACTTTTTTCCTGATGAAATCTTCTGGTTTAGACACATGGGTAATATTTCTTAATTCTCCAATAAGGCCACTTATCTAGACTAACTTCGTGATCACTCCAGATTTACTCTTGTGCAATAGCAAAAGTCATAATAATAGTCCTATTCACATGCTAGATTCTCTTGGGAAATGAAAAGCCAGTCATTTCAATCACAGACATACTTGGTCTTACTAAAAGAACAGATCTGGAAACATCTTCTTTCCCCTTTAGAGAATAATGTCTGAGCCAGCAGAGTAAAGCCCCCACTTCCCCAGTACCTTCACTTCTGACATCTCCTTATCGTGTGTTGAACCAACCATTGACTTCTGAGATGGCAAAGTACCCAAATTATTGTATGATAACAGAGAAAAAAGGTGATCTGAGTAAAATGCCTGGTTCTAATACACATTTCTAACCCTTGTTATTTTTTAGGACTCAACCCTGAGCCTGCCTCACTGAATCCTCACTAGAACAGTAAGTAGCATCAACATTCTCTGTCTCCTGTCTGGGCTGCCTCCATCAGCTGACACATCACCACTCACAAGTGGGGAGGAATTGAGCTCTGCTCCCACTTTCTGCACTGACCTCCAGATAAATCATGTTAGTTTACTGGCAAAATCTAGTTTTTATTATTGTTTGCACTTCAAAGTCAATATGGATATGGAAGAATAAGCTGAAATACATGCCTTTTGCATCCTTAATAACAGCATGGCCTCTCCATAGCTACGCGACAATTCCCTAACACTTTATTTAACAGTAGCAATTTATCATGTCTGCTGTATCACAATGAAGTCGTTCAGTATCCCCAATTTACAAGAAGCACTGTTCTCTGTGCCTGTTTGTACTGCTTATTTTGAGACAGACCAACAGACTGAGTGCTAGCTTTCAGCTTGGAAAAACCGGATTAATTTCCTGGTGTAGCAAAAAAACTGTCTAGGCTTCAGTTTCCTCTACATAATATACAGATAAAAATACTTCCTCGCTTTATCAAATGTTGTGACGATAAGTGCATTAAAGACTGCAAGTCCCACCAGCACTCCAATAGCCGTAATTATCTCAAATAGATACACGTAGTGCAAGTACAGTGATATTTAATACATACTCCATGTGTATAAGCCATGAGTCAGGGCTGATACGAACACAAGCCATGCTAACGAACACAAGCCATGCTAAGGAGTTAAAAATGCTGCTTACCTGCATGCTCTTCCCTGGCTTGTGCTCCATGGAAGTTTGTGTGTCAGAAACCAGCTTCGGCTCTCAGTCGCGGCTGCTCAAGTCAGTGGATTTATTTCAGTCGCACACTCCTGGAGGCAGGGGCCCATTGTCTGAGCTGAGACACTCAATCTGGATGGGAAAGAATAAAAGGGCTCCAGTGTGTAAAGTCATTCATTACAATCTGGAATGAACAAGGAAATCAGTGGGCTTGCTGGAGGTTAAGCAAGGGCAGAAATTGGTCTTTTATCATTGAAATGCCATAGGAAAAAAAAAAAAAATTACACAAAATAAGGGATCTAATCCTGCAATTCTCTACTCACCTCTCTTGCCTTTATTCATTGCAAGGGGTCACAAAGAAACAATCATGTACATTTGCAGGACCAGATGTTAAATGTATTTATAACAGAATTTCATAAGCAAGCAACTTCTTTTTGCTTGGACAGAGCTTCAATGAAATTTTGATACGACCTTTATATACTTTCAAATAAAAAATGATTATTTGGATTGCTATCCTACATAAGTAAATTTTCTACAGTAACTTCAAACTCAGAGGCATGAGAACATGCTTCAGAAGTCAGGAAATATTTTTGAAGATTGGATCTGGTGTTCTTTTAAGAACTTTTGTAGTGAAAGATAAGTAGAAGGATTGATTACAACAAAGCTTTCAGTACTGAAGGTGCATCATATTACAGGAAAGTGTGGAGTGAAAGTTGTTCTGAAAAGCTCCAGCAGCACCTGTGCTTATTTTATTATACAGATACTCTTGGCTATGATAACTTTATGCACAGCATCAAAAGCATGAGAGGTTTCATAAAAATACAACAAATTTAAATAAAACTGTGAGCAACACTCTTTCTAAAATGCAGTAATTGACATTAGTTTCTGAAGCTTTTTACTCTCTCCGTTTCAGGACTGCCTGTGTTGCAGTGAGCATCCAGAACCCAACATCCAGAGTTCAGATGGACACAGCAGTGAGGACAACTCAAAGCATGCTTGCTGACCAACAGTTCTTCAAGCAGGAAATTGTGTTCAACCAAGGGTTCCCACCCACTTTCCTGGCAGGAATTCCATAACCTCTGGAGCCATATTTTGTTCACATATCAACGCTGCATGTGATAATCCTCCCAATGAAGCCATTTCACCTTTCGCTTCCTTTATGTTCCCCACCTCACATGGTAGCTCACTGCAGGGCAGAGGATGCTACAAAGGGAGGATGCTACAAAAATTACCATCTAATAAAATGGCTAAATAAAACGTGTGGTTGATCCTAGAGACTGTTACTCAATCATGAGTCTAACAGGGACCAGTCCAAAACCTGTGCTCGTGCACCACTACTACTAAACCCCAGAGTAGAGTTGCAGAGGTGAAATACCCTGCCCGTGGAATTGGGGTTGGAACTAAATGATCTTTAAGATCCTTTCCAATCCAAGCCATTCTGTGATTCTATGAATTTTTGCTGTACCATTTTCGTATTTAGTGACTATAGCTTTAGAAAATGAGGTTAAGTGGTGGGTTTTAGGATTCAGTAAGCAGTACATTTAAAACTGGTCTTTTTTCTTATTTGAAATCCCCAGATGTAAACTATGTAGCCTGTTAGATCAGATAATGCTTTATCCAGCCAGTTTAAGAGTGTAACTGGGTCAGAGGATGGGTTCAAGATATTTTCAGGGTGTGGGACTACAATCTTAATATGCTACTTAATTTATCCTATTGGGCTGGATAAAGAAAACACCAGAAAATCTTTCATGAACCTATCGGGTCAGATTAACAAAAGCCACATGAATGCCTTTAAATGACAATACACAAAGGACTAATGGAGCTTGTGACAAATCTGTCTTCCTTTCCCTTTCCCTTTTGAATGTGTAGCTATGCCAGTCTGCTGTGAATTTACCTGAGACAGAACAGGACTTAAACTCACACCTGCCAAGGTGTTTCCCTTTCTCTTCCTCTGCATCTCTCTGCAGGAGTGTCTGACACATGGCATCAGTTAACGAGGGTTATAATCCCCCCTGCCCATCACATAAACCCATACTAGTAGTGCTTAGACCCAACGGCCTTTTTTCCTGAGGAAATAAGGCTTTTATAGGAGTGCTGTCTGTCCATCTGGCCCTCCATCTGTCAATCCTGCACCCAGCAATGTATTCCGAACCTGGTGGCTAATTTCACCCCATTCTCTAGAGAGGTGAAAGTTTAAAAGATATAAATATCCTACATATATTATGAAAATCAGTGGTGTGTGAGACAACGACAAAGCACAGCTCATGTGAGTGAAAGGCCACGGTATAAGCTCGTTAGCTAATTGCTTGGCTCGGGCTGCCAGCTGGCCAGTCAGTACATGCAAACCAGCCAGCTCAGCTACCTGTGAGTGACTTCTTGGATCTTCACAAAATGCACCTGGCAAGCCAGCAGAAGAGAGGAGACCTTTGTAGAGGGAGTAGGTGTGCGTAGATATAGACAAAAATGGAAAAGAAGATATGCCGAGGGCTGTGGTCAAAGAGAAAATGGTGTTATTGAAGGGGAGAAGAGAAGAAAAGAAAAATTGGAGGGTGTGATTTTGTGGGGAGGGATATATGATTTAAGATGTTAATGGAGTGACTTGGTTTTTCATCCTGTCTTAAAGGACAGGGATAAACTTAATATCTTGTGTGAGGAGTTTCCTTCCCTTTTATCTTCAGAGTTTAAAAACAACCACTCTGTTAAAAGTAAAGGTCCTTATAATCCTATACCTTGTTTCAGATGTTTGCAATTAAGGAAAGAGCAAAAAAAGAGGACACGAGCAGAAAACAGCTTGTGGAATGAGCCTTGTTATTCCCTCTCCACAGCTAATAAACTGAGGCACCAGAAGACAGACTGGATTACGTTTCAAAATCCAAAGTAAAATGCTCTCAGTAAAGGCATACAATAAATTTGCCACAGTGTCAAAGCCAGAGCATCCAGTCTCCAAACCTCTGGTGTTGGAATTTCCCTGGAGTACATGGCAGCAGAGTTGCTCTACTCACCTCTGTGTTCAGCTGACAGATGCTGTGTTTGGGTGTGAATTACTGCCCTTGCTCTGTCAGTGGAGAATGACACCCTACTTCTGGCTTGGTTCTACCATCAGTTAAACACAACCCACTGCCACTCCTCTTTCAAGTACATTTTGGCATTATTTACTACCATTTCACTGCCAGGACACTTGGTTTTCCCCATTCCCCTGCTCCCTCGCCCCCTACATTCCTTTCTGTGTTTGATGCATGTTCAACCACAGCATAAGAGATAAAGAACAAACATTCAGAACAGACAGACTCCTAAAAATCAGCTGAATTCAGGATTCCCAGTGCCAGATGATAAGGTGCCCCAGCTAACCTACTGTTAAAGTATGTGGTAAGCAAACTCTGTGATCTACACAGATAGCTTAAGCTTCTGCAGTGCTAATTACTATTACAACCTTAAGCTAATATTTGAACCTTTCTTTTGAGCAAGGATGTGTAACAATTAGATTACAGGATTTGGAGCATTACAAAGAGAGATAAAAGCAGCAGTTTCGTCATGGTATGTGGTACTTTGTTTACATAGAGATAATAGCAGTGATGATAATAATAATTTAATAACAACTATTCTATTTAGGTCCAAATTTTGATTTCAGGTGCATCAGACCTGCACCAGAATTATCCTGAATTTATTTGGATTGAGGCATGCAGATCTCTAGTCAGAGTTCATTTTGAAGTTAATTGCTCTGAAGAGCCCAGCATGGTGTACAATGAGTTCTAGTTACTCACAGTAGTAAATAGTGAGCTAATATTTCCAAAGAAGGGCCTGAGATTGAAGATTTCTCTTCACTTCTGCCCTAAGTATTGCTGACAGCTCTGATGGCATGTATTGCACCCTGATCCTGATGACAGCTCCAGAAATGAAAGGGACCTCCGGTTTTTTGGTCTCTGCCACGCTTAGACTTCCCTCTCTTGCCACTCCACGAGAATATGCATATGTAAAAACACAGTATGCTTGAATACAGTGGTAATGCATAGGCAAAAGCCAAACAACAGCGAAACAACAGCTTATTCTAGCTGTGTGCCAGATTTAATACATGTTATATTTTAATATGCCTGGGCCATCATCTTTAGAACTTTCTACTATTGTATTAAAAAGAAAAGGCATCTTTTCTGCATGATATTTGGGCATGTTTTTCTATGTCTCACTGGTTTCTTTTTTTATTTCTTCTCCTAGGCACCCAAGGGGAAAAAAAATCACCCCATGACCATGACAACAGACAGCTCTTCTGATGAACCATAAAATTCCTTGCCTCAGAGATAAGTCAGGTCATACAAATGAGCATTTGGCCTCTGAAATGTTGTTGCTGCTGAGATCATAGAAAATCCATAACGAAAACACCCTTTGCCAAAAATTGAAATCAAGATTTTCTGCTGCTTTGGAGACTAAATTCGAACTTCCTAACTATGAGTTTTTCAAGTATTTACCACCATTTCCTGTAAGAGAGAACCACTCACACAAAGCAAAGCTAATGTATATATCCAATCAGGAATATTAAAAATGCTATTACAGCATTAAAAAATAAACCTATCTCCTAGCAGTGGATTTAAAGAATCTCTCAGCAGCTGAAAATCTTGTCCCAGAATCACAAGCAGCAAACAAGCAAAGCAATTAACTGTAAAAAGACAAGGGCTTGTTTTAGCAAGCCCTCATTCCACTTTTAGTCTATCGTAAGTTTATAGGAAACCTAAAAGCAGGCAAGGTAGCCAGATAGGAGATTTTTCCTTACCCATAGTCACCAGGGTCTTTTCAGAGAGCTGCATCTTGCAGACAGTCAATACTTGGTTGAAAACTTGAAAAACAGGTTTTAAGCAAAAACTCTTCTGAGAATTAGATCTAGAGTCAAGAGGCTGAAAGCATCACTCGAAACAGCCAGTTTAATTTATTCAAAGAAAAGCCACATAACTCAAGGACAGGTAAGCAGGTAAATAAGACATTGTCAGCCCCTTCTTGGCAAAGAAAGGTACCATGAAAGGCCTGCATTAAAGGAGAGTTCTGCGTGGGAAATGAAGGAGCCTCAGGTACAGACATTTGATTTATTTTTTCAGAGTGTGGCACAGGGGAGTGTGCACTGGCTCAAGCTGTTGTAATCTAACATGTGGGTTGCTAGTTGTTGCGATGATATTGCAGCAGCCTCTTCATTAAAGGAGCTGAGTCTTTAGCAGCAATGATTAATTTTCTATGTATAAAATCAAGACATTGTCACTGCTGCTATTGCTCTCTGTTGCTCTTCCCCCTTTAGCACCCTTTTCACCCCCTTCTTTCTTTCTTTCTCAAAATGCAGAGAAGGATGGATAGGTACTATATGTTTCTTATTTGCACAGCTGACAATCCTCTTGCTACTTCATTTCGCTTTAATAGGATCTTCTTGTTACCCACCTACTGTATCTCAGCGTGGAAAATCCCGACATCAAGAGGTTGAAAGCTGGAGGCAAAACTTTCCTCCCTGCAGCTCTAGATGAGGTGAGGATGAGACAAAGTCATCTGGTTGCTTTGCAAACAGTATTAAGGCAGTTCAAGGAAGTGTAGGTAAAGGACATTATCTTTCCCATGAATTAATCTCCAGCAGGCTTTTGCTCTTTTCAAAGGCAGACAAGATGAGGGAAAAGTCACATATATTTTAGAAGTGTATAACTCAAGGAGAAGAGGTCAAAGGATTTCTTCTATATGAGATGTGAGTGCATTTTTGTTCAGCTTGTGTAGGGGTATGTGTTTGTCCAAGAAAGGGACCCTGTGACAGAAAGATGTGAGTGTGAAAACAAAAGAAGAGTGGAAACAGTGTCTGGGCCGTCTCCAGCTGTGTGTTGGTGTGCAGGGATCTGAATGTGCATCTGTGTGGGAATTCACTCATAGGCAGCACTGGGACCACCTGCACAAGCCCAGGACAATTTCCTCTGCCATATATACTGATGAGTTTCAGGGAAAAGGCAGCTCTGATCCAAAATAGCCTCTGGAATATAATATTAGAACCTTACACTTAAAACCCAAACTGCTTTTGGAGCCCTAGCTTCACCTCTATTTCCCAGCACTTACTCTGGGCTTTAAAATCAAACGTCTTATGTAAAGTCTCATTGCAGGGGGGATCTTCCTGATAGCTGGATGGGAGACACATCCTTTCTTGGTCTGGGGGAAATCTGTGGTAAGATCAATGTGACAAAGAACCAAAGGGGATTAAATCAGGCATTTGTGTTGGCAAGGGGAATGAGGCGTGCTGTGGGGGGAGAAATTTCTACTCTGCAAAGACCAGACCTGACATTTCTACTGTCTGCTCTGCACGGCGGCAGCATGGAGCACGCTGGGAAGCATGTGTGTACCACTTCCCTCTGCTGGAGGCAGCTCAGACTGTTACCTGTCTCCCTCCATCCCACAGTACTTCTATAGGTACTAAAAATTCTCCAACCCCTATCATCTGGCACAGCAGTGATAATGAAGTGGCCACAAATCCTTTCAGTAACTTTCATTTATACAAAAGTCTCAGTGCTGACTGGGGGGTGGAACAGAGCAGCTCTTCCAGCACAGAGGTAAAACAGGATGAGAGGAAAGGGACGTGTATTGCAGAGATTGTTTAAGCTGACACATTTTGAAAGGAGCCAGAATACCACAGCCTGGACATGTAACACTTCTTGAAAGAAGAATGAACTGTCTGATTGCTCACAGCTTTGCACAGCCACGCACAGCCTCCCCCAGCTCCAACATTGTGCAGCACCAGTTAGGGAGTACTGCTGTTCATATAACCATGCACTGATCAAGTTTGTTTTGGAGCTTTTGCAAAATCATAGGTCAAGGGAATTTGGGGGACTGAATGAATTAGTAGAGAGAAAGAGAATCTTTCTGCAAGCTGTCTTCCCTGTTCAGCTCTTGCATCATCTTCAGGCTTTAAAACAGCTAGTATAATACTGTGTAACTCATAGGTCTCCCCAACTAATCCCTTACTTAGACATTGTAAACAGCAGTGGTTTTATGCCCAAGGTCAGCTATAGGCTGTAGAAACGGATAGCTCAGATGGAAATGGAGTTTTTTTCTCTCTTGAGTATGCAGAATATTTTCTAATATTTAATATTTTATATTTGCCCTTAGATATAGCCTAATGACATTCTCCAGTAGCCATGTGGGACTAGCCCCAGCTGGACCAGTCCCAACAAGACCAGGTTGGATGGGGCTTTGGGCAACATGGTCTAGTGGAAGGTTCCCTGCCTATGACAGGAGTTGAAATGAGATGATCTTAATGGTCCCTTCCAACCCAAACCATTCTGTGATTCTTTATTCTATGACCACCACTCCTGTGAGGCCACTGAATGCCACAGGCTTTAGGAGTACAGGTAGTGTGAAAGTCTTGGACAGCCAGGGCTCAACAGCAGCCTGGGGGTTTTGATACTCTAGCATTTTGCTGATAATCAGCCTTGTCATTATCCTCTCATGAGAGCTCTTATAAGAGGAATCACAATCTAGTAACTCTTTGCCATCAACACACTAAACCCTATAAAAATTTTTTTTAAGAATCAGTGCTGCTGCAGAAAGACACAAACATGTTACACAACAATCTACAGTGCAAGAAGAAAGCACTGCATTTATTACAAAGATATTGTCCATTAGAACATGAAAAAAAGAAGTCAAGTTTATGTTTTGTGCAAGAAGTGTTCTTGTTTACCTACCATTTCCCTCAGATGAACTGATTTAGTAAAGGATGTGTATTACCCCTAGATTTCCTGCCATCCCAATGGCATGGTAGACTATGCTACCTCCTCGGTCACCCACACCACTGTTGAAACAAAGTTTGCTCTGTGATTCATATTGAATCTTAGTTGTAAATCCAGCCTCAGGAACACAAATCCACAAATACCTCTTTAGTTAGAAAAACAGGGAGTGAATAAATATGGAGAGATTCCATCATTTCACTACTTATTTATTTATTTTAAAGGGGAAAGGGATGCCAATGCCTCACAGACTGAATGATAACACCCATCTATGCCAACAGAGATGCTTGCTGCAAGCAGGAGATTATTTTTGTTAAATAAGCCACCAAATGAAGGTGTAAATAAAAAGAAATCAATTTTCCTGTATCTTATGTGTGTATCTACATTGGCATTTAACTTTGCATCAGACGGGTGCTATTGAGCACCCCAATCTGTTGAGGACATTTTAGCATTTCCACAGGGATTCCAGAGAGTTTATATAGTAGGACAGGTCTTGTTATGATTATGGAAAAAGAGAGCTGAGAGACACTAAAACCATGGTATATCAAGATATTCCTAGACATCAAGGCAGAATTCTTCCTAAAGATCTGTGACACAGACAGGAGCTGTCATACAAAGGTTACCAAATATAAGTGGAAAAACTAGGGACGAACATAATGATCTAAGTACTGTCCCTCCAGTTAAATGCCTAACACTTGAACTTTGAGACATTTCCATTAAGACTGCTGTGTAAAACAAAGAAAAATATGGGTTATTAGCTCCCATTGGCAAATAATTACTAAATTTATCCCATGTACAACTGCACTGAAACCAAAGGCATTATGGAACTGAGGTCAGCCTGTAGTGGCCACTCATGTCTTTGAGATTTTAATCTCTTTGGAAGTGCGAAAATTTAAGCCTCCACTTTTGTATAAAATCAATGGCAACCTGCATAGGCACTTCTTTATTCAACAACAAANACAAAAGTGCGAGGGGAAAAGCTGGACACGAGCAAAGAACACGAAGAGGATTCAGAAGAAAATGCCTTTTTGGAGAGCAGTTCAGAACCCCCTGGAGAAAACCTCACATCCCTTCGATGGCTTTTCAGAGTCTAGTGCTTAAAAAAAAAAAAAAAAAGGGAAAAAAAAAAAAAAAAAAAAAAAAAAAAAAAAAGACAAAGATGTAACCAGAATGTTTTAAGGGGTATATGTCACGATCCGCTTAGTTACA
>WEKY01024365.1:0-30138 GCA_013390045.1 Picathartes gymnocephalus | reverse complement strand
TCTGTGATTCTGTGTGATTCTTTTAGCCAAAACATGAGTTAAAGGCGTGTGATTTTCATATGTGGCATTTCCCATATACAACAGCGAGTTGCACAGCCATCAAAGCATGCAAGGCTGAGTGTGATATGTCATCATTTGTCTCTGACTTTTGGGTGCCGCTGAAAGAAATGTTGCAAAGTCACTCCCCACTGTGACCACAGCAGAAACCTGAGGTGAGACACCAGGAAAAAGCAGGGTTGCACTTTAAGGGTTCAAAGGAGTAAAGATATAAATATTATATCAGTGAGAAAAAAAGATGAGACAGTAAAAAAAGTTTCTCAAAGATGACATTTCTTTAAGTTAGCCTAGGTTCACTATAAATCACTTCTTTCTTCATGGATTTTTACCTTTGTTCTTAAAAATTACATTTCCCTAAGAAAAAAGAAAGCAGTAACACACTAAATAAATAATCAGGACTTGATGTACTGCCAAGGGTTTCTACTAAAGGCTAGGAAAATGATCAGCATAATTAAAAATAAATTCAGAGTGTGCACATGGTTCTTTTTATGTTATAATGTTGTTTCTTTGTGCATGCTTTTTCTGGGTTAAAAAAGCTAACAAAGGGAGAGATAATTGGTAGGGCATTAAGCACAGTAATCATAAAGTATTGCCAGACTGAGTGGTTTTGTTATTGTCCTGATAATTACGATATGACTAGTTGCTATTTCATGGCCTTAATCAGGGCAAAGGTGCTTCCAAGGCTTCCCTTCCAAAGCCATGAGCACTTGAGCAGATCCTTCAAACTCTTTTGGGGAAAAGGAATAGCCTGCCACCATTAATTTTATTAATTTTACTTCCTTTTTGGAAGAAAGCAAATGGGAACATGATTGCTGTATCTGATGTAGGCTCAGAGCAAAATCCAAGGCTGTCAGTTTTTGTAATGTGCAGATAAAAATCAAATCCTTAATCCCATTGTCGGCCAGCTGCCACACATTCACTGAACATAATGAACCCACTAAAAGGGAAGGGCTTGTGGTTTGTGCTTGTAAATGTGAAAACATGCACTCTGAAAAGGAATTTGAAAGAGTTTCAAACTTCTTTTGCACTATACCCTGAGTTTACCCTGATTTACTCCCCTCGGTTTACTCAGATAGGAATATTCTGTCAAATTAAGACTGAAGATCATGTTTCCAAATATAGTCTCTGAAGTTACTTGGAAATGCAGGCAAAGAAACTTGTAGATGCAATCTGAGATGATTTGCAGACTTTCACATACAAGGCAAAGCAAATTTAACAAGTGTCTATGTAAATAATTAAACATGTAAGGTCACTTGTAGTGCAGTTAAAAAAATTAGAATTGGTTGGACTAATCATGAATTCCCAACCTTAATTCTTTGGGTTTTGGCTTCTGTAGACCTTTGGAACACATCTCTGTCCTGACCAGCCCTGATAAAAATCTGTGGTATAGACTAGGCTATAAATTCCTGCTGGTAGAGGGGAGAGCAATCTTTTACCTCTTCAGATCAGCTTTAAATTGCATCGTCTTTAAACCTCCCGTGGGCCTGTGCTTCTCACTTTCATACTACAGCTTTACTGTTTTCTTCCAGAATATCTGTATAAAGCAGCAGCCTTTGGCTTAAGCACCAACTAATCCTCAGTGACAGAACAAAGTCCATATTGGAGGTAAGAGGTCTGCAAAACATCATAGTTAAAAATTGCTTTTGCTTTGGCCATGTCTTCGCTCCACCAAAGAGAATAAATTTCTGCATATTGGAATCATAACTTAAAAGCGGCCACACTGATTTTCGTTTCTTTTAATTCAGAGGAATAAAATCGCTGTCAAAACAAATACTTATGTGACAAGTTCTAGCACAAAACACATTTTACAGCCGAGATATAAATCCTGGAAAAATGGTGTCTAATGGAAACAATGACAGTTCATTCACTCCATGAAAGCTGGCGAAGGTGCTGGAGGAAGAGCTGTAACAAACATAAAGCAGATGAAAATAACTCCCATGAGGGCTGTTTAAAGTGGGCATCACCACTGCCTGCAGTTGTTTATGTTTCGGCATGCTGGCACTCTGAAGGAGTTGGTCAGTTAAGGCCAGTCTGTTAACAGCACTAAAAAGCCTATATTACACATAAGGCACATATTTAGCACTCAGTGCAGCATCATTTTTTAAAACTTAACATAATGCTAAGTCATTAGCAAACATGACAAGACAAAGGAAACATCCAATCCAACAGGAGAGAACCCCCTGTGCATATATGCTGGCCTGAAACATTTGTTCCTATGTAAACCAAACTAAAACAGTAAATTTACAATTATTTTCTCACAAGTTAACAGAACCTTGGACTAGAAAATGAATGCCAAAAGTTGAATTTCTAAACTGCCTTAGCCTTTTCTGAGTCTTAAAGCACTGTTGACTTTCTTGTGCAAACAATACAGTTCAGACTGTAATTCTAATTAACAGGAGCCTCTGGGTGCTCAGCCTTCTTAAAAACATAACAGTGCCTAAAAATTTCAGCTCAGATGTCAGGTATTGTCAGGGAACAGATTTCCCACTCCTTGCATTTATGGGCTGTCAGAAAGTTATGTGCCATGTTGGAACCTTCCTAATCTCTGAATCAAACCAGATTTCATGGAGTACAACAAACTGCCAGATTTAATGTTTAGGGGCAAATTTATGAGCTCCAGAGATGTTTCCCGTATTCTGCTTTGCACGCTTGTCTGGCTTTGTTGTCATAAAAAGTACAATGTCCATTCTCCTCCCTAAAAGTGGACCTTAATCTGGAATTCTCTTTGAGGGAAACTTTCCAGGGACTTCACTGGGTTTCTGACCAGGCCTTATCTGAACTACTCAACTACTGCTCACCTGTTAATAAAAGTATATTTGATGCAGTTTTGTTGCCGCTACAACAAAAATCAAGTGCCACCCTTGGTTCCCTGAAGACTGAACTCCATCATGTTTAACGCTGATGTTTTTAGTGGATTTTATGTTACCACTGAAAATACGCTCAGAATTTTCAGAAGGTAAGGAATTAGATCTCTCCAGCACTGCTGTACCTGTGAGGTAGGTATTGTGTGAGGAGTTGATGAAATAGTGTGACAGTGGTTGAGACATATCTTCATTTAAATCCAGTTTCTCAGGTGGAACGACGCCATTCTCTTCTCCACTCAGATAACGCATAAATCCATCCACGGATATCTGTCCTGAGAGAAACACAGACCCAGGGGAAGCACCAATTAATTGCAACTGCAGGTTTTGTGACATGCAGATAAATTCAATGTACACTTACACAAAGGCATGTGTGAAAGACCATATAACCATCAGCCTGGCCCTCACCTAGTCATCCAAATGTACTTTTGTGACCGCTACCTCATTTTCAGCCATACAAGTTAAGGTAACACACATCCCCCCTTTAGCTGTAACAAAGATAAATCACTTCATAATCAGCATCTACAGGAAATCAAGGGCATGGGGGAATTAAGAGTTACAGAAGGCTGTAAGAACAGAGAAAATAAATCTAAGTCCATCAAGGAAAGGGGTCTTTGGGGGTGAAAATAAAGCATGCTTTCCAGAGGAAACCAAGAAACCTGCAGAGAGCCACAGACACAGGTGGCTCTGACCTCTTTTGAGTTTGGTTCAGTGTGTGTATGAACTACTTTTCAAGTGGGAACTAAGCTTTGCTTTGTAATTTTTATATTTGTCTTCTAATTCATATCTCACTGGAGTGCCAGCATAAATGATCATTTCATATGATGCTGTCAAATTAGAAAGCTGAGTCCTATCCTCATCTTAAATAATCCCGTTGATCTCAGTGGAGCTGTTCTAATCACATCAGGAGGAGTTCTGCTGTCAAGCCTTCTGCATAAGGTTGACTTTAGGGTGTCAATTTGTACATTTAGACTAAAAAGAAATCCAGTAGTCTATAACTGAACACTACTGCTTAACTGAACGAATTTGAGACTTTTTTTCCCTGGTATTTTTTGCTATTTTGTCTAGATTTCATCTGTTGATTTACTCAACCATGTACCTTTAGTTAATTCAGCTCCTACCTACAGTAAAACAGATCTTCTGCATCTCTGAACAACGTTTGGTGACTCCCAACGATGAGAATTTCTTACCTCTAGTCCCCAACCCAAAATATTCTGCACAGTCTGTTAAAGCAAAATCTCATTTGCCTGTTGATAGTATCGAAAAATGGAAGATTTCAGTTCTAGTCCTGATTCTGCTACTGGCTCCTTTCAGGATCAACCCCTTTTTATACTAAAACATATAAACTTACACATATTTTTCTAGCATGTTAAAAAGTAGCAGACAACCCTGCCCTTAAAAAAAAAACCAAAACAAAAAAACCTTGTAACCACATGATCCAAATATTGCTTGTAAAGCATTTACTAAAAATCTGCATTTGGACCTGATCTGGCTCTTGATCAGAGAGGAAAAGATGTAACAGTCGTAAGTGCAGATCCTCATTTTTATAACAACCCAAGACTGGTAGCACTAAACGAAATTATTCATATGACAAGAAATGCAGTGACAATACAGAGCAATGCAATTACCATTCATTCTTATGACAACAACAGTAAGATGGTTGGAAAGAAAAACATCAAGTCCATCCACTATTTTAAGGCTGTAATCTGAGTGCGATCTTGTCAGGCTCCACAGCTGCTTTGTTACAGGGTAACTAATCATCTAGAGATGGAGGCCCATGTACATTCCTTTCCACAAGAAAAAATGTAAGAAGGTGAAAATCAGGAAAAAAACCCCATCACTGAGGTTTTTCATGAAACTAAAGATTTAGGAACAACCTTTCTACTGAATGACTCTACCAGAGAACGCCAACAGTACCAGGTGCTATCATGGAGTTAGCTTGACCTAAAATCCACCTAAGAGAACAGTCTGCGCCAAGTTTACTGGGATACAGGCAGAGAATGTGGTGTGTATCCAAACCAAGTGAAATAATAGAGGAAAAAACAGTTAAGATGCAAACGGGATAGCTGCCACTTGCATTTTGTTATACAGATAGGTTGATTCGTGCAGGTGTAGTTTTTAAAGCTCTCAAAGTGATCTCTGTGTTCAGTCCTCAGAGTGTACCTGACAAACAGGGGCCTTGTTTTTCAGAAGGAGATGGTCCTCCCGTGCACTGCTGCTGGTATGAACATAAATCACAGCAAGCAGTATTCACAGACATAATTAGGCAGCTTCTGAGTTACACACTTGTCTGAGCTCACTTGTCTGGAATGTTATTTCCCCTATCACAATTAAGCAGACAGCATTTCAGAAAGTGAAGCAATTTGCAAGTTCAATTACAGCCAATATTGCACAGTGAGAGTTTGTCTGTGGAATGGAGAAGGCAGATGTCAGAGGGGCTTTGTGTCCTGGATATTAAAGAGTAGATTGTTTGTGACCAATGTCAATGATATTCTGAGGCTGACTGCAGAGAGGATGATCCTTAGTGGACAGTTACCCCAAAAAAATTAGCCTCAATTAAGTGGTAAGATTTGTTTTCTGTTTCCTTAAATATATTTCACATTTACACAGACACTGGCAAGAAAATAATAAAATAATATGTGATCACTTGTTTCAATTACAGTTATCACCTTTTATCTTTGGATATTAATATAAAGATTTAATTATATGTTTAGACATAAAAAGTTAGAGAGACAAGAATCACATAATGCAAGTACACCTAGACACGACAGATTCACATTTTTTCCTTTTCTCTTTTTGGCTTTTTGTATTAAAATTATCTTAGCCCTAAAATTTTGATGAGACTTCCAAAAATATCTAGTGTGCTTTACATACTTCAAGTTGTAGAGTTAATTGGCTTGTCTTTTTCACTCACCACTGCCATGTTAAATTTGATCTGATGTCTCTTCCTGGGATGCAACTCACATCTGTGTAACCACAGCAGAAACCATGTCAGCAGCTACGGCCCTCAGCGAGACCCTTCTCTCTGCAGGGTTTGGAGTTTGCCAGCACAAGAAATTTATTCTTTTTCCCCCTTCAAACACCTCTTCTCTAATTTATCTGATTAATTACAACTTCCCTCCCTATGGGGTCACTTGATAGTGTTGTATTAAAACACTTAAAACCAGCACAAACATAAAAATGCCTCCTTTTTCCTGAGGTGTGCGGCCAATTTAAATGTTCAATATACAACTCACTCAGTGTCACTGAGACACCTCCTGCTGAAGAGGGCAAGAGCTCCTCATCCTCCTCTCTCCCTCAGGCCTCTCCATTTTCCCCTCTCTCTTTGGCCTCTTTCCCTCACACCTGGCACATTTTCCCTCACTGCATTTTCCCCCTCACTTTTTGAACCTTTTTCCCTTCACACTTTCCACTTTTCCTCTCTATATTTTGCACTTTTTCCCCTCACACTTTCCACTCTTCCTCTTCATATTTTGCACTTTTCCTCTCACACTGTGCACTTTTCTGCTTGCAATTTTCCCTTCATGCTTCGCCCTATTTCCCCTTACACTTTCCATTTTCTCCATACATTTTGTACTTTTCCCCTCAGACTCTGCACTTTTCCTGCCTCACTTTGCCTTTTTTCTCACACTTTGCACATTTTCCCTTCACACTTTGCACATTTTCCCCTCACATTTTGCACTTCTTCCCCTCACACTGCACTTTTCCCCCTAACTTTTCACTTTTTTCTGCACTTCTGCCCTTTCTCCCACACACTGCACTTTTTCCCCCTCTCACTCCGCACTTTTTCCCCTCACACTTTGCTCTTTTTCCCTCACTCTCCACTTTTCTTCCTCATATTTGCACTTTTCCCTTCACTCTGTGCACTTTTCCCTTTTTGCATTTTTCCCTTCACGCTTTGCCCTATTTCCCCTTACACTTTCCATTTTCCCCTCACATTTTGCACTTTTCCCCTCAATTTGCACTCTTTCTGCCCTTTTGCCTTTTTTCTCTCACACTCTGCACTTTTTTACCCTCTCACTTTGCACTTTTCCCCTCACACTTTGCACATATTTTGACTTCATTCCCAAAGCACGCACAAGCGGCCAGCTAAAGTTTGGTGCCAGCCAAGTAAACAACAGATCAATTTTAATGTTTTTATTGTGCATTGGAAGAGGCCTGAAAAATACAAGAGTAAGTGTGGAGGAGAAACACAAAAGTGTCTCATGCATTCTCAGTCACAGACATTCCCAATACCTCAAAATTAGAAATGTGTAGCTGCACACTTGCGTGAAGATTATATAGATTTTGATCTAACTCAGAAATGTACCTGAAAAAAAACTTTCAAGAGTTTGGAAAGGCACTGGAAAGTCTGGAAATGCCTCTCTATGCCTCTCTCTGTATTGGTACACACGTGCAGGAAAAGTGTGAAGCAGTTTCTTAGCAAATGGTTCCACAGAACACCTCAAACTGCTGCTCTATACAACCTTCAGGGTGGTGAAATTCATGCAGAGATCAAAAGAGAACCACATTGGGAACCAAGTGAAGTCAACCAAATTTGGCATTTTTTCATTAGAATTTGGTAGGAAGAAGTAATTTCCTAGCAGAAGAGGAATATGTTCAGAGATTCTGTTGAATTTCTTGACTGTGATCAGCTTCATTATATGAAATGTGGGAAGTGTTGTGCAGCTTGATCTTTTTCTGCATCCCTGGCTCCCCCTGATTGTTCCAAAATAGTTACAAGGGAGGGAAAAAGTACAAATGAAGTAGCAAGTTCTACACATTTCACAATAATTCCTTATTAAGTCCAGCTACATGATCCCATAGCTTTCAAGATCTATTACAATGGATCAAACACATGAATGTTCCAGGTTCAGAGAAAACCACATAAAAATGTAACTGTTACTTTGTCCACAAGTATTAAGGCTCTTTTCTAGTCACCATTTGTCAGCTCCAAATACAACAGAAGTCATTTCTGTTACCCCAGATCCTTTTTCCTGGAAGCAGTCATCAGGCAGGTGACACACTTCTGGGAAATGATCTATTGAAAATTCACAGAATTTCCAGGGGTAATTGAGTGAATCTTCTTTTCTATGGTTCTTATACCTTGCCAACATTCATCAATCAAATCGTTTCTTCTGCAGTTTATGCAATCTGGACTATCCCCATTTCTGGGAGATAGTGATCACATATTTGCCACGAAGCAGGAACTCCAGCCAGCTGAAATGGTTGATAGTATAGACTGTACTTTGTGAATACACTTCTCAGAGGCTCCTCTGTTTGAAGACTCACTGTGTTATCACAAGGCTCTTAACCCTGTCTGACCAGATCCAGAGACCCCAGCATACTTTTGTCATGGGGCGGACACAGGTGACAGCCTCATGGAAAACTGTTCCCATGCAGTTTCCAGGGCTGGAAAAAGCACAATCTGCTTTTGACACAGAAATCCTTCTCCTACAGCCTAATGAGACACAGGTAACTCGACATGATCCTGCTTTCCCAACCCGTTTAGCGGCCAGCATGACCAGCATGTTGCTCTGGATGTGGAAATGCTCCCGTGTCCCTGGGAACTTGCCAGCTCCTCAACATGAGGATGTAAACAAACCCCTGTTCACTCACCACCTGCTGAAAGACATCAGAGTTCAAAGCAGGGTCGAGCTTCCAAAAGAAGCTTCTCCCCCAGTTCAGTGCCCTGTGCAGAGGCCCAGGATCAAGACCAAAACACCAGCACAGTGCAGTACTCTGAGGGAAGTATAAAAGCGCAGCTAACCCTGAGAACTTCTCAACCCAGCTGTCTGATCTAAACTTCATCCCCTTATTTCAGCAGGTATGCTGGATGTGCAACTATTTAAATTTTCCCTGGGGTCTGCCCAGCCTGCTCCCAGGAGCCTCCCAGTCCTCTGGGAAAAGTCTTGGGACAGAAAACAAGAGAGGCACAGCAGACAGCAGAAAAGACAACTTATGTTAACACTCTTCTTTGCACTTTATTCTTGCAACTTTAACAACAACCTTCACTTGTCACTTAAAATTTGTGGATGTTTTGTGTGACAGTTAAAATGTGCATTTGCTTGTACACAGTAAACAGGTTTGGCCACATGAAGCTTAAACATTTCTTTCCGTATATTTGCAAACTTCATAGTGCTCTCCATTTGTTTACACCCGTGCTGTTATCCACTCAGTTATAATGTAACTGGAAAGCACGACTGTGCCAAGAGATGTTATTAAAAAAGCAAAAAAAAGAAAACAAACAAAAAAGGAAGCAAGACAATTAATTGGCGCCTTGCATCTCCCAGTCAGCAGCACAGAATTACAACAGTATTTTGTCTGACAGTGAAATCAGGTCTAGTCCAATGCAATCTGTAACAATAATCACATTTGCTGTAATCCCACACAGCTGAGCAGTCCTCTCAACTCGAAGATAAGAATCCGACAAGTAAAGCAGATACTTGATAATCCAGTGAGAGATCAGTAAATCGTGTCCCATTGGGAATTCTCTCTCACAAACCAGCACAACAATTTACAGCTCATTAGGTATTAACATTTCATGCACAGTGTGGAGTAGGATGCACTGAGTCCCAGTGTGTCCCTTGACACTGGGCGCACATCAGCTACTCTCTGCTCTCGAGCTTTGTGAGCCAGCAGAGAAGCTCACAAGATGAATTTACATCAAATTCACACTGTGTGGGACACAATGTGCCAGAGCTGCTCTGGTGGCACTTGCAGCATTTGCATCCAAGTGACACTGAAACCTGCTTGGCTTTTCAGCCACATGTTCTATTATTGAACTGCTACGGGGTAACTGGAGTTTCTGTCTGTGTTCACTTTTGCAGAGCAGGGCAGGACAGGATTGTCCTGCTGCACTGTCCAAGGGACACCCTCCTAACAGCAAAGTCATCACAAGGAGAGAATATGGTACAAGCTGAGCCCAGACTGAAAACACCCCAACCTGACAACTGGGGTACTAGACCTTACCCCAGGAATCTCAGTGCTGCTTTAT
The DNA here is from genome assembly GCA_013390045.1 of Picathartes gymnocephalus. NCBI lineage: Eukaryota > Metazoa > Chordata > Aves > Passeriformes > Picathartidae > Picathartes > Picathartes gymnocephalus. The sequence goes on along the minus strand of WEKY01024365.1, from coordinate 20,244 downwards.
TTTAGCAAAAACACTGAGGATGGCAAGGACTCTCAGGCCTCAGGTCAGGATCTGCAGATATATCAAAATATCAAAGTACCAACCACCATTTACACACCACATGCAGGAATCATCAGAGCTCCTCCATTTTAGCATGATCAGTATGGGCAAAAATTCAGACCAGTCAGACAGCCTCATCAAATTAATGAGTAGAGGAACAGCAATATATCTGAATTACTGCATCTGGATATTAGTGAAGCATTTAATGAAGTTTTAAATTCAAATTTTTCCTAACTGGAAAAAGTGATCTGCAAAAAACGCTCAGATACAAATAAACTGAGGTCAGCTTAAAAGATCAGGGTTTCTTTGAATTTGAAAGCTGAACTGCACAAAAAGGCCAGAGGCTGAACACTGATCAGCAGTAGGTCTGGTTTCATAAAGTCCTTAATAATGTGAAAAAGTAGAATCAACAGCATAGGGTTTAAAGAACAGACAGTTCTCTGGTGGCTGTTAGCAAAACAGAGGGTAAAGCTGTAATGAACCAGGTAAATGGGACACAAATCAAATGAGAACACACAAATAATAATTCAAGTTACGTAGCTAGTCACTAGAGGAAAGAAAAATCCAAAATACAGAGGTGAATAGGGAAGAAGATGCCTAGAAATCTATCACCCTGAGAAGCAGATGAGATGCAGAGAACAGCAATTCATCTGTGTAAGAAGCTGCATCAAAAAAAGGTGATTAAGAAAAAGGAATTAAACAGGTAATGAGACCAGAGTAAAGCACTAGAAAACTTGGGGTGAACATCTGAAAAAGCTTGGCAGTGCTTCAATTAACTGTGCTAGGAAACAGTCTTGCAGTGGATTTATTGGTTGTCTCATTGCTTAAATCCTTTAAAATCAAAGCAGGACAATATCCTGTTGTGTTCAAATCTCATTTCCGTTCTCTGAACTTGGAGGAAAACATAATGGATCCAATTCTGCCCTCAGTTATACTCACTCAAATACCTTCTGTAATTAGACAGTTACCTGGCCACAAACCAAAACAAGCTGTCTTGGGGAACATTTTTTGAAACAGAAATGGAAACCTCACTCAACAAAAAAGGAACAGAGCAAGATTCCTTGCTGCAGCCTTGAATGGGTACAGTGTAGTAAGACACAGGGAAATCTGAATATAAACAGAGAATGGTAATTCTGATATAAGATCAGGAAAAATGCTTACTGAATGACAAGCAGCCAGTGAGGGAAAATATGGGAAGGCAAACGTTGTGCCTGAGTAGCCTACATGAAAGAGCTTGCTCAGTATCTGTTAATCCATGTGGAAATATTACCTGTCCAAGGACACCGAGATCCAGAGCCTTGTGCAGAGGAAGGCTCACCAACCAAGTAAAGCAGAGTGCAGTGTGTCTACACCAGGAATGCTTGTCATTCTAATGAAGCTATCATATCCACTTGGTCATCTGTACAAGTGCACAGAGAAAACCAAGAGTGGATTATGGATTCAATTATTACCCTTTTTGGGGAGAGCAAGAAAATGTTTGCAGATGGAAAACCACTTTTCTGAACTATCAAGATGAGGCGCTGCAGCCCAAGACACTTAGTTCACTCCAGGGAGGAAATATTTCCTACAAGCTTCCAGGCAAGCCACGCCAAATAGCAAATCTCCTACTGCAATCAGAATTAAAACTTCGAGAGAGTTCCAAGGACACTGCCATCTCCAAAGGGAAAGAAAGATGGAGTGTTACCTGAGAGAAAAAACAGGTTTCCAAATCTCACTGGTGCCTGTAGGCATGAACCATCTGGGTTTAACAGGATCTTAAAGTCACCGTGCAGTGTTGAGCATGGTATTTATTTACTTATTTTATTAGAAGTCACAGGCTTTTTCAGCCCTTTTCAAGCTCCCAAAAAGGAAGGGCTCTAACTATAAAAAGGATGTATTTTTCTCCACTAGTGCTAGAAAACAGCAAAACACACATTGAAGCAGGGAAGATTCTAAACACTCAACTTTTTCTCTTCCTTAAAAATTTATACCGTGGAAACACATTTATTTTGATGGATATTGATCTTTTAAATGTCTGCAGCAGCTCTAAAACCCTCTGCTGTTACAAACTGCAGGTCACAGTTCAGAGATTCTGGTAAGCAGAGGTTTTGTGATAAGGAAAACAAGTCTTGGAACAGTTTCTAAAACTTTAGCAGGCAGATATATACAAATTTGAACAACCAATAATTGTTAAGGAGTGGGGGAAAACCCCAGGCAACCAATCTCTCCTGCCTCGAGACTGAGGCAGGGTTTTACAGCCACGAGCCCATTCTCTGCTCTTGACTTCTCAAAAGAGATGTAGTAGAAATTGCTTCTGACAGGATATCCCTTACAGGATATCAGAAGACAGTTAGTTTAGATCCAAATAAATCCACAAAACCATTACAAAACCACCTTCACACCAGTCCCAAGCTAGCAGTGCAATGAGCACTTTGCAACATGGCAAATTTCTAAGGCAGCTGAGCGGAAAGGATTTGAATCAGACAGATAAAAACACCATTCATCCCAGAAATATTATAGTTATTTCTGACAGACTTGAAAGAGGGACACCACTGGAATATGTCACTGTCTTGCCAAACCTCTCAAAAACATCCTCTGTACAAAGCCTCAGAGTGATCCTGGGAGATGGAATAATGTTAAATGTTGGCTTACTTCCAATTGCTAAGTTGCACTAAAAGACATCTAAAACCACTATTTTTTTCTGCTAAGTGATACTTCTCTACATAAGCTATTCATGCACTTGCCAAAAAGACTGTCCTGTAATATCATGGGAAGAGGTAAGAGTGCCAGCATGCTGTAAGTGGTGAAAAAAATCAAAAAGAGAAAAATCACAGGTGACATTTTTACTTTCAGAAACTCCTGCAGCTGAAAAAAAGATTAATATTAAAGAGAAGTGGAAAATAATAAAGGGGTGGCATTGCAAAAACAGTGCAAATAAACTGAAAAGAAGGGATTTTAGCCCCTTTAAAGGGCCTTCCTTATCTATTCTTCAAACTTGGTTCTGCAGCTGCAGGCACTGCAGTAGACAATCCCTTCCATAAACAACTTGAGCTCTCTCTTAATAACAATCGCTTTTTTTTGCTCTCTTTACTACCTCTGGTAGTCTGTGCCAGGACCGTATTCTTAGGAAAGTTTTCCTAATTTCCAGCCTAAATTTATTCAAGGCCACTTGATCCCTCTGTGTTCTTGTGCCAACATTGTCCCTTAGTTTACCACTTCTTTCTGCCTCCCCAGTGTTTAACCCCGCTGTATTTACAGGCGTGTTCCAGCTAAAGGATAGTGTTAGATGATTGCATCTGCCATCAGAAGGGAAACTTCCTCATATGGATGCTGTGTTCCAGCAGTGCCCAGGCTCCTCTGAGAGCCCTGCTCTGACAGACACCACGCATCCCAAAACACTCAAGGATCAGGGCTGGCTCCTCAAGGCACAGACTGAGTGTCTGTTCAGTCGAGCCAACCCCAGGATGGTGCAAACCCCAAAAATGACACACAAAATGGGATGGCCCGGTGGCAGTGAGCCCATTTGTGGCTCCTCTGCCACCAGTGCTAGATGTCAACCAGAGGATTCCACTAGCCTTCATTTCCTGTGTCCTCAGGGGCCCTTTCCAGCTGAAAGCACTACATTTGTCCAAGTCATAATGAAGAGTCAAACCATGCCATGTTTGTCCAAACTTTATCTACATTTGTTTCCTTCAGCACTTGAGTCCAGGTTCCTTTATATTTTCAGAAGTAAACTTTATCTAATATTAATTTTCTAATAATATATCCTGCTGCTAAAATTGAATACTTCCCTGTGCTCCATGAAAGAGGGAGCAACAAGCACAAAAGAAACAGTTTCACTGTTAGACTAAGTTTTCTATTTATGGGCTCTGACAGTCTGAGGCCGAGTCAAACACAATACAGGCAGACAACTGCAGAAAAATATGTCTCCATAACCCCTGAAATGCAGCATTGACATAAGAGTCTCTTATCTCTGAGCAAAAGCTCCAGATGGAGGGAATGAGGCTCTAACACCGTGTTTGCTTTGTGGTGCTGTCACCCCAAGTTTTTTCAGCCATTCTCAGTGTTAGGACACAGGGTTGAAGGGCACCTGTGGGGTTTGATCCCAGGGCCCATCAGGGGTCCCTCTGGATTCCAGGTTGTGGGGCAGGAGTCACTGGTGTGGCCCCTTCCATGTCTGATAGCACGGGGCTGGGCTGACTGCAGAACCTGCATTATCACCGTGAGTTTATGTTCTGCAGCTCTGAAAACACAAATTCCACAGGAAGTCTGGGCCTTACCAGTCAGCACTGGTTCACGGGTACCAGAGGAGCTATTCCTGGTACCAGATACCAGCTCCAAAATGGATTTCTGCAAAGCTTGTGCTTCTTTCAAAGTATCTGCATTATACACAGAAGATCATAAAATGTACCCTCCCTGGAACCCTAAATATATTTTTGGTATTTTCATTAGCTTTACTGCCAACAGCAGTGTTCAGTGTTGCGAAATCCATTATCACCAGTCCCCATCACTGTTTCAGTTGGTACAGTTCAGCCAGAGATGACACACACTGCCTGTAAAGCAGATGCAAAAAAATCCTGACAATTGAGGACCTTCCATTCTAAAAGATTTTTGCATTTAGTTTTTCACTTGAGATGCAATGTTCCAAACAACTGCAAGATCTGAAACTAATTTTACAGCTTAAGTAGAAAAAACAACCTCCAGTGTATTATAGAAACATCTTTTGCAAACTCATTTTGACAAACAGTTTCCATTAACTTATTTACGGTGACACATTATCCATACTAACATTTTTTGCACATACACACACATATATATATATGTATATGTATGTATATATTAAAACAATTTTTAAATAAAGGCTTCCTGGTAAGCTACCTAACCTCACACTTGCTACTGACAGCCTGGGCTAGACTACAACTTTGGTGTGGCTTAAACATTTTAAAGAGTAATAAATCATGATTGGGATCTATTGTTCTGTCAATATTTGAGACAGAAACAGTGCAGAGAACTCTTCTCTTGTACAACTGGAATGCTGGAAGACACTGATAATCCCAAAGGTAATGGGCTTTTGAGTAAGTATTCTTACTTTCCAGCATTACAGCTGGGAGGCCAAAGAATTTTAAACGTTTTGTAACACTTCCTAAAAATGTTTCATGCCAGAAAGCCCTACCATTTGCCTGAATGATTTATACATCAGAATTTATGCTTTAAATATTATGAAGGATGTCTTAAAAGTAGAGCCATGGCTGCATGGTGCTTGTTTTTGCCATTAAAATCTGTTGCCTAGGAAATTATCCCCTTCTGCCATCAAAAGAATCCAATGTGTAATTATTCTTAAGCAGTTACTAAAAGGTGAATTTAATGCAGTGGGATGAAAATGTTTAAATTGCATCCAAGTTTAAAGGAGGAAAACCACATTTATGCTGGAGTGAATACTGCCTGGTGTTAAGGCTGCCATGGGAAAAATATATACAGTAAATGCTGTATAAAATTAAATATATCTTAATCTAATGATAATTGCTTAATTTATTTTATTACCTAAGAAAAACTCAGCACAACGACTACCAATAAATGTGCACTGCAAAACAGAATTAAGACTGGAATTCATGGAGAGAGTCATAGAACCAGCTCCTCTACAATCCTTCTAAATACATGTCTAACCAAAGCTGACATACAGCAAATAGGTACAGAGAAAATCTGGAGAAAGAAATATAAGAGCAAAGCTCTTTTCCTCTGTGCAGATCTAGAGGTTTGGCCCTTTAAAATTAAAGAGGCAGAGATAATATTTAAATAAATGCATCCTTGAAAGGAAAAAAAAAAAAATCAACATCTTTATGCCATTACTTAAAGCACTTTCACACTCTATCTTTAAATCTTCCACCACAGAAACCACTCTAAAAATAAAGGCTGATAATAACCTAACCCTTGCCTTGCTCCCTCCAAGGACAATGGTGGAAACATATATTTTATAGCTTTATTTTTTTCACACCTCCTTTCTCTAGCAGACCTTGGGTTTGTGCTCTTCCCTGCTTTCATTTCTAGTCTGGTGCAGGGGTACAGCTCTTCTTGCATGCTTGAAGTGTGGAAGTGACACAGAATGCCTCCAGAGCTGGGGTTGTGGCTCCCTGGTTTCCAGAGCACTTACCTGGTTTCAGAATGAAAGGCTCAAACTGAAGACATTGGGATTTGAGCTCCCAAAGCTCCTTTTTTTGAACTCAGAAACTTTTAGAAATGAATTACATCATCAAGTAAAGGAAGAACCAGCATGTTTCTGCAGAATGGGAGAAACATAAATATGGTAAATTCTTCTCCACCCTCAAAGCCCCCCAGCACACTTCTGCTGACAGGGAGAGACTGCTCAGCACTACCAGGGGCTTCCTCCTGCTTCCACCTGATAAGGGAACTCGTTCTACAGTGTATTCACCTCCTTCACTGCGCGACACAAAGCATTCATCACAACAGCTTACCCGAACCACAATAAAACACTACTCCAGATGCTTCACCTATGCAGATGTCAAGCCCTCCTATCTGCTGATTTTGCAAAAGCTCCACCATATCCCAGCAATAAATACACCTAAAATACATCAGTGACAAGCAGGAACATGGGCAGGATTTTTTCTCAGAACTCTGTAACCTAAGGAACTTCATCAGCAACAACGCCAGCGTTAGATTTTACTAGGTACCTGAAGAGCTGCGAAATGTTAAAATATTATGGACAGCTCCTGCTTACTGCATTCAAAATAGTGTAGGTGAGCAGCAATGGGTACAATGAAAGGGCTACAATGGTGACCAGAGGAATTATGAGATCCCGAAAGTGTTCGAATAGTGCTGTGAAAGTTGAGAGAGCAAAATGACTTGCTAGAAATTCATGTAATTAGCTATGAGAGAATAATTAGAAGAGAATATTGCAGTACAGTTGATGTGCACAGACAATGAACTCGGACAGGAAATTAGGAAGAACAATCATCACACGAGTGAAGGTCTAGAACTGTCCAAGCAGGGAGCAAGGAGTCAGGTGCTGTCCATAGCTTCCACTTCGTGAATTTGGATTTATGTTTTCAAGGAAAAAATCCCTGTTTTAATTTAAAAGAACTTTTCAATGCATGAAGTTTTACTTGCTACGAAGCACGTGCAGCACACTTTCAGAAGTTGCCCAGGTATCTGTGTTCATGTTTCTGGCCAAATACTGTCTGGAAATTTCACTTCAACAACCCTGGCAGCAGAAAGGCTGGGTGATCATCCCTTTTAGAGAACACCATATTAAAAGGTTAAATCATTGCTCTAAATATGTGTTTACATTTTGGTGACATTTTATAGACATGAAGCGTTTTTTGACAATTATTCCATGAGTGTAGAAATGAATGCACACCTATACTTCATTTAATATACAGTGAATTGCATTCCCAACTCAGAGCAGATGCACAGATAATATTGTGTCCCCATGTCATTCTTGATTAGCCAATTCCTGTCATTTTAAGGCAGTAAGCTTGGGATTTACACTGGAGCATGTGCCAGCTCCTGCAGCTCAGCTGCCAGACAGGGAGGTGGTGTCTTCAGCACAGAGAGGTGGTTCTCAGGTTGTGCCAGCTGGACCCCAGTGCACAAGTCTGAAAAGGGAAAAAAAAATCCCACAACAATCCCACAAAAGGAATTAACTCGCTATGATCTGCCTTTCCCTTGCTCAAGTCAGCATTTTGAGAGAGAACTGATTCTTTAAGAGCAACATAAACCACACTCAGGAAGAGAGGCACCTATGGAGCAGCAAGTGTCTACAGCAAATGTGTGCACCGAGGTAAACAGGGTGAAGCTGGAGCTGTCCCACAAATGCCATTGGAGGGTGGTAGCAAACACCACCACAGCACCCTTCTCCCTGAGCTCTGCTTCATATTTTCTCCATATTGCTAGTCAGAAGGTGATTCCATTTTGACTCTGGCGTTCTGCTGGCACATCAGCACACCTCCTTCTAATAAATCCTTTATTTGGCTTATATCAAGTGCTAATATTTGGGTAACAAGAATGATCTTTTAGGTAACAGACTTTTCTGCCGCTGGTGGGAAATAAGGTAAGCACAGAGCACAGTTCTAATATTTGCACAGATGAGAAAGGAGGTCACAGTGTGTTTCCATTTACTCAAGGTATTGTTCCTACTGACGTCAGAAGACAGTTTGCATAAATATGGCAAAGCAGCAGGATTTAACCCTCCAGCAAAACCTCAGAAAACACTCCATTTGATCAGACTAGAAAAATAAGAAGCCTTAAGAGAAAAATCAGAAGTGCTAGAGAGACAACATTGATTGTGACATCGATTTCCTTCAGGAAGATGTCGAGGTGAGAAGGCTTCCAGGGAGAGGTGTCGGAGTGCCTTCAGTGAACCTCTAGACTTTACTTTTAGTGTTCTCTTGACTTTTTTGATCCACAGTCTCTGGACCAAACAATCTTTTCCATGTGTCACCTGTTGTGCAGGATATTCCCATGCCTCTAAAATTTCTAAGGTGTAAACACATCCAAAACTGGGCTAATCGTTGGGGTATGTGGATTGGAATAAAACAGGATGCAGACGCAAACTGAATGCTATTTTAAGACTTGTGGTAGTAGCAAAAATCTGCAGAAATTTGTGCAGGAGTTCTTTCACCGGTTTTGGCAAAATGCCCAGCCAAGTCCTGACAACACTTGAGATGTTCAAAAGGGAATTTTCTGTGATTATAGCATGAAATACACCGAGCTGATCTCACATTTTGCTTTGTACACCACTTTATCCAAAAGCAGAGGGCTACACTTAATAGTATTATTAAATGATAGAATTATCCTGGTCTTACTTCCATAGTCCCTGATTTTTTCTTTCAATTTTACATTTTGGATGCTGGTAAACAGCTATTGTGATAGCCAGGTTTCTGTTGAGGGTCACATACCAGAGAAACTCTTCTGTCAATCACACACATTGCAAAGCAAACATGGAAACCAGCCCCATCCTTCCTAACCTGATACCAGCCAAATGCATTTAAAAATGCACCACATGATGCCTCACAGGCCTGTATGATCCAAAAAGCAGACAGCTGGGAAAGCAACTGGATTTTGAACCGAAATTTGCTTTAAAAAAAAACCCAGTAATTGAGTTACTGTTTCAAATCAGGAACTAAGTACAGCAGAAGTGTGAAATCTACTGACCTTTCTTTGCTAGGTTGCTGTTGGGTTCATACTTCTCAATCAGCACTTGAACTTGTTCTTGTTTGAGTGGTGGATAAAGGATTTCATTTAATCGGGGATCCCGTTGCTTCAAATTTATGAAGTCCATCATCTGATCAACAGTTAGGTAGGGTTTGCTTTTGGCACCGCTGGAGAGAAATTAAAGCAACAACAAAGTCATTTTAATACATTGCCTTGAAAACTTGTTCCACGTCTGAAACTTCCCAAGGAAATCAAAACAAGATTCAAACTATCATACAACAAAAACATTGCTCCACGGTGTCTCTGGACTAACTTATTTTGCCAAAGGTTCTTCACCAGACATCTAGGAGGAAGATCTTTGACAATATTCAGCATTACAGGCATCAGTGGGAAGACTTGGAGCAATACTAAAAGCCTTTCATTCCTCCGAATTCTTGGAATTAAGCTATTAAAAAAAGTAAAAGAGAAAACGACTGTGGAATTCAATCCCGAGCTTGCCACAAACACTCTGCTGGCATTGCTGGCCCAACTATTTGGGTTTTCTGCTGAATAAGAGCAGCAGGTCTTTTTTTTTAGAAACTTTCTAAAAGCTGTGAGGTGCTCTGTAATGCAAGCAAAGAGATGCCTATTCAGAGAGTCAGGGAAAAGAGCAGAGTTTGGGTACAAGTTGTGCTCAGATGGGAATCCAGGAGGCTCCACCTCTGAGCCAGGTGATGAGTTCAGGGGTGTCTCCAGCACCCAGGCCTGGCCTGGTTCTGCTCTGCCAGGGAACAATGGGAAGCCTTTCCTGGGTGCAGTGGGAGCAAACTGGGACAGGCCTGTGGTCCTCTGAAACTCCGACCTCAGGGACAACAACCCCAAAAGGGGAATGTGAGCACGGCCGTGTTGCTGAAATACATTCACCAATTGCTTTGCTGGTGGTGGGGTGTATTTTGGAAATTGCTTTCCTCTCATATTGCTTAAAGATCTGACTCCATTGATCAGGCTCTGCTGAAACTGGAAGTACACGGATTGCTGCAAGGGGTAGAAGCACCAGGAGTTCCAGAGCTCATAACTGAATGTATGAAATCGGTTGTGGCCGGCTGCTAATTTAATTGCACGGCATGAACTCATCATAGTCAAATCCTAAAAATTGCTGCTTTTTTTTGCCACTCCTAATTAAGCTTTTAGGGGTGATTATACATATTCTCATGCCTATTTCGTGCTGTTATTGCTTATTAGTCTTCTTTCTTTACTTTCTCAGAAACCTAAACTATCCTGATCAATACAGAAAAACAAGACCTGGCAGTTCTGCTCCTCTAAGAACAAATTCCTTTGAAACTCAAGCCATCAGAAGTAGAGGTGAAAGCCTGGGAGAGAAGGAACCCTTGATCCAAGGTTAAATAACAGCCCTGCTTGACATTTAAATCTGTTACTGGCAAGCACTGCATGCTGCTATTGTATAAATAACCTACTTTGCCATCCCCAGCCCAGGAAATCAATGATTGGGAAAAATAAATAAATAAACCAATGAGAGTCTTTCCTTACAACTCGGAAAAGATGTGGTCGATCTCAGGCCGAGGGCAGAGGTTGTTTAAGAACACTCTGTACACTTCTGGCGTGAAGTCGTCTTGAGGGATTGAATCATTCTGTGAAATGGGGAAAAAAACAGTGAAAGAGGGATACAGCACTTTTATATGTTCTTTGCCAACAGGTCACTCACTTTTTGGCTGCTTTGGATTTCCTTCCTGCAACCTAGAGGAGCTCAGATTTTGCAGGATTATAAATTCCCCTGAATAACACAGCAGCTTAAAGAGTACATCTTTAAAAAATACGTACAAACACATCTATCAGCTTCCATGAGGCACAGTTCTCATTCTCAGAGCACCTGTAAAGGAGAAGGAAGGGACAGCTCCCCATCTAACCCCTCATCTGCAGCAGAAATAAGTAAATCAGTGCTGATGAAGGCTCTGAGCTCACCCCCAGCAGCGCTGAGCCTGTGTTTTTGCGTGAGCAGAACAGCAGTGTCACAGAGGATGAGGATGTCACTCATCTTTCCAAAGCTGTCACACAACTAGGGAACAAACTGGGTCACTGTGTCATTACTAATACACTTGTTCTCTGACAGCAGCAGTGATTTTGCTTTTTCCTTCCTGAAGATACGTGTTCAAGATGCCACAGTTCCGGGTTAAGACTCAAGCAGCACAACTTTTCCATCCATCTTTGTCCTGAACACTCAGTGTAACACATTTGGCAATCAGATTTCTTTCCGAGCAATTGATAAAAATGCTCTCCTGCAGAAGACATGCCAGTAGTTTTTTTTTTCCTTACATTTTGTACAAATTAGAGCGATTTAAATTTAGTCCAACTTTAAGATGACAATTTCATCATCCTCACTACATTTTTCTCCAAAAAAAAACCAAATTACTGGAGGCAATTACTGTCCTGGCTAAGTCCTTCACATGAAGCTTGAGAGTCCTTCATCCAAAGCTATGACATGTGGTCTCTGGGAACACCATGGGCCCACAGGATGCTTCTCCAAGCTCCAGAATGCAATGAACTAGAGGAGAAAAATTGTAACTTGGGCACAAAGCTGTTTGCTTGGCAGGCTGCTGGAACCCGGCTGCCTGGGAAGCTGCTGCTGCTGCTGGGGCAATCAGTGCTCCTATTTATTCTGCCTGTTTAGCACCGTTGCCAAGGGAACCGGAAGCAGCCGCTCAAGCCTTTGTCAGACAGAAGGAAACTTTTCTATATTTTTCCTGCTTTAGGTTACAAGAAATAAACGATGCCACAGGCGTCGCTTTGTCTCCTTTCATCTGAAACCCACAGAGACTCGAGAGGGTTTTGTTCTGTGTTTCTGTCCACAAGGGCAGACTGACCAAGCTGAACTGTTCCTCTGCTCTGCCTGGACAGCCATCTCCAGGCGCCAACATTCTAAGGTGACCCCAGCAGACCCTTGTGCCCTCCTTTTTTTGGCAGACTGTGAGTGGCTGCAAGGTGAGCTGGTTCAAAACTTACCCAGCCAAAGCCTCCCTGTGTGTTTTACATGGGATCAATCCCTGAGCAAGGTGACTCGCCAGTGCCACTGCTGCTGAGTGCAAGGATGGATGGAGAAACGGGAACGTGCACCCACAACACTTGGATAAATCTGAGCTGTGGAGCTCTCGGTGCTGATACCTGTGCTTTCCCCAAGGCTGGGATTCTCAAAGCTTGGGAATTTTCTTGTTAGAGTTGGCACCCCGCCCTCCTCTGCTTCCTCCGCTTGTAACCCCTGTCCAGCAGGTGCTGCTCCTCAGCCAAGGGCTTTTCAATGATTCTTTAATTACCACAGATCTACAGTCCCTCATCAAGTTACTATTCTTTTTCTTTCCAGGGAATTTGAAGGTGCTCATCTGAACAAATGTGGATCTCTTCCAACGATCTGAGATCCAGACTTTGATTTTCCACTCAGGCCCAATTAACAGACCTCAGTTTGCCTCCCCCTATCTCCAAACACCCACTACAAAGAGAATAACCAACACGAGCCTTCGGGCAGAAGTATACAGAACTTTTTAATAGGTATTTCCTACCAGTATCATCATCAGTGGGCTACAAAACACACATTTCTAGATGGGAGTTGAGAGTCACCTCAGGCACAACCTCACACAGCTATATTTGGCTTCCAAAAGCCTGTCTGCCCAGAGGGATTAAAATACGCTGCCCCCTTAGTCAGCCTGGTCTGAGCCATCCCCACTGCAGAGGAACCACCCACACACCTTATGGGCTCCTCTCTTTTTTGACACCAACGAACAAAGCACAAACCTTCTGTACCACATGAGAGCACCCCTTGTTTCCAGCTTGGCTTAATATTGGCATTCAATTTTATTCTGTGATTAAGACTCTCCACTAATTTCAAGCACTGCTGATTTATGATTTGCCCGGTAACCTGCCTGCTTTTATAACATCTGTATCCAGTCTGTTATGTATTTGACAGCATCAGAGCTAATTCAGATTATTTGCACAGACTGGACTCAAGGGCGGGTTATTTTATTTTAACAGTCGAGCTCACTGGTGCTTCATTGTGAACCTCAACATTAACTGGAAAACAAAAGCCAGTCGTAACAGCCAGAAGGGCAGCTAAAATAAAGCTCTTCAAATTCTATTTAAGGCACCTTTAACCAAAACAAAGAAAAATATCCAACAATAACAAAAAGCAATCCCATTCCCAAAAAGTAGCCAAGATTAAAAAAAAAAAAAAACAACACAGGGGAATCAGATGGCAAACTCAGGAATTCATTGGGTTATTTAAAAAATTTGTTTAAACATTTATTTAAAGATTCCTCTGCTTTCAGATCTGCTGGATGATAACTGCTCCAAAAATCAGGGCTTTGTCCTGCAAGACTCTACATAGGCCAGTTCTGACCCAGAAATAGAGAAATTAATAAAGTCATGCTTTGGAGAAGTGCTTGACTTCGAGTCCATGGGTTATCCCACTGTGCTCATGCTCTGCTGCCTGGCTGACTCAGGGCTGGAGTGCTCAGCACTGCAGAGAATCCATCCCTTATTAAGGTCTTTAAATGCAAAATCAAGGATTTCTTGTCAGCAATTCCAAGGATCCTCTCTGGTGCTACTCCTCAGGATGAAAATAATTATCCAGGCAATGAGAACTCTTCCCCCTCTTGCACTAAATGCAGTGCCTCCGTGTCGTGCCATGAGCTCTCCTGCAAACACACACACACACACACACAGAGGGAATTCCCTGGAGAATTCTCTCCCCTGGCACCTGTGCCCAGGTCACTGCAAAAGGCAGATGAGGGACTGTCCCAGGCTTGAAGATTCAGTCCTAAATTCCAAGAGCTGCAGCAAAACATCGTGCGAAGCTCATGGCCGATGAGCTCTGTATCTTCCCAGAGCATGCACAGGTGTAGAAAATCCATGAGGCATGAACATGGAAAACCAAAGAGCCTAAACTATTAATGTCCATGAGAGACTTTGATGAATTCTGTGAATAATTTGGCATTATTTTGCTGTGCAAGACCCCCTGATATCCATGTCTTGCACTCTGCTGGAGTCTGTTGCTGTTCCAAGGCTTTATGGGAACACCATTTGTCCAGCAGTACAATAGGGCAGAAAAGCTGGAAGTTGAAGCTAAGAATTTCACTTATTCAAATAAACAGGATCACAAAGGAAAAGAGCTGTAGTTGAAGTTCTGCTTTTCTTCTGTTCCGTTACCTGCATGAGATCAGTTTTGCCCTTCTACAAAATTTTTCGAAGATGATGAACACAGTTTTCTTTGGTGCATGCAGCACATTTCTCCTTTGTCCCAACCAAAGAAAGGATTCACTTTATACTCTGAATAATTTTCAAGATGGTATCCCAGCAACAAGCATCCAACAGTGTGTATGTAAAACTGGCTCTACTTAGATAAATAGCAGAAAAAAGCTGCAGTTTCTTCCAAAGACCCAAATGATATTTAAATTTTCTTTTCAGAAACATGTAGTAAACAGAAGACATAAGTCAGCTGATTCAGAAAGCAACACCTCAGAGATCTTTTTTGCACACCTTGTCTTGTTTGTTATCAATTAAATGGAAGCTCATCTTTAAAATTATTCTCTCTACATTTCTATCCTCACAATATTACTTTAGATAGGGTTATTATAGTATTTTCTAGCTACTTTGCTGACATTGCTTGGAATTTTATGGAATTACATCTATGAAGGAAGGTCTCACTGTAAGGGGTGTCCGAGGTTTGGCTGGTGAAGATTTTGCTCCATTGTTGTTCTCGAGCTGCAGGAATGGGCTCTATTAAACCACTGGGGGAGCAAACATCAAGGAAAGCTCACAGTTGTGAATTAGTCAAGGGATCAGGAGATGCAGGCTCTCCTCTGCTACAGAACGGTTTTGCCCCACTCTTGCACCCCTGAACATAGGAATTATCCTGCAAGAAGCTTCCCTGGGATTAAAACCCATCTTGAGCAGGGAGGTGGGACCAGATGTCCCACTGTGGTCCCTTCCAGCATTAACTAGAGTGACCTGCTCGACCTCACTCATTCTGAAAAAAGCCTTCTTGAGGGTGAGGTACCACCCTGGAAATGCTCTGGGCTGAGCAGAGCTCCTGCATTAGCAGGATGCAAATGGCTGCATCCCTGCAGTGTTAACAACTTCCACACCACAGCATTTCAACACTTACTTCATGCACCTTTTGGATAAGCCATGGTGGGTTTAGGCTGTCACTTATCTCCAGCTGTAGATCACACCATTAGCTACGCCTGGGGCTAACACGGCTCTGAAACCACGCCTTGGAAATTGTGCAACAGCCACCTATTCTTAAAATGCCTTCACAGGACTCCTCCAGGACAGGTCACACAAACTCTGCCCTTTCTTTGAATCCTTTCAGGCTTCTTCCAGGTGCTCTGGGTCCCTAAACCATTTCAAGTCAAAGGTACTCAGACGTGTATCAGGAACTTCTGTGTGGGGAAAGCCAGAGCTGGTGCTGAGGGCCCATCCAGCAGCAAAGCCAGCACACGATCAGCCTTGAACAAACTCAGAAGAGAAGAAACAGCCCCAAATCCAAGCAATGCTGATGTGAATAACTGCAGATGCTTACCCTTGAAGAGGGAAGGTTACAGGCTTCTAACGCCGTCTCTACGCGCTTTCTGTCGGAGGAGAACAAGCGGTATATGCTGCAAAAGGAGGACAAAACAGAGGGATTTGGTTTAAAGACGTGCCTTGATGGCCCATGTGGCTCGAAGAGTGAATATCTCCTAGCAGCCTATTACATCTTTAGCTATTTATTTCCATTTGCTGGCTGCTCAGTAACAGAGGGGAGTTTAGCAGTGCTCACAGTTTTAACTCTACCCCACACCAGCCTCTATCACAGCAGGTATTTATTTCAGCTATCACTGCTCTCTTCATTCCCCCAGTGACATGCAGTTTGAATCTGTTTATCTTCACATGTCCCTGTGATAAAGAAATTATGCTTTTTATTTTTATTTTCACAAATGGAATGAACCAGGGCAGAGAAGTGGAATGTCTGTGCCCAGAGACATCCCAAGTATCACAGGCCACTCTTTTCCTGCAATACGTGTTATAAACAGAGGGTAAAATTATTCTTCTGGGCACAGGGGCCCCATGCTCATCCCAAAGACAAATTCACACCCCAAAGTCAGCAGAGAGCACATGGTAAGGAAGGGGAACAGCACTTACTTCTTCAGAGGAATGCGCCCCTCCGGAGTCACCTGCAGCTTGAGTTTTGTGTAGCTATGGAGAGAAAAGCACCCTGCTTTATTTTTACAGCATTTTCAAGTACCTCTTCATCAGCTTTCTAGCTCTGGGCTAATGCTCTGATCATGTGGCAAGTTCCACTCAGCTCTTTCTCCCAGTATGAAAACCTGTTGGGATATCATTGCTGAATAAAAACCTTCTACTGTCTGTCTTGAGATAAGTGCAGTAACATCATCTGGTGAAAAATGTGGCAACACTTAAATATTTAAGAGGATTGTTTGTTTGTTTGTTTGTGTTTGTTTGTTTGTTAAAAAGCTCAGCTTTTTCACTTTACCCACTGGTTTGCCAAAAGAAGAAGAAACTGCATGGTTCTAATAAACTTTCCTTTTCTTCCCAACAGAAAATTCCATTAGCAACCACTTCAAAACCAAAGTGCATGCTAATACTAGGATAACTGGAATAGGAACATTTCCACAAATCCTTGACTCCCCACATTCATCTTCTGGAAACTGAAGCCTTTCGTGCTACTGTGTCACCAAACACATCTCCCAGCACTGAGGTAGATTAAAACAAAAAAATCACAGCAGTTATTTTTTTAAAAAAAGTTTATTTTATTTTGCCTTCCATTGTTTTGAAAATCTTGATTATATTTTGGTCACGTTCAGTGCTTTCCTCTGCAGCCAAGGATGCTAGAAATAACAGAAAATGGGGAAAAGCTTCTCATGCTGTTTATTATTGCACTTCCAATGCTTCAAGGAACTGAATGTCATGAAGAAGAAAACTCCTTCATTCTGCTCTAATGCAATTTTGTTTTCTATTTCAACTAAAGGGTTCTGATAGGACTCCAACCAACCCTTTGCTTAGTACACTAATTATAATGGGGAAATAATTTAATCTTCAAAGTCATAGATTTCTTAAGTGACTGATTTGGCATCTGCGCAGAGGAGCTGGGAAACCTTATGGTTTCCAAGTGATTTATTAATTAGTGGAAAAAGACACAGGAATGCCATGCTTGCCTGCTACTGAATCTACGCAGTGTGTCCAGTGACTTCATCTTTAATTAATATGGCTTGAGAAACTGCCAAAGAATAGCTCCAGACAAGGCTGGCTCTGCTGTACTGTGTGATGACACATTTCTGCTCTGATTTGGGGAGGAAAAGGCCCATTAGGTACAGCCCCAACCCTCCCCACTTCAGACCTGTCAGCATGGGCATTTGAAGGGCAATTGTAGAACCAAATCACTCTCAAAACTCATCTCCACCCTACGGAGCTGAAGGAAGTCACCTGCTCAGGTGAGCACATTCCCCACTGCCAACATGTAGGGCCAACAGGGAATGTTAAATGTTCCCATCCATCTGGGATTTTGTTTGCCTACTACATCCCTGCTATCCCAGCACACCATTATCAGACACAAAGCTGTAGTTCCAGCAACACCCACCCTTCAGAGCTGCCTCAGAAATTTCTGTGGACTTCAGCTGCACCACGACACACACCAGGAGAAGGAAACACACACCCACACATGCACATCCCTCCTCCCCACAATAGGCACCTATGATTCTGTGGGATTGAAGTTAAGCACTTTGGAACACTCTAACTGTGGGTGCAGCTAATGAAAGCAGCCATTCACAGCCTCAGAAAGTCCAGGAAAATGGGAGGTTAATTTGCTTTTTGGATGGAAGTAAGTTTTAGGAACCTAAGTTTAGTATTTAGCTGGGCGGAGCCCCTGCCTGCGAGCAGGAAAATGTGTTTGGGGAGACACTAAGTGGACTTCAAGCAGCCAACTCACAGGCTGGGGAAGGTGCATCCCCTCTTTTAGAACCCTAAAAGGCCAGTGAGTACCCAGTTCAACACCAGCACTTTCTGGCAGGCTCTGCCACGCTGTTCTCAAAGCTCTGATTTACACAGAACTGCACTTTCTTCACCTGTTGAGAATTGCTAACCTCACGTTTAGCTCCCGTCCCTTTTAAGTGTGTATTTCATCCCAAATGTTCTCATAAACAGCTTTTCTACTTCATGGGAAGCAACTGAGAGTCTGCCCACTCTGCCAAGCAATCCAGAGGAATGGATTCCCAGCTTCTCTATGGATCACATGAAAACCAGAGAGATCAGACTGAGGAAAAGGGACTTCTGGCACTTCTCACTTTTTTTCGTTATCAGTAAAAGGCAAAAAGGAAAACAAACCAGAAGCAAGTAAGTCCAGAATATTCTTTCTTTTTAAATGGAGACCTTCAGCCTACAGCTGAAGCTGCCACTATACACGGGGCAGGGAGCATTTAATTCTGATTTTTTCTGCAAGGATTTAATAGTTTGCAAGGAGAACCCTAAAAAGTATTTTTGTTTAGACGACTTCTAGATAACAGGCTTTTTAAAACCATAAGAACAAGGAGGTGTGTTTACAGAAGTGACAAGTCACCAGAGCAGAAACAATAGATGACAAGGTGAGCAAGAAACAAGGAGGAAAATGACGCAGAGGGAAGAGCAACACCCACAAGTGTGACATGCAAGGGCCACTTACGCTTTTTCCAGAAACGCGTCCCTCGACATGTTCTGTGCCAACAAATTTGTTGCCAAACTGAACACTTCATCTGACCATTCCTACGAAGAGAAAGAGTGAATAAATGAGGCTCAGTTTAGATGTTTATTGACACAATGCAAAATATTTTTGAAAATTATGCTTTCAAAAAAAAAAAGGGCCTAATTAAAGCCTAAACTTGATTTTTCCAATTACGGCTTCCCTCCTCATCTGTGAGACCTGATTTTTTCATGCTGCAAAAAAAATGAAGACTGTTACAAATGGAAGTATTGACTCTATCCAAGATCTTACCAGCCAACATAAGAAACAAGCTTGAAAAATACCCCAACCAGCAGAAATATACAGGAATGCATTCCAATTACTCTGATGTGCAAGGAAGATGCAACTCCAAAAAGCTACTGATTGCACATCCTCACACTGTGGTCATAACTCTCCCTAAATTGTTTCCCTCTTCCCAACATAGGGAAGAAATGCTGTGGAATCATGGAATTGTTTGGATTGGAAGGGATGTCCGAGAGTATGCAGATCCAACCCCCTGCCATGTGCAGGGACACCTTCCCCTAGACCAGGTTGCTCCACATTGCCCAAGTCCTTCCCTTGCATCCCTGACTTTTCCCGAATTCCCAGCACAGCTGATCCATGATTATAAACTGAAGCTTAGCCTCTCAGAGTTTGTCCTGCTCTCTTCCCTTGCAGGTCTCTCCTGCAGCTTTTAACTGACAACTTCAGTGTGTTTTTCCTTTCTAACTTGGTGCTTATTCATAATCTTTAATTGCAAACCTTTTTAATCACAGCTGTGGTTTTGGATTGGTTTTGTTTCACCCCATTAAAATAAAGGGAAGAAAACAAGCAATGCCTTTGCAAACAATGTGATTTTTTTTTTTTGTTTTAGTTGACAAAGCATTCAGAGTTTTGTTCCAAGCTAAAGTTATGCTTCCTTTCTTAACAGTACAAATCCAAAATTCCCACCGCCACACTCTTTGGGAAGTATTCCCATCTCCTTGGTTTTTCTTTTTCTTGAGGAAAAACAAAACAAACAAACAAACAAACAAACAAAACCCCAAAAAAACCCCAAAAAAACTCCCCCAAACAAAAAAACAAAAAAACCCAAAACAACAAAACCAAACCAAACCAAAACCAAAAACCAGTTAACTAAATTCTTCAAGAATTTTTTGCTAGTTTTGACTGACAAAATATTTNAAAAAAACCAAAACCAAAACCAAAACCAAAAAAGAAAGAGGATTCCATTCTGACAAAAATAGATAGAGATGGGAAGTAGCATTGACTTCCAACAAAACAAATGTTTCTGCATCACTTTGGAGCTTAGAGCTTGTTTTACCTAA
>WEKY01024364.1:15273-35044 GCA_013390045.1 Picathartes gymnocephalus | reverse complement strand
TATATATATAGTCTATGAAAGAACTGTTATTCCTTTGCCCATATCTTTGGCTGGAAGCCCCGTAATTTCGAAGTTATAATAATTTGGAGGGAGGGGGTGATCTTTCCATTCCAGGGAGATTCCCGTCTTCCTTGGCAAGTATCTGTCTTTTAAACCAGGAGAATGTTATTGTCAACAGATGATCTCCAATGACACTTTCAAGAATTTGACAGGTCAGAAAGGGGACTGCTGTTACTGCTGTTGAGCCCATAAGTTCCTTAAGGAGACAGGTTACCTGCACATGGAAGAGCGATAAACCACACCTGCAGAACAAGTTATAAAACAGAGCCAGCTCCTCCTATGATGTTCTCAGTACAGCACTTCTTTCCCTGGCAAATCCTCAATAAACAAATACATTTCTTGTCCTTCTGTGGTACTTTCTCCCACATATGTTCATGGGTTGAAAGTATTAGGATCTCTGTGTGTGGTGGTGTGGAGAGAATATGTGTCTCTTATTAATGAAGGGTTCTTTTTGTCTTGTACTTTATTTTCCAGGTATTTCAGTATGATGATAAAAGTTCTCTGTGTAAAGATATCCCTTCTTTGGAAATAAAAAAGCTGGAGGAACAGAATGCTAGCCTTCGGGCTGCTATTGCACAAATGAGAAAAGAAATGGAGGGTCTTGATGAGCAGATGTTGTCTTCTCTTCCTGTAACAGAAAACAGACAACTTGCAGAGCAAGGTGACAACTTTTGACAAAGAACTTTAAATTCAGTTAAGGAAGTTTAGCAGTCGCAGTCAGAACCTATGAGGGCTACCCAATCCATGAGTGTGTAAAAATTATTGTGGGCTTCTCAAGATTGCACCATACACAAGCACACAGTAGTCTGAGATTCTGTATTACAAATTACTACAAAACAATTATTAGTGAAAACAAATACACACACACGCTATAAGTCACTACAAAGTTACCACTAGAAAAGCAATCATATATTTTGCAGGAGTGAAGCAAATATATGTATATTACAAGTTATGGCAGAATTCCTGATAGTGAAGCCAGTATGTAGAATCACAGAATGGTTTGGATCGCTAAAGATCTCCTCATCCAACCCCCCTGCCATGGGGGTTTACAGTATATCCATTTACAGTACATCTACTGAAATGCTATCCAACAGGACGTTCCGGGGGAACTTACCACTATCTACAACTACCTGAAAGGGAGTTGTCATGAGATGGGGCTCAGTCTCTCCTAGTAATAAGCAATAGGACAACAGAAATTACCTCAAATTATGACAGTGGAGGTTTAGACTGGATAGTGGAAAAATTTCTTTTTGAAAAGGCTTATTCAAGCATTGGCACAGGCTGCCCAGGGAAATGGTTGAGTCACCATCCCTGGAGGTGTTTAAAAGGCATGTACATGTGGGCATTTGAAGATGTGGTTTAGTGGTGGACTTGGCAGTGTTAGGTTACTGGTTTCACTTGATGATTTTAAAGGACTTTTGCAACCTAAATCTATGGTTCTATGATTCTGTAACTAGACATTTATATGCATGAGACAGTGTTATGAAGCAGCTCTTGCTATGAAAGCCTAAAGTCTATAAATACATATATATTCATATTATGTGCCTCTTTTAGGTTCATTGAGCACAAACAAAATTTCAACTGGAACCACACTGAGCAACATCAAAGTCAGTTCAGCTAAGTTGGATTGTATAGTAAACCCAGGCACAGAAGAGGTATGATGAGGTTTAAACTACCTAAAAATATCTGTGTGTGCGTGTGTGTGTAATTAAATACCTTGTGTATTATTTTTGAGTAAATATTATAAACTGAAGCAATATGTGCTTATGTGATTGGTTAGATGAGAGCCAGCAAAGATTTTTTCAGCCAAATTTACATTTATTCTTTCTAGGCAATAAATGATGTTTAGTCATTGGCACAAGTCACTTCTGATCTTGCAAGCTGGTCTTGATAGTTTTTTTTCTCACTTGCAAAGCTACTGTGTATCACCTCTTCAGGTTTTCCATTGTAAAGCCATATTTTAGTCTTTTTTATTTTTAATACCAAAAATATTTGAATACCAAAATATGCTAAATATCTTTAGCACTTTTTTACACTTTCTCTGTGCTTCTTGCATTTATTAATTGCATGCTAAGGATGTACTTAAGGCCATGAAGAATTACAGGCAAAAATATTTCTATCCAGGGAGCTCAAAATCTGTTCAGCAACAATGGTAACTAAGCATAGGGGTGCAAGTGAAGTCAGTAAGGAGAGCCATAGTAAAAGTTTTCTTTATTCCATTTAAAATAACAGAGTTTCTGTGACCATAATTTAGAAATTATAGACTCCAGCACCAAAGAAGAAGAGGGAAAGTTTATTGTGGAAACGTAAAAATAGCATGTAAACTTTTAGGTGTACATATATTTTTCTTTTATATCAGCTCTGAAGAGAGTTTTCCTCCCACTCTTCTTTCGTACCCTTCTTTTCAGTGTTTTCTCTCTTCTGTACTGCAGAATTTTGCTCTGGACTAAAAGGTAAAAAAATTTTTGAGTTCCACTCCTAACTCTGCAGGCTACAGTCTGTCACCTGAAAAAAAAAATCTGTGCAATGCTGTGGAATGTTTTTCTGAAAAGTTCAGGAAAAATAAAAGTTTAAGCAAGCGGCATTCCTTGCCCCAGCCAGGTGATGTGCTTTTGCCTTTTGATCCAGTGAAGGTGGTCCCCAGTGTGACAACCAGTGGTGCTGTAACTGGTCATTGCCTTCATCCCTCTTTATGTTAAGCTTTAGTATGTCCATTTCACTGATGAAGGTAGACTGTAATAATTTGTGGCTACTTATATTAGTTGCTTTTATACAAATTGCTAGATGTGTGTCAAAGTGGTGTTCCTTTTTCCTTTCATTTTGATGTCTGTCTTAGTATTTTTACACTCTAGTCCTGCACTAATTTCTCTACCTTTCTCCCCCATACTGTTTGTAGGCCTGCATGCTTTCCCTGTACATTCTCAAGAGCCTTCATTTTTATGGTAAAACTACCCAAAGAAATAAAAGCATGCAAGTTGCATGGCACAATAAGGCAACTGTGGTTTGGTTTTTTCTCAGTATGGATAACAGCTGTCAATATGTCCTTCTTGAATCATAGTGTTTAGGGTGATTTAGTTGAAAACCGATTGGGATTGCACAGTTAGTGTAGTATGCTTCTAACTAGTGTATATGTAGAAGAATAAACATACCAATGAGTAACTGTAAAACCATTTTAATGCATGTGATACATTTAGATACTTACGGCAATGTGTGAAGTGTAAAATGTTTATAGGGAGATGGCTGTTCAGTGAATGATAACTATTTAAATGGATATCAGAAGGTGTCCTCTGTGGGGGCTGAAAGAAGATAGCATATAGGTCTTGAAAAACAAGGATGTGATCTTTTGAGTATATACCTTATCATTATGTATATGTGCAGGTAGACTCAGGCAGAGACAAAACAGATTGTAGAATCTTTACTTTTCAGTAAATGTTTTAAGTCATATCTACCCCTCTTGTTTGTGTGTACAAATGATTAAACAAGGCACACAATGAGTAAACAAAGAAGGATTTGTAGCAGATTGCTATTTGGTATAAAGAGGTTTTTTCCACATTTTATCTTAAGTGCTCTTTAGTTTACAGTCATACAGTATTTATCCTATGTGTATTATTTTTCACTTACAGTTTACAGTATCTGTGGGAATGTCTCAGGCTGTAACAGTGTTTTGCTCCACAGTTTAATTTGCCTTATACTGCTAAAAAAATCTTGAAAATGTGCCCTAGAAAGTGGACTGTAGCCTTCAATTTTACACTTTTTCTTCAACTGACCTCTCATGCGTATTTGTACAAATCTCTGAACCTGCAGACCTCACTTTCAAAATATTCATTATAAGCACTATCTGTTTCATTCAGGGGCCAGAATCCAAAGTTCTTGAAGAAAACATGGTAGATCTTGGACAACAGCTACCTGATGTAGGTACTGATGTTGGTTGTCACTATAGTGTCAAACTCACTCTACAAGGAATGCAAAATAAACTCAAAGAAGCAGCAAGAAAAATCTCAATTCTGAGACAAGAAAAGCGGCAGCTGATTGAAATGGGAAACAGACTCAGGGCAGAACTTGGAGTGGTGTTAAAGGAAGGTAAATTTATTCTAAAGTCCTAGCTTATATATTTAGAATAAAATGGGGATATCTGTTCTTCCTTTGAGCTGGAGAAAGCTAGGCTTTTTTATAAAAAAATGGTTCTGGACCTGGCTGATCCTTGATCTGCATAGCTCATGTGAGACTGTGCTACTAATCCTTGCAAGTAAGATTATCCTGTGATAGGAGATGCTAAGATAGAACAATGAGAGTCTGTATGTAGTGACTTTTGTTGATTAACATCTTAGATGAAGAACTCCCTGGTGCCTAGATGTCAGTGTGGGAACTGGAACTTTAAGACTTTGTTTATGAGCAGAACAGAGGTAGTGTATCTCTTGGAATAAAAACTAACACTTTAGGAAAGTGGAAGAGAAAGTAGAATAAGCTTACTGTAAACTTGAATTAAGAATATATACAATGTAAAAAGATTTCACTGTGGATATTTAAGTTCCATGTATGGTTTTTCTGGCAATGAAACAAAGGAAAAAAGCACGAGGCCCATTTCTACATAGCACTGAAACCATCTGCAATGAGAAGGCCTGTGTTCTGTGGTTCATTTATATCTGCTGTAAACGCTTGCTGGAAAGGTAATATTGTTGACAAAATATCAACAAAGAATGCCTTCCTCAGTATATTCCCTTCTTTACAGGACTCTGGCATCCTGTTAGCTCTAAACACTGCACAGTTTGTATTGCCTCTGGTAGTCTTCTTCCAAGAGAACTTGTCAAAAGAACACAGTGTCAGCTCTCAGTTCTAAAGCATCTACAGCACAGACTCTCAATACAGGTAATTATATGCTATTTGAAATCTAGTGATAATGAGCCACTAAGCCAGTTCTAGTATCATGAATGTAACTTAAAATTTTGCATTTAAATTACTCTTACTGAGTTTAGCTCAAAACTATCTTTGGAAGATTCCATAGAATCATTGCATATCCAGAGCTGGAAGGAACTCATGAGGATCTTTGTATCCTGATGCCATACAGGACAACTTAGAAATTAAGCCGTTTAACTTAGGGGCATTGTCCCAAATGCTTTTTGAACAAAGACAGGCTTAGGGCCTTGACCATACCCTGGGGAGATTGTCTGAATTTCCCCTGATGCAGATTTAAGCCATTCCTCCACATCCTATCACAAGACACCAAAACCAAAAATTAGCACCTCCTACTCTTCTTCCCCATCATGGAAGGAAGTTATAGAGAGCAATGAAGTCATCCACCAGCCTCTTTTTTAAGCTGAACGAGCCAAGTATCCTCAGCCGCTCCTCATAAATCTAGCCATCTAGTCTTTTCACCATCTTTGTTGCCCTCCTTTGGATATATTCTAATATTTCTATAGTCTTCTCATATTGTGGAGCCCAAAAATGCACACAGTACTTGAGGTAAGGCCACACCAATGCTGAGCACAGTGGGACATTGACTTCTTTTGGCTGATTAGCTGTGCTGTGCTTAACACACTGAGGACACAGCTGGCACTTCTGGCCACCAGGATACGCTGTTGACTCATGCTGAGCTTGCCAACAATCAAAATCCCCAGATCCCTTTCTTCAGGGCTGCACTTCAAGCTCTTGCCCCTCAGTACATACAGACACCCTTGACTATAGTCCCGGCTACGTAATCCATCTTTTTTGCTCTCATTAAATTTCATGCAGTTGGTGATTGCCAAACATTCCAGTCTATCAAGGTCTCTTTGTAAGGTCTCTTTACCCACAAGGGAATCAATGAGTCCTTCTCATTTAGTATCATCAGCCAACTTATGCGTCCAGGTCATTGGTCAAAGACTGGAGAGAACTGACCCTAAAATTGAACCCTGGGAAACACGATTAGTGACTGGCCACAAGCCATATGGTTCCCCATAAGTTTAAAGGATTTGGGACTTCAAAAGTAATATTTTTAAACATGATCTTCAGCCAAGGTATTTCAGAAACATATGTGTTTATTCAGCATAAATGCAATCCTAAATTACAAATTTTGATAACGCTTAGTTTTAACTAAGCAAGAAAGGCCATTTGAAGGATTTGCACTATGTTCTAACACAAACCTTAGAATGATTCATCAGTGAGGATATTTCCAAATACTCACAGTGGTGGGATTTTAAAGCACCCGTGTCCAAACGACTAATACCGCCTTTTCCATATATGAAAGCAGGATATATAGTTAACCTGTCTCATATATTTTGTAATTAAAATACAACCTTTAACAGTTAAATTGCAGCTTTTATTGTATAAATCCTGGCTTCCCTAGTAGTTAGTGGCAGACCTCCCAGTAACTTTGATAATCAGGATTTCACTACGTTCTTTACTTAATTGATCAGCAGATTTGTTCCTGTGAGGATTGAGTCAGAGCAGTTGACTGTCATTGTAGTTCTGAAGGCAGTAAACAGTGTTCTTTCAGAAAGGGTGAGGTTGTTGCTCTGAGGTATAAAACTCCAGTAGAATTATTAACCAAGTTTAGCTGGGGAAACACTTCCTCTGGGAACCACTCTGAGCAGGTTGTTCTGGTGTTTGGTCACCCTCGCAATAAAGAAGGTTGGCATTTGGTTGGGGTTTTCTTTCCCCTTATACTTAAGCAAGGTGTCCTGTACTTACCTTTTTGCCCATTGTCACTTGGTCTTCCACTGTATACCACTGAGACGACTCTTAACTCAGTCATCTTCATCTCCTTCTAACATCCTAATCAGATGCTTACACATGTTGAAAAGGTCACTCTTGATCTATCTCTTCCGGAGGCCAGCAAGGCCAGCTGCCCCAACCTTTCCTTCTATGTCAGATGTTCCAATTCACTGATCACCTTTGTGGCTGTTTGCTGGTTTGCTGTTTGTGGCTGCTGCATTATGTTCATGCTTTTCTCATGCTGGGAAGCCCAAAAGTGGACAAAATACTCTAAATGTAATGGGCTCACGTTTTGTTTCTTTAGTCTTAAATATACAGCAAAAGACTTCGATGTTTATTGGCATCTCCTTTGACAGGGCTGAAGCAGTTTGTTTTTCATCAAATCTCACTTTACTTGCTACAAGTTGAAAGTTGGTGAAACTTAGAGAGGTAAATTAGTTTATTTTAGCTGCTGATGATTTACTTTTCCATAGCTGCTTTATTTTAGTTGGCGTTTTAGGTATTCTTTTGGAGTTTTTCTTCTGTAATTTAATCATAGGAAAATACAAAAGTGAAGAATGACCCTGACAATATGAGCAACAAGCAAGGTAATAGTAACAGCACCTGGAAATGTAGATTTTGAACAGATTTGATACTAAGTTTATCAGAAAAGTAGTTTGGCCCTGTTGATCTGAAGGGAACATAATTTTGTTTAATATTATTTATAACTGATTATTTTAAATCTAGCAGTGTAACAGCAAACTGAGCTATAAGGATGTTAGTTTTAGGGACCATGAGTTACTTGTGTTAATGTAATATTTCACATTAGGAGCTGCAGTATGCAAGGCAACGGCATCCTTCAAGGTTCTCTTCTCTTACTGCCTGCCCTAGTTTAAAGGAAGGAGAAGCTCCAAGCAGCTGTGGGGAAGAAACAGAATTACCAGCCACTGAGGTACAGTGTGGTTTTATTATCAATGTAATTCACTTCATCTGGATTTTTCAATTGGAATTGTTCAACAGTCATCTCCTGGAAGACTTAAAAATCTATGTCTTTTTTAAATTATGCATTGTTCCTGTACAAAATAGTATTTGTTAACACTAAATAAAATAGGGTTTCTCAATCACTGCTATGATGTTGTAATTAATCTTCTCGTACAACCTTTCAAAATTAAAAATAATAGTTTTCTTTTGTCTTGCGTCTTGCTGAAACCTTCTATCTTTCCAAGTCCAAGATGCCACTATGAAATGTAACCAATTTTTTGATGTCTTTTATGTGAAAAGTATGTATGTCTGTAACATTTTGTTTGAATTTGAACAGATTCGACTAGATTTCTCTATTGAAAATCATGGACCAGATACATTCTCAGCAACAAAAGCAGATACATCCACAAAGATTGTTCAAAGTCAGCTGCTCAGTCACAGTCCTAGTCAAGTCCAGCAGGTCCAGCTTTCTCCATCTAGAGTGCGTAATTTCTGCCAAGGTGTTTGTCAAATTTTAGATACAGGATCAAGCCTTTCTCTACTCAGTCCTCAAAAGAACACCAGCCAGGGTAAGCCTGCTTTGTAAAGCAGTCACAATATTTGACTCTTCTGGAAGTACAGTGGATTCTGTCATCATTCACTAATTCTTATACGAACTGCTCCTGTATTACAGTCCTATCATCAGGATCTGGATGAGTTACTTGAAGGGAATTTCACTGTTGCCAGCAGAAGTAAGAATTAAGAGGAATATCTTTATGGCTCTCTGGTTTAAATGCCATCATTGCAAATACTTCTTCACTTTTAATAAGTACTCCTGTAAAAGGCAAATTCTCTTTTGACATAGTCTAAAACTTAGCTGGGGCAGATAGAAAAGTGTCTGTTTGAGAACTGCACACTTCATATGTTGACAAGTGACTGTTAGATCAAATTGTAATTTGCAAATCCTTGCTTAATTGTTATTTTTTTGGCTGGTTTATAGCTACAATACTGCTTAGAGTGCTAAGACCTAAAAGCCAAAGGTGACATCACAGGCATAATGCTGGTATATGCTGTGGGGATTCCCTAGAATTTTATAGTCCACTGCAACAAGGTGGAAGGGGAAAAGATAGAAGCAGGCAGAAATTTTTATATGTGAGACAGCGTCCAGTCCTTACATGTGAGACAGTGTCAGGGTTAGGATGACAGGAGAAGGCAAAACCTAGGTCATATACTGAACATGAATTTGTGTTATACTTCTACAAAAATCACCACATGTTCTTGGAAATTTTAGCAAGAACACCATTGGTAAAATATGTGCAGTAAAATGTAGCCTCTTTACAGGGCAGGTTGTTAAGGGACTTTTTAATGGCAGCTATTACGTTGAGCACTGTATTGCAGATTAATGTTTCATATTTCAAACTATTGGTCTGTTCATGAAGTAATCCTTCATTGGCTAAACTTTGGGGAGCTAACACCTGCTGTAGATAGGACAAAAAATAATGGACTTAAATTATAATATTGGAAAAATTTTAGGGACAGCTAATAGCAGAGTGTGTTCCCTAGAGGGATTGTAGACTTTTCTTTATAAAAGATCTTTATAAATAGACAGACAAACATTTCTCCAGAATGTTCCAGTAAAAGTGGGTTTTGGTTTTTTCTTTTTTAATAAGAGGTGTAGATTTCAATAAGTTATTTCTCAAAATGCTGTAGGGCTTATGTGAATTGCTTGGGCTTTTTCTCTTGATATTATTTTTATCATCATCATTATTCCTGAGTATCTGTATAGTAATATGGCAGCCATTTAGACTTTTCAAATGAGCTGTATTACCATTACATAGAAAATCATATGCTATTAATCACATAAAGACTGCAGGAACAAGAATGCAATCACTGGATTAAGGGAAATGACTTGTTCCCTTCAATTTGGTACTTGTGAGGCCACTGTGTCCACCTTTGGACCCTCTTGTACAAAAGACTGACGAACTCGAGTCCAGTGGAGAGACACTAAATGGCTGAGGCATGGAAACACATTTCATGAGAAGAAGTTTCGAGAACTGGGTTGTTCAGTGTGGAAAAGAGCCAGTGAGTGGTCTGATTGCCGCTTTTTAACTACCCAGTGAGGGATTTTGGAGAAGACAGAACCAGACTCTTAGAGATGCACAGTGAAAAGTGGCAATGGACACAAGTTGTGTCAAGATACATTCTGAGCAGGGAGTGATAAGCACTGTGACATTTCACCCACAGGTCCTATCCAGCCTATGTTACATCTATTTTTAAACCAGTGTATGGAGGCAATGAACCATCTTTAGTAGCTCACAAGAAAAAATAATATTTAAAAGGGCTTTCAAAATGAAGAGTGGATTATAAGTGTATTTATTCAAAACAGCAGTGCATTGCAGGGACAAAGTAATGTGCATTGACAGACTTGTAGGACTGGAATGGATGTAGTGCTGACACTCATGATTTGTGTGCTTTTTTTATGAGACTAGGACTGAAATAGGAAGAGTATTTCAGGTCATGCTTATATTGACAGGATAAGCAAAAGGATGTCTTTGAAACATTACTGATAGTGCCATGCAGTTTCATGCTGTTGTATGTGTGATGCAACAACTCTGGCAGCCTTACAAGGACATCAGTTTCTTAATGTCTAGAAATTTCCAGCCACTGTTGCAAAACTTAATGTAGATTTTTGGGGATCTAGAAAATAGAAAAAGGGACAGATGATACTGCCCACGTGAAACAAGTGAAACGTGAATCAATAAGGGATAATATTTTCCTGAGACCAAGTTTAATTTCATCTCTGCATCCAGATTTATATGAGGCACACCAGAGTGGAACTTCTTACTCAAATATGCAGGCCCTGAAATACTGCATTGCAAGAATACAATTTTTAAACACTCTTTTTTGCTGCGTAGCTTTCTCTTTCAGGAAAAGGTGACGGGACTGAATTCTGTATTTCAGAAAAAAATTATTAAACCAAAATCTTTCTTTTCTGTGGAACAACATCACCTTAGAAGCATTATATACAAAATTCTCAAATTCTTATTCTGATTTTTAGCAGAGGCTATTATTTTTCAGGCCTGAGCTATGGAAATTAATTCAATCTTTCCTTTTTAAAACCACTCGCTTGAATTTAACACATTCATCAAATACATTGTTACAGTGGATAGAACTGTCATTGAGACAGAGTGACTTGGAACTGGGCTTTCAAGTACCAGTGACGCACACAGAGACTTGGCAACTCAGTGACAAAAAACGATTTGCAACAAAGCATGCAAGTTAGTTTGCTTATTTGAACCTTTTTTTTTTTCCCAAGTTCAACTCTGTCCAAATTGATAAAACCAGTTGATGTGTTTTGTGGAAATTTCTGGTGAAACAGAGAACTGTAGCTTGGAAATTATTTTTGTGAACCTGTTGAACAGTTTCATTCATTTTTTTTTCATGTTACATGTACAAAACAGCCTACTGGCACTCAAAATGTTTGGCATGTCAAGTAAGCCCTGCAATTTGCTGTATTTCCAATGTATTACACAATGCAATGACTAAATGTGTTTTGAAGAGTTAATGACTACATCTTAAATACTGAAGTGGACTGTTATATACACTATTCATTTCACCATCAAATTCAGACCTTGTGTAAGCTTCCAAGCAAGTCAAAACTCTGAGATATTTTAATTTTCTCTCTCCTTACTCTACCTGCTAATTTTCAGTTTACTGTAGAAATCAGATGGATTTAATAGCTTGTATGTTACTTCTGCAGATAAGTAGAAGGAAGGTGTTTAGAAGGATCATAGGTCCCTTCTTCAGGTATTTTTATTGTTCTGTATTATTGAAAGAAAAAGAACCTCCTAGAGATAGATAGGTACAAACCATGGTGATATTAAAAGGCTACATAGGACACATAGGCTGTACAGGTAAGAAGAACACCTCTGTGCTTCTTAACTTTTTAAATGTTCTATCCCAGAGGTTGGGAGCAGGTGGCAGATTTTGTGTGGTGATCCACATCATATGCACCTTGAATGCCGATGACAAGCCACCCTCAAAGGAAAGCCGTTTATCTATAGAGCCTTTTTTGATTTTAGAATAAATGTTAGGCAGGAGGAGGGGAAGCTTTGTAAAACATTTAGAAAATGGAATTTTATTTTATTCTATTTATCTTAATGAACTTACTATTTGCTATTGAAGATAATAGTTTTTCAGAGGGGAAAAAAGAAAACATCACCTATTGAAGTTCAGCTGTAATACTGCATTCAGCATGAAGCCAGTGCTGTGAAGGGTGCTGTGTGGTACTGTGTGAAAAGCTCCTTATCAGCTCCAATCAGCTGTCCTTGGGTCAGCAGAGCCTGGGGTCAGTGCAGGGGGAATAAGGGTGTAAGGCAAGCTGTGTCCCCACTAGTCATTTGACTTATACATATTTAGTGTAGATGAAACTTTGTATTTTCACATCCTGCTATACATCTTTGAGAAACCCCACCGGCACAAGTACTGAGAACCGTGTCCTGGGTTTAATAGTTTGGGTTTACATTGTAGCCTAACAAAGAACAGGAGCGAGCTGCTTTGAGGTAAAGTAACTTTTTTGATTTACTACTTGAGCTTAGATAGGGGAGTTTCTTGTACTGTAATTCTCACTGTTACTTGCAAGGCTCTGTCGTCTGAAATTCCACACTTCATGGATCAAAAGTTATCTTAAGTGTTTCCACACTAGACAGAATTTCAACAGCTATGACATCACTGACAGTTCTAAGAGCAATCCATGTGGGTAAAAAGCTGGCCAGAGAAATAATCTGGTAAAATATTAACAAACAGAAACAGTGCTCTGGTTCTGGCTTCATTCCAGCTCCAATCAGAGAAAGACTCATGATCTCTTTTCTGCATTACATAAAACTTCATCTTTGAAGTGTTTCACAAATATTAACTAATCCCCTAGTTACGTTTTCTTCATTTCTATGTTCTTCTCCTGAATAGGAACTTGTTTGAGTTGGTGTTCCTTCAGAAGCACTGTTAGCCATAAGCAAGTATCTAGTGACAAATTCTTCAAATGAAACTTCCATCTGAGGAAATTTTAGTTTGCCTATACAACATGTCTACATATATATCTTTCGTCCTGAGGAAAAAAAAAATCTATGAATGGTAATTGCTGACTGAAGTTAACACACATCAAATAGAAGATATGGTTAAGCATTTCAATACACTAAACATTTAGTTCCATTTTCAAAAGCAGTTTAGGTGCTTAGCTATGATCTTGCTAGCTCTGGTTGCCATGGGCACTTCTGAAAGTAACTTGCAGGCTTGTAAATTAGATGTGTTTTTTCACTGGTGTGCAAAGAAAGCTACTGGATTTAAACTTTACTGCACAGTGCAAATTCATGCCAATCTTATTCAAGGTCCGTCAGAGATGTAAACAGTCTCAAGCAGAACCAGAACACCATAAAGTCTTTATTCAGTATTCTCTTAGGATATTTCATTTTAAATACTATTTCTAAATCTAGGGTATTGATTCTTTATCTTTTCCTAATTTTTGGAACTAACCTTACAAGTTTGCAGTAGTTGGTTTTAAATTTCTGTTAGTACACATTTTTGATGGTCAAAAACTTAAAAATAGCCATATAGAATGCTTGTGTTCTGTGGTGTTGTTCCAAACACCTAACTAAGTAGTCTTTACTAGTTACAACGATAGTTTCTCTACTAACGGCAGGAGACAAGCACACAGAAGTCTTCACAGGAAGGGATGCATGTGATGAATTGGTGCTTGGTTACTTTGCCTTTGGAATTACATGATTAGGGCCTTCCACATTAATTTCTGAAAGTCATCCCCTTGGGTGAATACAAAAGGCCCTTGAAAACTGAGTGAGTATTTAAAATAACAGATTTTCTGTAAGCAGTGTTAACTATGTGCTATCTGTGGCTCTGCTCATCCCTGTTATTTAGACCACAAACAAGAAGTAGTATTATTCTGCTGTTGTTCCTGTTCAAGAAAGTAATCTTTGAAGCAATACCTTTCAGAAACTGCTGCCTGCACTTTTCTAAATGGTTGATGTTGTGAAATTCGGCTTTCTTATCTGCCAGATGTGATAGAGGTATTCTAATGATTAAAGTCCATTTTCCAGGCAGAAAAATACACTCAACGATCTTCATGGACTCAAGCATCCTCTACCACATCTTCTGCATCTGTAGGAAGCCACTAGGTGGCAAGCTGGACAACAGGATTTTGCATCCACAGCTCAACAGTCCACTGAGCTTTTGCCACCTGTGATTCTCTGCACTGAAAGAGCCACCAAGCTGATTCAGTGCAGGGAACACACACACACAAGTGAACAGCTGGTTCAACCTAAGCTTGTGTATAAAAATTATTTTGAAAAGTGTCATGTTTTGACACTAGCCACAGTGTCATGCTTTGCATAGAGCTATAAATCTTCAACTGATCAATTCCATAATTCAGGCACATGTTGTATTTCCTTTGATGTAGAATTTTGTTTAGACTTTCTACCATGTTCAGCTGACTTTGAAAATTTACCTTCTCCGACTAGTAACTGATCTTTGTAAATTTGTGCACCTTTTAATCTTGCTGTGATTGAGTAGTATCTGGGACTGCAGCCTATGATGCTTATAAAATTAAACTAGTACAGAATACTGTAGTGTGTGTTATCACAAGTTTATTATGACTACTTCTGCTCTCCGCTTTGGTTCTCCATAGAAAATCTGAAGTTAAAGTCTCAATGCCTTGAAAAATGAGGGTTAAGTGGCTGGAGCCAAACACCTGTAAATATTACCTATAGTTTACAGTGAATAATGTGATTGAACAGTTCCACTTATCTTACCTAAAGAAACCTGTGACAAGACTGAATTTCAGTTAGTTGGAGCTAATATTTTTTGGAGAATGTGAGAACTGCAGGATGGCCTCTGGCTGGTATTAGGACCAGGCCCACTGCTTTCCAAAAAAAGATGTTTCTTTTTGTATTAATCCTTTCTGGAAAGACAGATGTTTTAGACAACAAAACCAAAGATTTACATACTAAATGCTTTCCTAAGTGAGAGAAGATTGAAAAAAGACACAAAAGATAATGGTAGTAATGCAGCTTTTTCAAGTCAACAGAGTTAGCTCTGAGCCTTTTATATCATGCATATCCAAACACATTTTCTCACAGTGGAGAGAAGAGTAAATTTGTAAAATATGATGTTTTAAAACAGCTGAAGAGATAGGTAGTGCTTGACTTGAACTGTTACACCGACCTTCCAGCTGTCTTCCTCTCTTAAGCAGTCTGATGTTAATGAAGAACGAACATGTACAGATGAAGGGAGGATTGAGCAGAAGATGCTGTGTTATACCATCAGTATGGCAAGCCTTAATGGACTGTTCTGGGCCTCCTACATACAGAAATGGTCCTGGTAATATAAGATTTTGAAAATGTGGCACTATGGCAGCAGTATATTTAGAGGAAAAGAGTAAACCAGCTCTCTTCAACTATCCAATCTCATAATTGAATACAAACATAACTACAAAGTATTTTTCTATCTGTTCTTTGAGCAGTGGAGTTTGAAGTTGTACATTCAATCAAGCAATCTGAAGAATCTCAGCAAAATGTCAAAGCCAAGGATAAACTTGAAATGTCAGCTGAAGATTTGACAGTCAGAGGAACAAGGCTGGAAGTTCAGCAGAAGTTAAAATCCAGGAGTTTATCTTGTGCTCATCTATTAAAACCAAAAATCTCTTCTAGCATGGCAAAAATCCGCAATTATAGTATCAAAGATTGATTTCTGTGTTAGCAGTATGTTGCAGGTTCATGCTTGCTATTAACTTACTTAGACATCTGTATATCAGGTCTAATTATCAGCCTCCATTTTGTATGTACGGTTAAGATACCTGCAGCCAGAAGAGAGAACAAATACCCTGTTTCGTACAGCGAACCCTAAAATAAAGGGTTAATCTGTGTACATTATGAGATTACAGTCTTCACTGTTAATACTGATTTATATTAATTATATATGTTCAGATTTTCTTGCATCATGGATTTAGAAATGCCCAGTTAACACACAGGTAAAGCCTTGTGCCTTCAGGCAGGGCTTGCAGGACTCTATTTTGTTGAGAAACTGTAGATGTGATTTAAGCTTAGAAGTGGGATGCCTCAACCTACTTGTCTTCTTCTAATTAACAATGCAACCGTTAATCCTGTGCAGCTATCTCCCTACTTGAAAGAAAGGGGTTTAAAAAGGTTACATCTGAGTTTGTATTATTTCTCATCCTCTGTAGCTTTTTCCACTTGTTCAGAGAGCACAAAAAGGTATAAAATTAAATTTCTATTGTCATACCAGTGATGGTATTTTTCCTTGACAAGAGATTGTATGGACTGTAAAGCAATGAGAAACACTGCTAGTGTATTAGAATCATATACTCAGAATCATACAGACATGTTGTAAGAAGTAAGTCTTAAAACAGATGAAACTAAAACTTGAATGAGGTGTGATGTAACAAAGGATAGTGATGTAGTAATGAACACGACAGAACACTAACACAAGTAATCAGTGTATTTTTGTAGCATTTCCAGTAATGCTGAGTTGTCCTGGGATATTACAGAGATGAACTTTCCTATAAGTAAAGGAAATGCACATGAAGAATTCAAGAAAAACTTTTAATTTAAGTCAGGATGGTCAAGCACTGTAACAGATTACCCAGATGGGTTATGGAGTCTCTGTTTATGGAGATACTCAAAACCCAAGTGGACATGGGCCTGGCCAGATTGTTCCAGGTGACCCTTGAGTTTAGGGCTTGGACTAGGTAATGTCAAGAGGTACCTTCCAACCTAAGAGATTCTGTGATTCTGCAAGTGGCGTCATTAAGTGACTAGTACTTCTCAGTTGCTGCTAAACATATAAAATCTAAAAAGGATAAACAAAGGAAGAGAGCTGCTTACCCATGAGCATCTTTTTTTCTGGAGCATTTTTTTATAGAAATGCTTTCCTGATACTCTTTGCAAAGAGGTGCTCTCTTCAGTGCCTGATAATATGGTAGTAATCGGTTTGAGAATGTGAAGAATTATTTTGTACTACCTGCTGAAAACGTTTTGCTTTAGTGCAAAGGTGCAGTGATATTATAATCAGATGCTAAATCTGCAAGGAATTTCATTAGATGTTACTAAGCCAATATAAGGCCTGAGAAATCTTGTGAGCTTTCTAAATCTTTTCATTCCTTGAAAATCCTGTCATTTGATTCAACGTTGTTCATGAGCCAGTACAACATGATGCACTCCCTTGAACCAGGCCCTGAATGAGCTCTTTCTGTAGCACAAAGCATAGTGGTTTCTAACAAGTACAGGAATTTTGGCCCAGATCACACCAGTTAAAGCACTCACTGGTTATTTCTAGAACTCAATATGTAAATTCCAAATTTTATAATAGCTACAGATCATCCAGAAAATTTTTTTGTTATTTCCATGTTTAATATTGACCTACAGAGATGCACAGTAGTTCGGTGGTATGACATTCTGTGCATGTGTTAAAAGCAGTGTAAAAGAGCAGTTTGTTCCATATTTTAATACTGCATCTGAACCTGGAAAACATTTCTCTTTGTTCCTTACATCGAGGGTGTAAACTGATGGACTGCAGACTTCAGAAATGCCTTTGTGTAGGTTTGTATGCAGGTTTCTTTGGCTTTTTTATGTTTGCTTGAGGGTTTTCTGGGGTTTTTTTTCTTTTTCTTTGGGGTTGTTTGGTGTGGTGTCCCACTTACTCCCCCTCCCATGTCACCTGGCATGCCTGTTCATGCAGACATCTTGCCAGTAACGCAGTTTTAATTTATTCAGTTTCCCTGAGAAACAGGTTTCCTTAAATCAACTGTAGGTTAGGAAAGATGATAGCTCGGTTGTTTCATTTTATTTCACTTGTGGTAGAAAAAAAACTAGTTCAGTCATTGTACATTTGTTTCAGAGTAGTTCTGAGAACATAGCATGTAAGTATGAAAATTAACAAAATATGCATAATAATAAATAATATGAACACACTGCTTGGATCCTCCGTGGGGAGGTTATACTAGGGGTGTACTAAATACAGCAGGAAAATTCTCATATATTTCTCTTATGAACAAAATATTTAACAAACTGGGCACTGATTCTTAAGAACCAGATGAAAAGAGTGGCAGCAAGGAAACGCCTATAAAGAAGAGAATTCAGGCAGATAACAGAGTACCGAAAAGGTAAAAGAGGACTGTATTTACTGTCGTTCTTATCAAAGGGTTAAAAACCTGTTATATTGAGGAATAAAGATAAAGGCAAAAGGTCTGCCCTGAGAAGGTGGAAATGGAACTGTATTGCGAAGCAGCAGTGCAAGTGCTACCGGGAGCGGGGTCTCTGCCCAGAGCCAGTTCAAAGCCATGAACGAGAGACAAGGCGGGGGACTTTCTTGCATCCCCGTGTTCACGCCTACATTTGCCGACCGAAAGGCTTTTTTGTTTCGGAGTGGCAGTCATAGGCAATACAGAAGAAAATTCAGGTTCATTTCTGTTCGGGTTTAACTGAAGGAGTGCAAGTTACAGGGAAAGTGGACGAAAGGTGCCCACACGCAGAGCGATCCGCCCCGTTCGGCCGGTGTGAAGGGAGGCGTAGCAGGGGCACGGCGGGGAGGGAATCTCTGGTGCCCGCCCCCCGCCTCCGGACTCGCTCTGTTGCCGCCAGTCGGGGCGGCGCGACGGGCCTGGGCACGGGGCAGCGCATCCCTGGCCGGCGTGCCTGCTGCCCTGTGGTAACCCCGGGACCGTGCTCCGCCGGGGTGAACGACCGCCGCCGCCGGAGAGCGACGGGCGCTGCTCGCTCTGCCGGCGGCCCCAACCACCCCTCAGCCGTCACCACATCGCCTTATCTCTTAGCAACACCGCGCGGGCCCCGCGATTGGCAGGGCCGCGCCCCCGCCCACATACCCCCGCCTCCGTATTGGGCGCCGTCCCGGGATTGCGCGTCCGGCCCCGCGTCCCTTCCCTTTGTGCGCCGCGGGTGCGCGCGGGCGCTGCGCGATTCGACCGCGCTGAGACCGCTGCCCGCCGAGCCTCCGCGTCAATTGCCGAGCCATGGTGCCGGCACGGCGCGGCTGTACGCCCCACAGTGTACCTACCCGCGGGGAGGTGGGAGAGGGACACGGGGGGTCGGCGCTGCCTCGTCCCCGGCCAGGCCAGCCCAAAGCCAGGCACGCCCGCAGCGCCCGGCCTTCCACGGCCTCCAGTACGGGGCGGGGCGGAGCGGGGCGGGGCACGAGATCTTGGCCCGGTGCCGGGGTTAGGGGGGCCAGCCTGTGTCCGCCCCAGGCTGGTCAGGGTCCCCTCCTCCCGTGGAGCGGCTCCGGCGGGCAGGGGTTGGCATCATCCCGGGTCTGACCGGGGCGGCCCTGCCCCGGCTCTCATTGGACTGCGGCGAGGCGTAACCTGTCAGCCCATGTGGCGTGGCCGCCGGAGGTGGCGACTGCTTAAATAGCGGTGGGAGCTAGAGGGAGATAGCGAGGAGAGCGCGGAGTATCGGCCGTGCGCAGGTCGGCACCAACCGCCGCAGCGTCCATCCGCCGCACTCGCCCCGCAGCATCCCGATCCCGCACTGAGCTGACGGCAGAGTCTTACCGACACGAAGCCTTCCGCACCTGTGCAGGTATCGGCGGCACAGAAGGTGCGGCGCAGTCAGGAGAGCGGCAGCTTCTGCTGCAAGCTCCGCGGGCCGCTGCGCCCCCGCGGATGCGCCGGGGAGGTTCCATCTTGCCCTCTACGCCGGGTGGGCGATGAGGGTCCGCGGGCTCGGTCTGCGCGACTGGAAGGTTCTGCTCCCCGGCCCTGGGGTTGCCGCGCCCTGTTGCTGCGGGTCGCTCTCCCGTGGCCCAGCGCGGCTGTTCCGGGGAGAGTCTCCCACCTCAGCGGCTGATTACCGCGTCGCAGCCTCCCACTGCGCCCGCCCGGCAAGGTGGCTGCATGGTGGTGCTGGCGCTCGGCCATCTTGGCGGCGGGCGGGGACCGTGCCGCCTCCACAGCCTCGACCCCTCGCCGCCGGGCCGAGCGGGATCGGGGACGCGGCCGGGTCCTCGCGCGCGCCCGGTGGCAGCGGCTGCGCGAGGGGCC
>WEKY01024364.1:1304-15253 GCA_013390045.1 Picathartes gymnocephalus | reverse complement strand
GCGAGGGGCCGTGCCCGCCGCGGGCCTGGGCGGCTTCGCGCTGCCGCAGCCCGGGCGCCGAGCACCGCCCTACCTCGGGTGGGCGCCGGGGCTGGAGGGGCTGCTTTGCCTGGGCGGCGCGGCCATGGCGCTTCGCTCTCCACGCCGTCCCGGGTTAGCGCGAAGGCACGGTCGTGGCAGGCTGAGGAAGCTTGTACGAGAGGAGATCGAGACTCGATATTGGGAAAGGAGACTCGCCAATAGGTTCTGGGAATCCATCTGATAAAACATGCAGTGTATACTGCTAAACTATTTTTACCCGCTTCAGTATAAACCAACGGCCTACACGAAATAGCCCGGTGATCGTACACCAGTATGGATTTGATGATGTGATTCTATTAAGAATGTGATCATCTTTTGTCTTTGGCTGGTTTTGCACCTCTTTGGTTCTTATTCCACATTCCTTCCCTGGCATACGGCCCTATAAGATACGGAATGCATATTTTCCTAGCTAAAAGCTTTGGGTGTTTAAATTTAAACAGGCAGTATTAAGGTTATGTAAATTAACTTGCATACTCCGTCAGACCACCTTTGGGGGCTTTGGAGCATGTCTTGTCTTAAAATATGGGAGAAGAAACCTCAAGCCATATGAGAAGAGGGTTCAGCTTTTCCTGCAGCCTCTATCCTTCTTGAAACAAAGTGAAAATAATAGTACATTGTGAAAGGCTGCTTTTAGTGGGCGAATTCAGAGATTGAGGACAGTTATGAACAGATGTTTTACAACCATGATACAGTCACACTTGGGACTTAGATTTTTATTCAGGTAATTTCTGACCGCTTGGGAATCAACCAAGCTGTGTTGGTTCCATGAGCAAAGTCTAGCTTATTTTTTCTACAGTAACAGCTTTGAACCAGATTGTGTTTCCCACTCAGTAGTGCGTTTTAAGTATGAGCTCACTCTACTGTTTTCATTTGTGTTGTGGTCAACAGGACGCATACAGAGCTGAAACAGAGGCATTTGAAAGGTCTTTGTTAAATTGAATCTATAGATTGATGGTAGCCAAATGTTTTCCAAGAAATGAAAGCCAAACTGTGTTTTCCTCTATTCTGTGAAGGGGTTTTTGGAGGCAAGCATTATAGCTCTTTGTAGGTGAAGTTTCTGTGTAAGGACAGTTTCTTAGTACAAATTTTAGAAATGATAGCTAGAGATTAGGAAACTTGGGTTGTGATGTACTCATACTGAAAAACAAAGAAAACAGTCCTTTTGTCAATATCTGTGCTGAAGAAAGCTGTGGAGGAGTCATGCGTGCTTCATTTTACAATAATGAGAGCTCCAAAAAAGATTCAGGTTTGGACTGTCTAGAAACAATAGCAAAGCTGACTTTAAGGATGACATGATGACAGCTATCAAAATAACAGTGAAATAAATATTTTGATCCTGTCTAGGAAAAGTAAATGTGCATCAGGCAAAACAAGATTTGGGTTTTATTTGTCATTTCTCCGTGAACAGCTGTTTCTCCCTCCCTCTCCCCTTCCTTTCTTCACCAAACCCTAGGTGCACAAGTTACAGCAGAATAAATTTATGTTCAGTGGTTGGCAAGTCAGGTATGAGTGGACGAAGAAATCAGATTTTACCATCACTTTGCTTGTTTATTTGTAGGTTTTGGTTT
The DNA here is from genome assembly GCA_013390045.1 of Picathartes gymnocephalus. Classification (NCBI taxonomy): domain Eukaryota; kingdom Metazoa; phylum Chordata; class Aves; order Passeriformes; family Picathartidae; genus Picathartes; species Picathartes gymnocephalus. The sequence goes on along the minus strand of WEKY01024364.1, from coordinate 13,604 downwards.
TAGATTTTTTGGCTTTTCTTTCCCGCTATAAGCTTATATGCTTAATGATCAGAGGGTTATTTCTGTGGGGAAACAGTAGATAGAAGTATTGTAAAAAAGTTGTACAGCTGCCAGGGATGGTGAAAAATGATGATTAATACTTTTTTGATTATTTTTTGCTGCCAAATTAGTGAGGGACTGAAAAAAATGTTTTAAATGCAATAGAAAACAGTATTTCAACTTAAGAATAGCTTTGATACCAGAAGGGATTGTTAGTTATTACTAGTCACAGACTGAATGAGTCAGCAACACAGTAGAATTGCTAAAAAATATTGTGCAAATCTAGCGAGATGGTAGTTTAGGCTTAACTGAGGTGTCTGCTACACTGATACTTTGGCAGAGGGAATGAAGGTTGGCTGTAGTGTGTTTGCTTCTCTCCACTCAATTGAAAACACAGGCTGTCTGAGGAAAATTCACACAACTCAATTTAAGCAAAAGCATGGGATAAACTGATAAAGAAGGATGTTAGATGTCTGGTTGGATTCAGAAAATACAGCCTTAAGAGATAGAAGACTCCTGTTTGTCCCTCTTCATCTTCTTTGTCTCCTGTTTTGACCTGGGCGTTTTGAACACTTTGCTCATCAGGAGCAGTCTGTTTGTATGTTTGCTGTAGTCTAATCTCCCTTAAAACATCTGTAGCAATAAATATTCTTTCTTGATCTGTGTTATGTGCTCTACTTGAAAATCTGTCAGTGTACTGTGTTACTGTGCATAGTTAAAAAATGCTCTATGAAAAACAAGTCTCTATTAATAAAGTAAAATAGTAATGCAATACACCATTTGGAGGCAAAGTCAATCAACTTTAAAATGTTTACCTCCTTATTATTTGTCAAGGAAGACTGAAGACATTGTTGGTAGCTGTAACAACTACTTTAATCACTGTTTAATCAGGGATGGCTTAATATTCTTGACTTTTCTTCTGACCACTCTTGTTTTCCAACAGCAGATCCTCTCTGCTGTCTGCTGCTTAATCCATAATTTGTATTTTATCTTAAATGTATGCATTTGGAGCTCTTTGTGGAAAGTCTAAATCTTTCTGGTTCTTTGTATATTAGAATATTTTAATTTGTGGCCCCTCTTACCCGAGCTAAAATTATCCTCTTGGCTCTCGTTCTTCTGATTTTTGATTACTGCAGCATCTTTTTCTCCACCTTTGGCATAGTCTTGCTCAACTACATTCATAACAAGTTGGGAAAAATTGTTTTGTTGATGAATTTCATTACTTCACTGTCTGAAAGGAATGTTTCGTTGATTGGTTATACCTGGATAGAGTTTTTCTGATACTCCAGGGAAAGAAATGTGGGACGGGAAGGCACAATCCCAGAAGTAATGTTTCAGTCCCCTGAAATAGAAGTTATGTTTCTCTCCCTAGAGATCATCACCCAAAGAGCTGGGGTACAAGATTGAGTCATACTTAAATTATCATTTTCATGTCTCATATCTTAAGCTTAAATTGTAAACTTTGTGCCCAAGGTCTCTCTTTCCCTGCCCCAGCACAGAAATGCTGAAAGTGTAGTAGAATTGTGGCCCTTGGTTGGTTTTTACACATCTGGTGGTGAGGCCACTAGTACAACTGACTTACTAGTTTTGTGTGAGTGGGAAAACAGAGAGGTTTCTCTTCAGCACTGAATGGACTGGGCCTGTTACTACCAACGTAAGTTTTGGGGACTAGTTTCTCAGTAAGGGCCTTGCTCAATTTGGCCCTTAGTGTTTCCTTTCTTAAATGAACGAGAGTGGAATAGACCTTCTGTTATTTGGCTGTCTAGCACAAGACCTAGAAATCCAAGATGTCCTTTTGGGAGCACTTCTGTTTCTGCTCCCAGAAGGAATGGACTGGGTGAAGTAATCACCTCTCACCTCTTCTGCTTCAGTGTTAGATGTTGCATAATTCCACAGTTACTCCACAGATCTGAATCAAGATTACTGCTGAAGAAAAGAAGGGTGAAAGAAATCAGGTAGCCTCTGTGGTGTTATGTTCTGGCAGTATTACACCTCAGCTGTGCAGACTTTCCTTCTGCACACCCCAGCAACCTCATGCAGCTATGGGAAAGTGTTACCTTGCCTGAGCAATGTAGTGTGTGGATGGAGGAGGGGCTTGTTTCTTGCTCAAAAGCATCAGGAAGTCCCGAAAGAAGCTGCAAAACAATGCCCAAATGAAACATCTTGGGTTGCTAAAACAGCCACTAAGCACTCATCAGAGACTACCCATTAGTGCTGTATTTTGGTGAAGATGATCAAGCACCAGCAGCACTTAAGAAATGGGCCTGCATGCCACTATATAGCATAATATCTGATGGAAGTCAAACTTCAGCTCTTCTGTAACAAACGTTTTCCTTCAAAGTTGTTAGACAGACTTGTAGTTGTTTGAATGCCTAGTTTTCTTTGTGTTTTTTACTTGTTTAAAATCCCACACATTAAAGAATATTTTGCCTCTACTTACCAGAAGGATTATTTAAGGAAGTACTGTGAATGCTTACTCTGGTTCCTGCAGCCATATTTCTACTTAGTTTCATATTAAAAAAAGTCCCACCATATATATGGGTATTTCCCCTACTCCTTTAACTTGTCTACTTAGGATCTAAAATTATAATTTGAATTTAACTGAAACATCAAGTTAACTTACCTCCTCTCACTTGCTTGTTAATATATTTTTACTGTACTAGGAGATAAAGGAGTGTAATATATGATCTATTGTTTGGTGCTGTGGTCTGATACAGGTGCCCTGCTATGCTACGTTATACAGCATGATGCTCTCTTCTGGTATTTGATATTGGGGTCTTGAATGCAAATTTCTTGGGACGACAGCTGAAGTTTTTCATCATGTCTGTATTCCAGATCTGTTGTGCCAAAGCATATGTTAAAGCACCACCCTCTATCATGTGTAGTCAGTTCCACATTCACAGTTCTTTAAAGATGTGGCAGTGCAGGGTCCACTTAGGAAACACTCTAGATGCAAAACTTAATTCTTTGATTTTGGCATTTAAAATCATGCTAAATTGCAATCTTTGTGCTTTTTGTGGGTTTTCTCCTGTGTGTCTGTGTGTCTGTGTTTGGGGGATTTGTTTGGGTTTTTGTTGTTTGGTTGGTTTGGTTTGGGTTTTTCGTCAGGTTTTTGTTTGCTCAGAGTTAATTGGGGGGTGGGTTAGCATTGTGTTGTTTATTGGGGGGGTGGTTTTGTTCAGTCTTGTGTTGTTTGGGTTTGTTGTTTTGTTTTGTTTTTTTTTTTCACATCCAACAAATCTTTTGATTATTGATTCTTAAGTTAGCATTTAACTTTGGAATGATTGTAGAACTTGTTTTGCTACCTGTTAGGTTTGCCTTGTAATTATGTATTTTACTATGTGTATTTCATAATTTCTCCACCCACCTCTGCTCCAGCATGTTAATCTTTCTTCTCTGGTGACTTCACAGAGGCTCTGCATTTAGTAGAGGTAGACTTACTCATTTTCTGGTTGTCATATAGAAACTCGTGGTTCTCAGAGCCTGATGCTCCTTCAGGATCGTTTATTTCATCCTTATCAACCCCATGGATCTTATGGTCCATTTGATTAGTTGGGATATCTTTTTTTTTTTTTTTTGATAGTAGAGACTCCATGAGCTGTTCCTGCGTGGGTGTTCCGGCAAATACACTTGTTTGTCACAACATGTCAAGAAGACAAGACATGTATACTTTCCTCCGTGTGAAATCTTACTAGCCTTACTGCTTTGTGGATCTCAGCAACAGGGAGAAGTTAAGAGATGGAGGACGTGGTGATTGCAGGCATAGCAGGAAGGCTGCCAGAATCTGAGAACTTGCAAGAGTTTTGGGAGAACCTGCTTAATGGAGTTGATATGGTTACAGAGGATGATCGGAGGTGGAAACCAGGTGAGTGCTTATTGTCCCTCCTTTTGGAGCCCTGAGTTGTGAGTGTTTTAGAGGAATTACCATATGAAAGGAGAACTTATGAGATCAAAACCCTGCCAAACCTGAATTAACTTCTGATAAATCATCAAGGAATTCAGTAACAGAATACTTTTATGAAGGTCTCATGCAATCCATTTTATAATGTTATGTCCTGTGCAGTAGCAGCTTATAAATAATATGTAGCTTACTTTCAAATAAAAGAGCATTCTGACAGAGCAGCTAGGCAACATTAATCCTGTACCTCCTCTTGATAGCTGTGACATTAAGACAGCTCTCACATTTTTCTGGGTTCAAAAGTAGCACAGCGATTCCAGTCCTGTGGTTTATGACTTTTTGCAATGTTCCTTTTTTGTCTGATTGTCCTTTTGACGTGTTTGGCACACGTCTGCCTAATTCAAGCCAGTGATTTGCAGAAGTCAAAAGTAGCTTTTGTTTTTCTTCTAACTGGTAACTGACTGGAACCACTGATTTAGACTATATGGACTTGGTACAACCTGCCAAAGCAAAGAAAAGTTAAACTAGATAGATGTCTTTTGCTGCTATATCCAGGAGAGTCCTAAAAATTACAATTGTTTTTGCTAATGCAGCATTCTCATTTCCAGATGAGGGAGCTCGGTAAATACTCATGCAGCCCTCTGGGTACTGCACAGGGGAGTGAGGTTTCATATGTAATTGAAAATCTACTGTGGTCATTCTGGTCATTCTGTTCCGTGTCCCTCAGCTTGTAGCTGCTTCACCATTGATGTATTTTGGGACTCAGTGTCAAATTTTTCTTCACAGGAATTTATGGATTGCCCAAGAGAAGTGGAAAGCTCAAGGACATAAGCAAATTTGATGCATCTTTTTTTGGGGTTCACCCCAAACAAGCTCATACAATGGATCCTCAACTTCGCTTGCTGTTGGAAGTTTCTTATGAAGCTATTTTGGATGGAGGTAAGTGCACGAATGACTAAAGAGGGAGAATTAAGCTGTATTGTCTCTGTGTAACAGGTGCAGACATGCACTTGTGTGATGAGAACTCTAACAAGGGAAGGCCATCACATTAGAGAGGAGATCCAAGACATGGTATGGGGGTTACCAGATCCCAGTATTATAAGGGTTAGAACAAAGCTGTTATCCCTGGAATGCAAACCAGGAAATAGGTGCTTACTGCCAGCAAATCTGTACCTGCATCATATGGTACAACCAGTATTACAGAATCACTTCAACAGTCAACAGTTCTAGAGCTTTTCCATGTTCTGCTCTATCCTAATGTTCCATAGTAATTCCTTTGTAAGAGGAAAAGAAGGATGACTTGATTAGAATTCTCATCCATGGTCTAAAAGAATGACAGATGGCCTGATGTATTCCTGTCTGTTGGCCAGATTCTTGGAAAACCTATAGCATTTGATCTGTTTCTATAAAAGGTTTTCCTAGGAAGTGTGCTTTCAGAAATAGGAGCCTCTCTCTTCTATCACTGCCAGTGTTTTGAAATTTTGAGTTACTTCTCCACCAAGCCAAGAAGTTTATTCTTCATGCTAATCTGTTTCATGTCAGAACATAAGCACATGGGGAGAAAGTTGGAACCACCTCACTAGTACTGACTAGTTACAAATTGAAAGAGGGCAAATTTAGGTTAGGTACGTGGAAAAAATTCTTTACTGTCAGGGTGGTGAGGTATTGGAACAGGTTGTCCAGGGAGGCTGTGGGTGCCCCAACCATGGCAGTGTTCAAGGCCAGGTTGGGTAAGGTCTTGAGCAGTCTGGTCTAGTGTAAGATGTCCTGTGGCAGTGGGGGCTGGGACTAGATGATATTTTAAGGTCCCTTGACACACTTAACATTCTGTGACTTACTGAAATGAGCTTTTGCTTCTCTGCTTCTGAGCCTCCCTCTGGAGATTGAATATTATGTTGGTCTCCAGAACGCCTGAAGCACAGAGAAGAAGCAGCAGAGATTTCTGACAGTTGACCTTGCTATGTGGTTTTTTGAGAGCAAAGTTGTTTCTTGTTCTGATTGTTGGCTGTTTTTGTACTTAAGAATTCTCATTTCTGTCTTGTACTCCAGATCTGGGCTGGAGATCAATATTGATGTGCTCACATGACATTTCATGTGCTGTGATTTTTCTCCCATTCAGTCTGCTCCTTTTCACTGTACTGGAAGGCAGCTATTAGCTTCTCCTGTCAGCATCTGTACTTTTCGTAGTCCATGCTGTTTTTCACATAAGACTCTAGCAATGCCCAGCTAGGCTGAAAACCTGTGTCAGGACACAGTATGTTCTGGCCAAAAGCCAATACCAAACTTCTGATGGACTCTGAAGTAAGACATGTAAGGTTTGCAGTTGAAACAGTTAAAAAGTTAGTAAAGGCAAGGGAACAATGCTGCAGGCCAGCCAGAAAGGGGCAATAAGTAGTTTTTGGTGAACTGGTGCCAGCATACCTGTGTATCTCCCCAGTTTGCCCCTCATTACGTTTACTGCAATCTACCTTCCAATCCCCGTAGGTATTAATCCGGGCACCCTCCGTGGCACAGACACAGGGGTATGGGTTGGTGCCAGTGGGTCAGAAGCTGCCGAAGCCTTTAGCCGAGATCCAGAAGAGCTTTTGGGATACAGTATGATTGGCTGTCAGCGTGCTATGCTTGCCAACAGGATTTCTTTCTTCTATGACTTAAAAGGTAAGTGCCCCCACAAACCTGTTGATGCTGATCAGCAGCTTCAACATCATTGTACCACAGCTGCTGTAGAGGACTTGGATGGATATGATGGCACAGACCCCTTTTGGACAGAGAAAATAGCATGTAACTGTTTTAAGGAGGCATATGAGAAGTAAAAAATATATAGTGACTATATGATAGGACTCCCTGTAGGGCTTTATAACTCTGCTGCTGGGCATAGGTGGTGTTCATTTGAAGGACGGTGATGTCAGGAAGCCTTTATAGAAAGGCTTCTGTCCTTTAGACTGCTGTTTGGTATCAAGATACATGGAAGTTGGCTAGACCAGCGATAAACTGCTACTGACTCTAGCAATTGGCTTTTTTTTTGAGTAAAGTGGAAGAAGTAGGAGAGCCACAGAAATGATATGGATGAGGGCATAGGTATGATTCAATCCATGTATGGTATTGAAGGGAATGGAGAGATGGAAATTGATGTGAATTGCAGCAGAGAATAGAGATAATGGCAAGGGTAGCACCAGGATGGGCAAGGGATTTTTATTGGTGAGAATGGGTAATTAGATAAGACTTACCTGTAAAGCTGTATTCTCTTTTTGATAGAGAGACAGAATTTTTAAAATTGCCCTTAAAGCAAACCTGTTCACAATTTTTTTCCATTTTTATCATGCCTTACCTTGTAAGTAGGTAGCCTTGGTGGTTCTAGTCTCCCATTGCATCAGATTTATCTGCTATGTTCTGAAGCAACTCTTACTTGACATTGTTTTTAATATGTTTCTTGTAATCCCATCCTGTAGTCTTTAGAGAAGGATCTAGGAAATTGAGGTTGTTTTTGGTTTGTTTCTTTTTCCTTATGTTTCTTAAGGACCAAGCCTAACGGTTGACACAGCCTGCTCCTCTAGTCTCATTGCTCTGGAAAATGCTTATAAGGCAATTCGTCATGGGCGGTGCAGTACAGCCCTAGTAGGAGGGGTCAACATCTTGCTGAAACCCAACACATCTGTGCAGTTCATGAAAATGGGTCTGCTTAGTCCTGATGGTGCCTGCAAGACTTTTGATGTTTCAGGTAAGGCATTAGTACAAAAGCTTATGTTGTATAAGAGTAACTTACTGTACCGTCTGTGACCAGCTACTCTTTCAATACAGCAAATAGCTAGCCTTGTAGTTGTTCCAAGGTGCACTGTTTGGTGCACCTGGACCTGATCTACATTGCATGCTCCATTGAACCTGGAAAACTAACTGTGGGGAAGAAACTGACACCATATGGTTCGTCCCTCTGCCTCTGAGGAGAAAAATTAGCTGTCTCTTGATGGAAAATTTTTGTCATTTGTGATGAGCACTTTGTCTTTCTAGGACATGAAATTCTTCTTCAAAAGAAATAGAGATGTCAAATTCTCAAAACAGTCTATTGTAAGCAGTAATCTTACTGCATGGTGTTGGGCAATATTTTACAAAGCAGAGCAGAAGTCATGACTTGTTCTCTCTCTGCTCTCAGGAGATGGATATTGTCGCTCTGAAGCTGCTGTTGTTGTTCTTTTGACCAAGAGATCTATGGCTAAGAGGATCTATGCCACAATAGTAAATGCTGGAATTAACACTGATGGCTTTAAGGAGCAAGGTAGGTCTTGAGCTGCTGAAAAGTGAGATACCTACAGAATTGCTCAGTTTAGAGTCTTGACCATAAAGATGGTCCATTGTAGGGTTCTTCTTTAGATGTGTGAATGTTTTTTTGTGTTTGGGGTTTTTTTTTTCATTTTCTGGTTCTGATAATGCAAAGTTCAGGACTCTGTTTTGTAAAGAACTTAAAGGAGAGAAATGACGGTTTCTACTGAAGGAACAGCAATGTTCTCTTGCTAGTTTATTGTTCCACAGGACGCCTCTGCAGTAATGTCTGCACTGATGGTAGAAATGTAGGTACAGTGTTAAAACTGTAAAGCTCTTACCCTACTGTTGTCCAGCTTCTCCTGCTCTCCAGCTGTGGAGGCACAAAGCTTCACATGTTTTGCTTAACCTAGACATCTAGTATTCTGTTAACCAATATCTTTCCACCCTAGTCTAACTCATTGCTTTAGGTTAATTTCTGGTTCCTCTGCTCTTCTTACAAAGAGCCTGAGAGGCTTATTCTGTTTGGTGCTAAGGACATGGTGAAAAGGTCTTTAGTTTAGTTTGTTTTTTATGGGAGGGACTCGGCAGCCCAAAATGAATGAAAGGGTGCTAAAATCAGAGCAGGAAGTACCTGATAGGAGAGTGGAATTGACGGCAATTTTGATTCTAGGTGTGACATTCCCATCTGGAAAGATGCAGGAGCAGTTGATCAGATCTTTGTACAGGGAATGTGGTGTCAAACCTGAAGAAACTGAGTATATTGAAGCTCATGGGACAGGCACCAAGGTCAGCATGGTCCCTTAGGGACTGAATGTTTTCTTCCCTTGCATCACTTGCCACACTTTTCCATTAAATTATTCTTTGTTTTCCCAAAGTGAAATCTTTTTACCTTCTACCAATTAGTAGACTATGTTCTGCTTCACTACTTTTGGATTTTTCCCAAACGCCATAATCTTTCAGATTTCTGTTTTGGAGTGTGTTTTGGAAGTGCTGGCTAATAGCCGTTCTGATTCTCTTCATCCTAGGTTGGAGATCCACAGGAAGTAAATGGCATTGCAAGTATCTTCTGTAAGTGTGAGAGGGAACCTCTGTTGATTGGATCAACCAAGTCAAATATGGGTCATCCAGAGCCTGCCTCAGGGCTTGCTGCATTAGCCAAGGTAACAGGAGGCTTGAGAGGGAAAACTTGGGAAGGTGGGGAACACCAGTGTGTGGGGTTTTGGTTGGTTGGTTTAGAGAAAATCTGCATTGACGCAGGTAAAATGTTCACTGATAATGATAAGAACTCAGGTGTTTCTCATTAACTACTTGCTTCACATGTGAGTACTTTTAAAAGCTCAGGTGGCTATCCTGCAAACCACCAAATGCTTAGGTGGCCCTCTGCTGTGTGCACGCACTTCAGTTCCCACTTCTTACTGAATTCTATGGGAACATACCTCTGCTCAGAATAAAGGCTTTGGAATCCTTTTGTTAATCCTTATTGATTACTTTGTCAATTTTTACACTGGACCTTCCAACAGAACTCTGCTGCAAGTCATTTGAGTTTGAGGCACATACACGTGGAGGGATTTAGATGTTTGGAGTAGTTGACAGTGACCAAAGATGAGAGGCAGTGTGGGTTTTCAGTGCCAAAAGAGTGGCTGATCCTTCTGGCTTTCTGTGAGGGATGTATCATCTCTTCCTCTTCTCTCTTAGGATGGCAAGAAGCCAGGTGAGCTCTTTGGGATGAGGCTACCAGCTACCAGCATGAATAACTGTCTGTCTTAGCAACCAGCTTGCTAACTACTGCTGTAGACAGACAGTCATCTATTGGCTCTGGCTGCTAAACTGCTTAGCAGAGAACTAGCTAATGTTCACACTTGCTTGTAAGCCTATTACCACAGAACCCTGCAAACCAAAGTCACATACTAGTCTAGTCACTGCTAGAATTTTAGACTCTTCAAAGTGGTTACTTGTGACCCAAATACAACTTACTGTGAATAGCCTCACCTGCATGACGATAGCAGTGTCCATCTCTCTGTAGAGAAAAGTTTAGGGGTTTTTTAGTGCCTTTATCTCTGACTGACACATTCTTCATAGAAGGAATGATAGCTTAGTCATAAAATAAGCTTCTCAATCTGTACTGTGTTGTATGTAGCAAACAGTTTGTTTAATGTGGTTCTGGGATCTGTCAGGACAGGACCATAACTTTGAGATACTGTTGCCCCCACCTCTACACCAAACCCAGTGTTTCTTAGACGGTAACTGTCTCAGGATGTCTGCAGTTTGTGTAAATGTTTTCTTTTGGAATTCCATGAAATGCTGCTATGTGAGGTGTCAGGAAATTAGATCTTGAAAGTATCAGATTTCAGACTTGAAGAGAATCCATTAATTATATGGATAGGTAGGAATGAAACTAAGGCTTGCCAGGGCCTCTTCAGTCAAATTCTGGTAAGGAAGGGAAAACTCACCTGCGTCTTTGAATTACTCAGCCTGTCTAATCACTTGCTGTGCAGCGAAGACAGAGCTTTTGGTGGCACTGGAGGTAAGCTCACTGTACTGTGCTCTCAAACCTAGGCAGAAACCATGACAAAGTACAATATCTATTGGTGTAAAGCAACAGCACATTCAAAGTACATAGTATTGTAGGTGTAGGATAGTATGCCTGAACATACTTAGACTACAACTTTAAACATGTTGACTGTGAGTTGAAATTGTATATTTGTACTGGTTGTTCTCCCATGTAAGCTGCCATGTCTGATAGTCAACTTGGAAGAACAGTTCCCAAGACAGTATGTCTCTCTGACTATTCTGGAGTGATGAAGGAACTGTCAAACATACAGAACACACTGTGTTTGCAGCCGACCTTGTAGTCTGCAATTTGTTGGGCTTGTTCCACAGATGTGTGGGCTTGGTATCATGAGCTGTATGTAGAGAGAAGCTGCTGAGAGGAGGGAGCTCTTGCTTTTTTTGGCACAGATATTTTGTTCCTCAGACTGTTTCAGTACTTTCCTTTGGCTCTGCCAGTTCTGTCCAGTCTGCTGTTTCTGCTTTTTTGAATCAATAAGATAACAAATGGGTGTAAAGCAGCAAGCAGTCTTCTTTACCAGTGCTTCAGCATGATTCTTTTGCAGCAAAGCAATAAATAGAAGCATTTTGTTGTGATAAGGAAGAGGATTTGTGACTGTGTGACTGGGGAGGGATGAAGTGGAATGTGATAAAGGGATGGGATCTGAAAGGGGAAAAAGATGATGTGATAGTCTTAGTACCTAGGCTGCTTTTCAGCAAGACTGCATGGCTTGCTGGCTGGAAAGAGTCTGAAAGCTAAACTTAAGGCTACTACGCTCAACTTCCCTGCTGACTTCCTGCATGGTCTTAAAATTTGTCTAGGTAATGCAGTTGCTACAGTAACATCAATAATGCTGTGCTCTGAAATGTCCCTTTATCCAAACATATAGAAGGAACTGCTTCAGAATATACTACATGGTCATTTGTAGTAAAATAATAACAACAAAAGAATGCTTGTTATGAGACAATGCAGAGCACCGAACACTCTGTTTTTTTCTTTCAGGTCATTCTCTCTCTGGAACATGGACTGTGGGCTCCAAATCTTCATTTCAAAACCCCAAATCCAGATATTCCTGCCTTACAAGATGGCTCTCTGGAGGTAGTTTGTAAACCAACACCAGTGAAAGGTGGCCTTGTCAGTATCAACTCTTTTGGCTTTGGAGGTGCTAATGCTCATGTCATTCTGAGGCCAAACAAGAACAAATGCCAGCCTCTGGAGACTTGTAACATGCCGAGGCTGGTTCAGATTTCTGGCAGAACCCAGGAAGCTGTGGAAACACTAATTCAAGAGAGCAGAAAACATGGAGGACGCAGCCCTTTCGTAAGCCTAATCAGTGATATTTCTGCAATTCCTGTGTCCTCCATGCCCTACAGGGGCTACACACTGGTTGGCACCGAAAGTGACATAAAAGAAGTTCAGCAAGTTCAAGCATCTGGTAGACCACTCTGGTACATATGCTCAGGTAGGTGTACAGCATTGGGTCCAGGCTTTTCCATTCCTCTTTAGATCTGGGGCTTGAGCAATTGTATTCTGTGCTCTAATGTTATTTTCAGTGTAG
>WEKY01024363.1:1088-12911 GCA_013390045.1 Picathartes gymnocephalus | reverse complement strand
GCTTCGCCGCGGGCCTCCCGCTCCCGTTTTCCCCGTCTCCTATTCCTAGACCGGGAGGGTTTCCTCCTTGGCAGGCCGCGCCCGGGTGGGGGCGGGCGGGCGGGCGGCGGCCGGGGCGTCGGTTCCGGCCTCCCGGGAAGGGCTGGCCGTGTCCGTACCGCTCCGCGCCCAGCCGGTGTCCCAGGCACCGGGGGACGGCGTCCCCAGCCCCGGGGCTTGCAGCATTGCTTAGCGCTGCTGTCCCGCCTGAGAAATAGCCACCGAGAGCCGCTGTGTTGTGTGGCCGCTTCTTCGTTTGCTTCGTGGTTTAAAATGCCTTCACCACATAACAGAATTCAGAGGAGTTTGTGTTCTGTCAAGGTCTTCGTAACCTACCAAGGACCTCATGGAAATTCTGGATTGCATGTTGGTTTTGTTTTTTTTTTTAATGACAATGTATAATATTATGCCAAACATGCAAGATTGCCTCTGTTGTTTGGAACACTGTGGAATGCAGGAAATGTGTTTGCTTTAAACACACGTGTCGGGAGGCTGATCTTACTGTGCTCGTAGACTTTGCTAGAGTACAAGGAGTTAAATATCTGGGCAGTTTCCTGTTTCAGTGAAGTTTTGGGTGGGCAGCCTGGCACACGACTTGTTAATCTGTTATAGAAAAGATGATGTTTGATAGATGCAAATTACTCTAGATATTAGCAGAAATTTGGATCATGTTGTACTTGTCAGAGAAAATATTTCCTCTCGCAGAAGAACTATTGAAGACTAGTCTCAGAGGACTAAAATGTGAAATTTTTCATACTACTGCAGTTAAATATTTCTTTAACTTTGTAGAGATGGTTGATACTATTTAGGTTAAATATCTCAAAGCTCTATTTAAAGCTCCTTTTCATTATTGGAGTTTCTTTCTGTAGCTTCTTCTTGTAGTTATGTGGTATTAAGTAGTTTTCTGTTGAAATCTTGGTGATCAGCGTAGAAAAATTTGGTTAAGATTAGCTACTTCACTTATAAGCTACTTATAAAATTTTTGTGCTGTGAAATAACAGCAACTAGGTTTTCACCGCTGCTTTATCTTCTTAAGGGCAATAATTTGTCACTTGAATGCTCAAGCACTTTGGGCATATGATCTTAGAGACAACCTGGCAGTTTCTTATGTAGTTGCATTTAAAGCAGTACTAAATGTCAGGTCCTCCTGTTCTGCTTCAGCCTTTACTTACAGCTTCTTTACAGTCAGAGTTGTGACTGAAATGTAAGCACTCAGAAGGATGTGAACGCTAAAAGACCTGTCTGTGCTGTTGATACTGTAACACTCTTGAGGTGGTGACCACAGCAGTTACCAAAGGACAAAGGAAAGTTAGGGCAGGAAGCTGTTTCTGAGGCATATATGGTATTTGGTTCCGGAGCAGGTATTTTCATGCTTCACTTTGACAGTAGCATACTGTTTCCAAGAATCTGATACAGGCATTGTAAAATGTCAGGGGAAAGATGCCAGGTTAGATGACTTAAAGCAAATAGAGAAGTGCTTTAACTCTGCAGTTCTTGACAATTTTTCTGTAACCACTGCTTTGTGTTCCATGTTTGTCTCAGTGTTATGGTTTTATTTTATGTTGTTTTCTTTCCTTATTTTGCTAATTGAAGTTGGGCTAGCTGCTTGCTTTTTCTGGAAAGTATAATTTTCTAGCCAACATAGCTAGTCTAAAAGAACCCTTGCAGTATATTGAGTATAAAGGTAAAATAGATATAAAATACAGAAGTCCCAGCCTCTCCTGCTATCTTCAGACTTGAATTTGTCTGTAGAATATAGTTTATTTTGTTGTGCAAATTGCATTTATCTTTCAGCTCTGGACATGTTGTGGTACCTTCTGATATGTGGGTCCACGACTGTGGCTTATACGTATTCCCTTCCATGGTTACAAATACAGAATCTGTTTTTCTTTTAGATCAGCTCTTTTATGCTGAATTCTGCACTGGGAAGTCAAATGCTACATTCTGAATCTGGATTTCAAATCCGTGTTGAACTGCATGTCGTCCGCCAATGCGGAGAGAGAGCCTTTTCTGTAGGCTTGTACACTCAGCTTTGTTTGTAGTTGGTGTGAACAGAGCCTGTGGTCTAGCATTGCACAGTATCATGTGGCAGCACAGGTTCAGTTGTTCCATAGCCCAGAATTCCTTCCAGCTCTGTAATGTGCTGGGCATCAGTGCTGGTTCAAATCCACGTTTGGCTGTGCTCTCAGCTGAGACGTGTTGCAGAGGTCACTTGGATGCGTTTTCCTGCTTGTTTCACAGAGGTGTTGTGCTGGGGTGGGACTGGGCTGATGGAAAATATGGTGTGCTGCTGGAGGAGGCTGGCAGCAACCTGTGGGGGATGAGCTGGTGATGATCTCTAGTGCTGATATTACCTCTAAATGCAAGAACAGACTAGATGTGTCACAGACTGGACTGAGCACTCCCAGAATGTGATATTCTGGGGTTTTTCTTCTGCTTGGACATTTCAGTAGCTCACTGCAGATAAGATTTTAGAGTACCTTGGTGGAGGTGTTTACATACAACCCCTACTTGCCCTTGGTATGATGGTGGCTTCTGGTGCCATGGCTCTCTTGGATCCTCCAGTTAAGTGAACAGATCCCCACACAATTTTATTTAAGTAAAATAATCACAGATTTCCTGCCTATATAGTTGGTTCTTTTGAGTGTGAGACTGAACAATTTAGAATAAACCAGGTGTTTGGTTGTGTGAAAAACAGGGAACAAGCAGGTGCTGTAGCACACGTTTAACAACCGTTCTTCATGTGTAATTAATTCTTATGCTTCCTTTGAGTAACAAACATTGACAAAAGAGCACACAAGAGAAGCATGATGAGAAAAAGAATGCATTCTTCAGTCTGTTTGATCTGCATCTAAATTTTTGCCATCATGAAGAAATCATTCCTTAGTCAGAAAGATAGCAGTAGGCTACAGACTTAAATGGGTAGAGACTTGAATTTTTTTTTTTTTTTTGAGTTTAAAAATAGATGTCATAACTTGAAGCCACATAGGTAGGAGACTTGTTACAAGCTGCTTTCTGTCAAGGTGAAACTTCTGCAATTAAAGCAACTTTTTTTTCTTTGATACTTCAGGACTTCCTCAGTATTTTGAGTGTGAACAGGCAGTATTACAGTTTGCCAAGCTTATAGGAACAATTCTATGGTCTCTGCAACTACTGGATTCATAGGATAATGATAACCCAATTAAGTCCAGGTTTTTGGGTGGATTTAATTTGTAAACCTCTAGCAGCAGAGGCACAATGAATGCTTAATATCAGGTTTCTGTGAACATCGTTAGTTTTATTTGCTGACAGATGGAGTGTGGGGGGCGGGAGTAGATGATTCCTAAAGAACAGCTAAAGCACCTGACCTAGCAGCTTTCCAGTTTGCATTCTCTTTATTGTAAATGTAGACAATGTTTTCAACATGGAGCAGAACAGTTCTATTTTTTAAAGCTATTGTTTCTTGGCTGTAGCAATTCCTGCTTGCAGGGTAACTCTGAAAGTTTCAATATATTCTACCTGTCTACTTCTCAAGGATGTGGGAAAATTTACAGGTCTTTAAGTTTGGACCATCCTTCATTCTTGAGGCAGTTTCATCATGTTACTAGGACTTTGCAATGGACACAAATGCATGACTAGACTTCAAAAAATATGCTTGTGAATCAATGATTGGTAACAATAACAGAGCATCTTTTCTGTTTTGATACTCTGATAGAAAAGCTTTCAGGTAAGATGCACTGTAACTTACAGTACAGGCTAGAATTACAGTGTTTCAATCAAGTTGTAGTTGAAACATAAACCACTGAAAATTGATATGGAAACACATTTGGTCAGTATTTGGGTGGGAAGTAGATAAGTCATATCAAATAGTTACAAACAGGAAGCTACTCACAGCCTCACTTTCTCATGACTGGTTAAGTGTGTAATGAAACAGTGAATGAGTTACAGCAGCAAGTAGTGCTATGATGTGGTTGATGTCCCTATTTTGGTGCTTCTCTAGCTGTGATTGTACTGAAGCCGCTTATCTGAAAAAATAATTTGTGAAGATATGAAAAACAGGGACAGGATTAAAAAGAACAGTTTAAGATCCAACTTGACGTAAGTGCAGTGAAGTTATTCAGTATTATGTGGCACCTAGGTCTGACTTGAGGGAGAATCCCAATCTCTTGGTTGGAAAAGGGTCTTCAAATCTTTGTAAGAGAATGATGAAGTACTGACAGGAGCACTGCCTGAGGCGTGTGGTGGTGCAAGGATAACTGTAGAGTGCTTGCTAATAAAGCAAATGAGGTAGAGTTAGTTCCTGATTTTCATGAGATGGTGTGGGGCTCTGTAGTGAGCCTTGATTTGTGAGAATTTGTGTCTATGGAAAAGAAATAAACCCAGTTTTCTTCTGCTGTAATTTCTGTAGTAGAAAATATTATCTGAGATGTATTTGGAGGGCTTGGGCTGTGTTCTGAGAATGGGGCTCTGAAATGCCTCAGCAATGCAAAACCCGTCTCTCTGGACAATAGCTGGGATGGGTGTGTACGTAGCTCTACATTGGTGATCTTTATATGGGAAAATGATTTTGCTGATACATAAAGCTTCAGAAAAATGTCTTAAAATCATCTACAAAAATTTACATGAGTGGAAAAAATGAGTGAAAACACCTGAAATGTAATTACATTCTTTAGACACCCTTAGAAGTTGTTCTACTCTTAACTTCCATTTTACCATTTGCCCCAGTTAAGTCTGCTGTACAGATGTTTGTAGAGGTTTGTTGAAAGTGCTTTTTATTTTTTCGGATTTTTTTGCAAAATATATTGATCAGAGGGCTTGTTACGGTAGAGGAGAAGTTTTGCCAGTAAACTTGTCCCTATTTGGGGTATATTAAAACTGCTTTAATAGACTACTATTTCAAGGAAGCCAGCATCAACCTGTAAACGAAACTGCTTTTAAGAATGAAGAAGTAGGACTAGTTTCACCTTTTGTGTAAGAATTATTTTAACCAATAACAGATGGTTGAAAAAAAAACCAAGTTGAAAGTACCTTCACAACATGCTCTAACTCCTTTGATATTCCCGGAAATCCATGGAATTAAACATGGTATCCGCTGTAGTGCTGCAGTAGTAGTGAACCAAACACTACATGGAATGAGCCGAGTTGTATGGAGCTGAACTGTGTTCAGGTGAAAGAGTGAAGTGACAGAATGGGAAACTTACTTGAAGCTTATCTTTTGAGAGGGGCATAGTTGTAAAAGGTGAGCTTGTAGGCCATAGCAGTTGGATTCGCTATGAGGCAGGTGCAATGAAGTAGGAATTAACCAGGCATGATACTACTGGCTTTTCTCTGGAGATCTACAAAGTTTAATGAACTTCATTCTGTTTAGCATTTCAGTACTTGATAATAAGGTCCAGTTGCTAATGTAAAAATGTGTACTTTAAGCTGGTTATCTACTCTCAAAGTTCTACTATCTAATGAGGTTTGCACAGTGTTCTTGAGCAAAGGGAGGCGTTTGAGAAAATAGATAGTTTGACTAAAGGAGTTGGAAGGAAAATATTTTATGGAATAACACATTGCAATTTAGTAACGATATTACCCTTATTGGAATGTGTGCTTCTGTGCTTGAAAGTGCTTTCTGCTTTTAATACGAAGCCTGAAGCATGACAATTATCTTAAAAATAGGAGGTGTATTTTTAACACTTACCTTTCTTAGTTATTGCTGGTTTTGGTATGAAGAGTCAACAGTGTAATACCAAAAAGTTTAGTTGAAATTACCAGGTAATATTAGCTGTACTGAGTTTGGTTTTATAAGGACCTTTTAAAAAAAAGTCTTCATAAGGAGTCTGTATATACAGACTTAACAAAATGCAGGAAAGTAACAAAGTCAGTGTGCTCTTGGCATATGTACAAGAAAGGAATAGAATATGAGCAGTCTTGACCAGATGCTGAAAAATGTGTGCTTGATACTTTCAGAAGTGTATCTACACTTGGTTCTGTTAGACTAAAAGAATTATGAACCTGAATATTGAAATTAAAACTGACTTAATGTGCCTTCTTCTTGCAGGGGGTTTTGCTTTTGTCTATGAAGCTCAAGATCTTGGAAGTGGCAAAGATTATGCTTTGAAGGTAGTATTAATTTACTTCGCTATAGGTTTATAAGGTCTGTCTTTTAGCTTGATATTTTAGCACAACAGTTAGTCCTGATGTATGCCACTGAGCAAGTAACTTGGAAAAATCCAGTAAATAGTGGTGTTTGTAGCCCACTGTTTAGAATGGTCATTCCAGTTAGAACCCTGCACTTCATACTTAGATGACACAGATGGGAATTGGTCTTTTAGGTGCCATTGGTCTTTATTTTTTTATTTGGTCTAGAAATTCATGATCCAGTCCAAAACATTTTGTGGCATGGGTAAAAGGAACATGTCATAGTTACCTGAAGTGGAGTACAGGAATCTTTTGCACTTGTCAAAAGCAGATTTAGCCTACCTTCCTACCTTAAGAGTAAATTTCCTTAGAGTTAAAAATAATACTCCACACTTTGACTCATTGTTTAAACTTGCAGCCTGGTACCTTTGAGAGAGCTGAAACAGGGTAGTTGAATGAGGGTGGGAGAGATAAGATGGCATTACACCACCAGTAATAACTTTGGTTTTTTCCAATTCATTCCACATCTTACAGTAATAAAACATGTGACTAAAGCCGTATACTGTATGTGTTCAAAAGATCCTCTAGAAGTAGCCCCATTAAAAAGTAACAGGCAAAAGGTGAATCATTACTGTACTTCGTCTGTTCTGTAGAGCTGGTACTTTTGTAGCAGATGCTCAGGCTGATTGTAGTCAAATGTTGACTGCAAATCCAGGTAATACTGGAAACAGTAATGATTAATTTTGCTACTGATTATACAAGCACCATTGAAAAAGCTGGCCTATGTAATCTGGAGGAGTTTCGTATACAGTGAGTTGAAGGTTGTTGCTGAATATTTCGGTTAAAAGGTGAGTCTTTCCTTGTTAGCCCATAATGCTGCAGCCAGGAGACTTTAGTGTTTTATAGATCAGAACTGTCAGAGCAGTTACTTTGAAGAGTGTCAAAAGTTACAACTGCTCAATTATCGCTAAACCTGAATAGTCCAGGTAACTGGAAAACTGGGTATTATTTGTGACAGAATGTCAAAATATACAATGAGCCAGCTTTCTTTACTGCCCCATTACAGTTCCTTAGGTTTTTGACTATAGTTTCTCCCTCATATTCTGTGAAAAAAAAATCTGTGCTCTGTTATTCTGTAAGTTTTAGTAACTGTGTCTTCTCAATTATTTTGGTTTTTTTGGCAGCGATTGTTGTCTAATGAAGAGGAAAAGAACAAAGCCATCATTCAGGAAGTTTGTTTTATGGTATCCTTTTCTGTAAAATATTTAACTACCTGAGATTCCTGGGAAACAAGATTGCTGTGCAGATCCTGGTTTTTTTCATGCCATACACTGCCTAAGAGGACTGACATTCTGGAGGTCTGGGTTCATGGTTTGTCATGAATCTGGTACCAACATCCAGAAAGTTCAGTTCTTCAAAAATTGCAGTAATACAATATATGCAGATAATTTTTGTAGCTAGCGTAGACTTTGCCATGCACTTCTAGCAAGAAGTGAAATTCTTATTTGGGCTTTCTTGCAGCCCTGTGAATGTAGTCAAGAGACCTTTTGACTCCAGATGATACTCAGATCTTAAATAGAATTCCCTCACATGCACTGGATTTGTTGCTCTTTGCTTTTACTCTCAATGTTTATTAATTTCTGCTTTGGATACATCTGACTTTAAGAAGTGATGCTGGATATTAAGGAAGAAATTTCAATAGACTACATGTGTCAGAAACAAGAAGCAGATGTTTCTCAGTGTCGTTGCTGTCCTTGTCTTCAGTGACGTCAGATAGTAGGGTGTAATGTAATCTCAGAGTGTTTTCAGTCCTTGAGTTTAGTAAATTCAGTATTTTCTCCCTGGCCTGGCTCCTCTTGGATCCTCAGTTTGTTTCAAGAGTCAGTGAACAGTTGTGGTATGCTGATGTGTTCCCCTCTGAGTAGTCAGCATTTTGAATTAGCAGGCAAACCCACTGATCCTAATTGAAGGTACTCAAACATTTTTTTTATGATTGCTGGTATGTTTGGCAAAATCTTAGCCTAAACACCACTTACTAGAAGTACACTTCCAAGACAGAGTACCATAGCACTATACATTTTCTATCTACTCAGAAATTACCTTGCCAAGAGTAAAGAACTCAATTTCTTTGGATGTTTTTCACATCTTGGAGTCATTGAAGCATGTGTACAGTATGGTGAAGGGTTAATTGTTGCTAACTTTCTGAGATAAGACTGTGAAATGCAATTTATTCCTGCAGCTCTGAATAGAAGGTTGTGGAGAGATGCATAAAATCAGATTAATGTGAATTGTGTGGATCCAACTTGCCCTTTTTTAATAGCTTTGTTCTACTTAAAATGTCTTTTCTCTCTTCAGACTTGGTGAATGCGTCCTGTAAATAGATTGTGTTTGTCTCATAGGCACGAGTCTCAGTGTATGCACAGACAGGCATAATGCAGCATAACTTCCACTTGCAGGAGCTGAGATCACTTGCACTGTACTCCCCATTACATAGCTCAAAAATGATACCTCAAATTTTCGAACTGAAAGTGAAACATGATAAATGTTTGAGGATGAAAAATCATTAGTAATGATGGGAGAGTAAGTTCCTTGACCTTTTAGTCCTCTAATTGTTTTGAACTTTATTTTAATTACTTAGGGTGGAAGCATGGCATACTTAATACTTCCCTGGGATAGATAGGTGAGGATACGATAGATCTTTCTTGATCAGCCAGGTAGGGAAGCAGCTGATAATTACATGTCCCTGCTAGTCATGCTGGGCTCTTGCAGTTGTCAAAAGACAAAAAGAACTAGACCTGTTACTGAGTCCAATTTTTTCTGAGCCGTAATCACAAGGTTTTTTTAGTACTTTGACTTTTTCTTACATTACCTTAGGTTGCTTTCTCAGATTTCTTACAGCTGAGGCATGGATTTCGGTGTTTCGCTTAGGGTGTTGATCACAGCTGTTATGCTTTCAGTCATTTTAAGCTAACATTTCAAATGAACTACTGGATGCAATAGTATCAATGAACTTGGGAGTCATCTTCCTTGAATGTGTTATCTCCAGAAAAAACTTTCAGGTCATCCCAACATTGTCCAGTTTTGCTCTGCAGCATCTATAGGAAAAGAAGAATCAGACACGGGGCAGGGAGAGTTTCTTCTGCTTACGGAGCTGTGTAAAGGTAAACTTTATTTCTTTTCCCAGCAGTGCACCTTGCTTCTGGCAGCTGTTTTGTACAGGTTGCTTGTTAACTTACAAGCTTTGAATGACTATAGAAGATAGCATGGTTCAGTGGAGCTCGAGTTCAGCCTTATCTTTTATAGGATAAAGATCATGGTTTTTTAGACTACAGTTTAACCTTGTCTTAAATATGAGGTAATCATTAAGTTGTTTGTGTTTGAGACTAGTCAGAGAAAGGAAGGGTAGGAGTAGTTCCTTAGAGCAACCTTTCTTTTGTCACTGTAGTCAGTGTGGACTTGCCATTTTCAGAAAATCTATTTAATACAACTCAAGACTGTAAATCTTTCTTGGTGAGGGTGTATTTGTGTCAAGCTTTCAGAATTTGCAGTGTTCTCTGTGTGCTTACGTGAATTTCTCTCATTTCCTGCAGGACAGCTGGTGGAATTCTTAAAGAAAGTAGAATCCAAAGGGCCTATCTCTTGTGACACAGTTTTGAAGATCTTTTATCAGACCTGCAGAGCAGTGCAGCATATGCATAAGCAGAAGCCTCCTATTATTCATAGAGACTTAAAGGTACGTTACAATGTTTAAATGAAGGCTGAACTTCTGAACAGCAAAGGAGCCTGTTGGGCTGGATCAGTGTTAAAAATGATTCTTGAGCATAGTGCTTAGATCTATTGCCTTGCCACAACTGCTGAGTGTTAGTGAAGGTCATCACTGAAATACTTGCATCTCTTCAAACAACTTCTTTTCCTTGTGTTTGTGGTTAGGAACTGCTTGTACTCTATCTGAAACAAGCTTGCAGAAAAGTAGCGTATCATGTTTTGCTGATTGAGTTAGTCTGAGTATTTTGTTTTTGATAAAATAGCCAGTTACAATTAGTGAACTGCAGTTCTGGGATAAGTAGGTGTCTTGATAGAAGAGGTAAAGCTTTGAAGGAGAAGAATGTTGAATCGTCTCTAAAGGATTACATTGCCATTGAGAATGTTTAGTAAGCTGTTAGTTTTAGAACTGGTAACTTGCGCTGTACTTCAGTGCTTTTTTAAATTTCAATTTTAAAATTTGGTAGGCATAATTCAAGTTAGATTTTGTTTCTTAGGGTTTTTGTTTGTTTGTTTGTTTTAGTAGCCTTTACCTGGAATCTATAGGGTTATGCTGTAGAAAGTGTTCTACCCTTAAGAGCATTGGAGATTTGAAAGAACTTACCTGAGTTTGATTTTTGTATTTTGAAGACACTGGTTCACCTTTACGTGTTCAGTATACCTTAGATGAAGAAGCCCTAATCATCAGTGAGATTTTGCTGTACAATGAATATATTTGATTTTCATTTAAGGAAAAAAAAAATAAGACAGAGGAGGGAGATTCTTACTCTTGGAATAGTGTCTGAATTTCACGTGTCTGTATCCAGCCTTACGTGTTTTCATTTGAATATAAAAATAGGAAAATTTGTTCCTCCTTAAGTAAGCATATACTCAATTACTTCAGGGAAAGGAAAGTAAGACCACTCTTCTAG
The DNA here is from genome assembly GCA_013390045.1 of Picathartes gymnocephalus. Taxonomy (NCBI): domain Eukaryota; kingdom Metazoa; phylum Chordata; class Aves; order Passeriformes; family Picathartidae; genus Picathartes; species Picathartes gymnocephalus. The sequence continues at coordinate 2,094 of WEKY01024363.1, read as the reverse complement.
AGTGGTATTAGTATTTTCAACAGTCTTGATGAAAGCTTTGATGTTAGCTATTAGTATAGTCCATAAATATAAACCTAATTTTGGTGACAGAGCACTCCTTTTCTTTTCACTTGGTACCATTAAACAGGCTTTTAGGTCAAAGACATGTTAACTGTTCTTCACTAAAATTTCTATATGCCAGCCCCTGGCTTTTGTAGAAAAGGTGCATCTCTCTTCTGAAAAGAAAGTAAAAAAACCTATTTACAAATAAATTTACAATATCTTTCATAGCCACTAGCGTAGCTAATGCTGTAATTGAGAAGTGTTTTTGCTTCTCAAGGAAGCAAAATGTTCCTGACAGAGATAAAGCATGGGAAAAGACAGGTATTTGGTTTTTTGTTGGTCTCATGTTGCAGAGGCTGTAAAGCAAGAGGAAATGATGGTTGTGCTGCAAGAGGCAGAGGCCTTACTACAGCCAGGAGCCAAATAGGGATAATTTAACTGTGCTACCCTTTTTAGCAGGTTAAACTAAGGTCAGCAGCATAGAAAACTGTAAGTTAAAGTTTTGAGCCAATTAACTTTGACACCTTTTCTTAGCTTTATACAGAGCCACAAATTTTATTTTTCAGCCCTTTTGTGATTATGACTCCAAGTACATCTGCCCAATATCTTTACTCTTTCCTTAAGTTTCTTCCACATTTCAATTAACAATACGGGAAGGTTGGAATTTATGAAGTAGAAAAAGGCAGGGATAATGGATGATGAGCTGTTCAGGCAGCACTTGGTCCTCAAATAGCTCTTTTCTGTCTCACACAGGGTCACAGCTGCCTCTTTATGGGTGTCTCCTAGCAGCCTGCTTCTCTACTAGTACCTTCCTGTTTTGTGCCTGCAGCAATCCTAAGCTCTAACCCACTGCACTTAAGCTAACAGTCTTCAGTTTTATGCCTGAAAACATATGGATTCTAAGACACTGCTTCTACAACTTCTCCTCTGAAAAACTGGCCTTTTCTTAGGCTTTAATGAAATA
>WEKY01024323.1:0-18840 GCA_013390045.1 Picathartes gymnocephalus | reverse complement strand
GGTGGTGCTGCGAGGGCTTGGTCTCTGATGTTAGTAGTGGGACTGGGGCTTATGTTCCCTCTGTATGTGTCCTGTGTGTTTATTGGTGGTTCAGGTCTTTGGAGTTGTCTTGCAGCCGGGGGTGATGTTGGGCTGGGAGATGTAGTAGGAGCAAGGCTGTGTTCAGGATCGGTGCTGGGGTTCGTTGTTGCAGCATTGGGGCTTTCGGCTCTGTATTCAAGATCCGCCCACGTGCTGTGTTGCACGTCAGCTTTACTTGGCGGAGGCGGGGTTGGCTGTGGTTTGTTCCACTTGGGCTGGCTCAGAGGCTGGGTGGGAGGCACAGCCGCATCCCTCAGAGGCGGGATTGGGGGTGTGGCCCCGCCCCATGGAAGCTGATCTAGGGACATGGCCATGCCCTCCAGAGGTGGGGTTCGAGGCAGGGCCATGTCCCAATGAGGTGTTGGTGCATCCCACAAAGGTGGGGTCAGAGGAGACGATACTCCCCATCTAGGTTGGTCTGGAGGCATGGCCACGCCCCCCTAGAGGTGGGGTTCGAGGTGGGGCCACGCCCTGAGGAGATATTTGTGGGTCCCACCAAGACTGAACCACGTGTTTAATGGCAGATGGGCTGCCTGACCTCTGCCAACTGCCTGGGGCTATGCTGGGGTTATACTGTTCATGGCGCCAGCTCGGTGAGGTCATGGCAGCGTGGTAGGGTCTCTGATGGGTTGGTATTCGGTGGCTCCGCGCTGGGCTGCTGGCCGGGACAGCACCGTGGCTGCTGCTCAGGATCGTTCTGCAGCTGCCGCTTGGAATCAGGATCAGGATCGTGCCGCTGCATTTGGCCACCCCACGTGGTGCTGTGACGCTGGCGCTTGGTGTTCCATAGCGACCTGCTGCGCGGCTCACAACTGCACCGCGGTTGGCGCTCGGGTATCCACCATGGGGTGGTATTGCGAAACGCATCACGTTGCTGTGTGGTGCAGTCTGTTTGCGCAGGATCTGGTCACTCCATTCAGCCGCCCTGCGTGGCGCTGCGGTGCCACTGGTCAGCATCGCACCGCTCTGTTTGGTGGTTCCGCACCGCGCCACGGTGCCGCTGGTCGGCATCGCACCGCTCTGTTTGGTGGTTCCGCGCTGCGCCGCGGTGCCGCTGGTCGGCATTGCACCGCTCTGTTTGGTGGTTCCGTGCTGCGCCGCGGTGCCGCTGGTCGGCATTGCACCGCTCTGTTTGGTGGTTCCGCGCTGCACCGCGGTGCCGCTGGTCAGCATCGCACCGCTCTGTTTGGTGGTTCCGTGCTGTGCCGCGGTGCCGCTGGTCAGCATCGCACCGCTCTGTTTGGTGGTTCCGCGCTGCACCACGGTGCCGCTGGTCGGCATTGCACCACTCTGTTTGGTGGTTCCATGCTGCACCGCGGTGCCGCCATTGCCCCCTGGTCCGCACCAAACCACGGTACTCAAGTCCCTGGCACCACGTGGTGGTATTGTGAACCTGACCATATTGCCGCTCGGCGGTGGTTGCCCGCCCCTTCTCGGGGCTCCATGGGTTGCCACGACTGCCCTGCTTGGGGGGTCATTTTGGAAGGGTTCCCCAGGAGGAGGCACCATCGCGAGGTCTCCGTTTAGAGCTGTGCGGCCGCGGGGGGGTTTCACAGGAATAGCTGGGTGCTTTCCCAGGGAGGAGGGGGGAGGTGCCCCATTCCACTTCCTGGTCATCTGGTTCCCAGTTTAAGCCGTGAACCAGTCTGATTAGCTTTAATGTAAGTCGGCAAGGTTTTATAATTGCCATAGCAGAATAATCATCCTTGGCAGCAGAATGCAAAATAACACAGCTATTCTGAGTCCATATTTTAAAATTCAAAGCTGTTTCTGCTGAAATATGCAGCCTGTGGTCTTTGGCCCACGAAAGGAGATCTCGTAGTTCTTCTCTACCACAGTCCACCCTAAATGCTTGAAGAAGAGGTTCCCATACCTTTATGGCCGGAGGGTTCGCTCTAGAGAGTAATCCTCCCATTGTTGATTTTATTCTGCAGGTCAGTGGTAGAGATCCAAAGGTCTCCTCCCGCTCTGAAGGCAGGCCCATCACGTCGGGGTCACCACCTGTTACGTGAGGGGGCCCGGGAGGAGAAAGGATGACACTGACCCTCGGCGGGGTTTACAGATCCAGCGAGATTTATTTCCTGGGAGCCCCCTTTTATAGGAAAGAAACCAAAAGCTCCCGGTTTGCCTCCTGATTGGCTCAGGTTGTAGCTTGGGCAGTCTCTTGGCCAGTGAAGCATGCTGTATCCCATTGGTAGAGGTCTTTGACAGAGCTCAGCCAGGGGCACAAGCTTGTATACTGCAACAGGTCTGGGGGCACCAGAAGGTCAGAGGGACACAGAGAGCCAACTCTGGGGACACCAGAATGTTGGTGGCTCCAAGCTGAGCTGAAGGTCCCCCCTGGGTGCTGTGAGGGGCTGGGCTGAGCCTCACCTGAGTGCCAGGTGTCCCCTCTGAGCTGGCAGGGGGTGACACACGGGGCTGGTGTTCAATGTGCCCGCAGCCAGCGCTGCAGGAGATGCTGCAGCTCATTTGTGCCCAGGTGTGCATGATGAATGTGCCGTAATAGCGGCAAGATTTGGTGTTTAATGGGAAACCACTTGTTCCAAAGGCTTTGCACTTGCTGGATTTCATGGAGCTGGATTTACGCCCACCCAGATCCACCCTGCTCCCAGGGAAAACAGGAGTGGGGAAACCTTCTGCCAGCCCATCCCACCTTTACATCCTTCACCAGGCCCTGCTCTCTGAACAGCCCCCAAAGCTGGGGTTCTGTGAGGAACAGCTCCCTACTCCTGCCCAGGAATGGCCAAAACCACAAATCCTGCAGCAAAACCCTCCCTGCTCTTCCTACCCTCAGCACAACCACGGCTGGGGCTGCTCCCAACCACACCTTGGAGGAGGGAGGGAGGAGAAACACAAAAATCAGCCTGGGTTTGGGGAGAGCAGAGAGGACAGGACCAGCTGCCCCTGTGCTGCCCAGGAGCTCTGGAAGGGCAGCGGGCACAACCGGGGCAGCTCTGCCCCTGGCACAGGGACAGGGACAGGGACAGATGGCATTTCTTGGAGCAGTGGTTGCTGAAAATGCAGGTGCTGGAGTCAGGAACACAGGGATCCCCTCCCGTGGTTTGTTTTGTGCTGCTGGTGGTTGCCCAGGGGATGAATCGGCCGAGGTTTGAGAGCCAATGCTGATTTAATTTGCCAGAATGAATAAAGACAAAGCTGCAAAGCTCATTAGAGGAGCTCCAGTGTCACATCATGCACAGGGGACACGGCCAGGCTCCCACCCCGATTGTCTTTTCCGTGTTCTGATCAAAGCAGGGTGAGGCCCTTTCATTGCACGCCCTCCAGGACGGGCAGACCCCTGCTGGGCATGGCTGGGAGGAGCTGTGGGAGCACAGAGATGTCACTGTCACTGTCACCGTCACTGTCACTGTCACTGTCACCATCAGGGCACAGCTCCAGGTGCACCCACCACCCCTCACACCTCACCTGCTCACACCTGCTTTTCTTGCCTTTACGCCTCCGTGGGATTCCAGTTCTCTCTGTGTCCCTTCCATTTGCCAACTCACGAAAGAAAATGGCCCAAATGATGTATTTAAAAAAAGCACTACAAACCCCAGGGAGCAAATTTTGCCCCTAGAAGAAGGTGAGAGATTTTCTTCTCAGTTAAGCAAATTAGAATTTAGAAAAATCCAAGTTCTCTGCCACAGATGAAAGGCCTGGTGAGCTCTCTGGAGCACCTGTGAGAGCTCCCAAGGAGTTTTCATCAGGCCCTGCCTTCAGAAAGCAGGGAAGGTTCACCCTCTGTCTGTGAAGAGAAGAGGAACCTGCTCCTTACAGACAGGAACGTTTGTGCTGCTCTCTGGGATCACTGGGAAATTGGCTCCCAGCTCCAGAAGGGAACAGCCAGGCAATGCCTGCAACTCAGAAAGAAGAAAAGCATTATTATTCAAATTAATTACCTCTCGAGCCCCCTTCATCTTGATCTAAGTGCATGAGAAGATGGATTTGCTGCTCTAAGCAAGGGGGTGGAGGAGAACTGGAGCAGATTTTTGAGCAGCAGTAGAACCCTGAGGATGCTGTGTGGGGGAGGCTCCCCAGGGCATTTTGGGAGCCTCGTCCATGAGGTCCTGGCCTGGGAGCCTGGGGCTGGGTCTTGTGCTGAGTTTTTGAGAAACTTTGCTGTAGTTGAGCACAAAGTCTCAGCCCCAGAGGGTTGGTACAGCCTGGGTCACCCCCTCTGGTCCCTTGGACACCCAGGGGCTTCTCTGAGGCTTCCCTTAATGGCCAAAATTGCTCAGGTTGAAAATGTTCTTTGGGGCAGGAAATCCAGCACAAAAATCACACAATTGCATCACTTCTTGCTAAAAAGGCAAAACCGCAGAACTGCAGAATCATTGAGGTGGGAAAAGCCCTCTGGGATCATCCAGTCCAAGCTTTAACCCAGCACTGCCAAGGCCAGCACTGGCCCATGTCTCCAGTGCCACATCCACAGGGCTTTGAATCCCTCCAGGGATGGGGATCCATCTGTGCCAGGGCTGGACAGGTGGTCATGGAGAAATTTCCCCCAATATCCAACCTAAACAGCCCCTGACACAACCTGAGGTCATTTCCCCTCCTGTTCCCTGGCACTGCCCAAGCACCTCTCGCCCTGACCAAGGACTCCAGCCCTGGTGTGGGGCAGGATTAAAGATCTTGGCCATTAAAGACCTCAGGTTTCAGGTCAGGCTCCCAAAATGCCTGGGCAAGACTGTGAAATGGAAGAGGTGATAAAGCAAAGTGATATTTATTGAGTGTGTCATGCACTTATCCCAGCTTTTATTTCCAAGCAGCTTTTGGAAATCTCATCTCTCTAAGGATTTATTTTTTCCTTCTGCCTCAGCTGTCTGTGCCTCCTTTCTCCGTGCACAGCATCATCTCCTGCACCTTCCTCCATCCAGCAAAGGGCCGTGAATCCAGGAAATTCATGAACTCCCAGAAAGTTACTGCTCTTAAAAAAAGGAATCATTTGCAATGTGAAAAATGGTTTGATCTATATCGAGAGCCAGGTGACTTTATGGGTCTGTTTCCAGCAGGCTGGAGCTGGAACCACAGAGATCTGACTGTAATTACTGAGTCTGAGCTGGGTCTGAGGGCTGTTTTACCCAGGAAGGAGCAGCCCCACTCCTGCCTCACCTGGGGCTCCAGGGATGCACCTGGGAGGGGCTCTGGGGTTTAATTGGCTGAAATCAATTAAAGAGGGTCCAGCTCTGCAGCAGGGAGAATGGCACAAAGGAAAGAACTGGGCTTCACAAAGCCATAAATTATTCTAAACAACAAATATTCTGCATTTCTTTTGGTGGTTTCTGAGCCTTTATCAGGCTGAGTGAAGCATTCAGGCTCTTTTCCTGCACTGCTACAAGAAAGCTTTGTGATTTCTGTTTGGTTTTTTTCCTTTTAATGTGAGAAGAAATTCTCCTGTAATCCCATTCCTTCAGGAGCAAGGACTTTGTGAAATGAGATGTAAGAACACTTGTGATACTCAGACAGCAGCTGCTTCCTCCAAGCCTGAGTTGCACGTTCATCTCCTCCAAGGAGGAGCAGGTCTGGCACAGCCTGGAACCACAACCAGGTACTGCTGGAATTTCCTCCAGGATACAACAGCAGTTCCAGCATACAGAAAGCATCAGTCCCTCCAGGATCTGGCTGAGCCATTGTTTGCTTTCTTTGCCTCCTTTGTGCCCTCCCAAAACTTGTTTTTCTTCTAAGTGATGACTTTTATCTTTATTTAATACAAGGTGTTGATGCATTGCTGGGGGCAGCTGAGGAAACTGGGGCCATCCCAGTAATTCAGAATATTCTGTGTTTCCACAGGTGCTCATTTCTAGGAGTTGTGAAGAGCATTTCACCTCACCCAGCCTCCCCTGAATGTGGAGGTAATTACAGATCCTCAGCACATCTGAGTCCAGGCCAAATATTTGATAAAATAAAAAATACATCTGTCACTTCTTTGGCAGAATTCTTCTTTCCTGGCAGGAAATTCCTCTTCAACTTTGACTAAAAAAATTCTTTTCTTTTCTATTTTTACGGGAAGAACTGGGCTTTTTCTCCATTGATCTTTGCACACTCAGGATTCAGGAAATTGGTTTTGGCATGAGTTTTTCCAGGGTCCCTCTCTATTTACCTGATTCCAGTGGAATAAGAGACAAGGCTGGGTGTGCGGGCACTGTCCTGGCCAGACTCCCCAGCCCACGAGTTCCCTGAGATCCATCCTTCCCTGCATCCCCTGCCTTCCATCTCCCCTTCTCTCAGCTCAGCACATGCCAACAGGGAGTTGGGAAAAAAGGGAAGCTCTCCAAAATGGAGATATTTAGTGGAGCAGCCACCCGCCGTGAACAGTCCTTGTGAAGGTTTGTTCTCTGCTTTCTTCTGAAGGATCTCCTGGAGGTTCAGGTGCTCTGGTCTCCTCTTCAGCCCCTTCAGCACCATCCTGTCCCAGCCTTTCCTGCAGATCTGCCTGGATCAGTCCTGGCCATGGGGAGGGATTGGCTGCCAGTGCTGCTGCCATTGCCACTGTGATGGTTTTAATCTGAAAAAGGCTCAATTTAGGTCAATTACCTCAATTTAGGTAGAAAGGAGAAGTTTTTTTTACAGTGATGGTGGGGAGGCCCTGGCACAGGATGCCCAGATTTGCTGTGGCTGCCCCTGGATCCCTGGCAGTGCCCAAGGCCAGGCTGGGCAGGGCTTGGAGCAGCCTGGGAGAATGGAAGGTGTCCCTGGGGTGGCCCTAGGTGAAGTTTAAAGTTCCCTTCCAGCCCAAACCATTCCGGGATTCCTGGTGCTCCCTGCAGAGGATTCCAGCCAGCCCTGCTGGCTCTCCTGCTGGAGAAGCTCTTTGGGCCCTGGTTTGTTGTAACTCCAAACGTTTTCCCTGATTTTTTGCCAGTGTAAAGAGCAGCTCCAGGCTTGGGGAAGCAGCGCCTGGCACTTCTGACTTCCAAAGGCTGAGTTCTCCTCCCCATCCCTCCTGTTCTGACCTTTTCACTGCTGACGCAGCCTGGCAGTCCAAGCCAAATTCCCTTTGATTCCCAGCCACAAAAACCAGCCCGGGATGGAACGAGTGGAGCACTCAGGGGCTGGGGAGTGAAACTCTCCAACAGAAATGGAGGGAATCATAAAAATCTCGACTCCAGCTGCGATTTGTGCTGCAGCTCCACATCCCAGAAGCTGCAGGAGACCTGCGGGATAAGTGACTCCATCCGGGCCCTGCTGCCGCGTCCGGAGCCTCACGTTTATAACTCACACGTGTGAAAGGAGAGAAGATATTTGTGACTCAAGAAGTTATTTATGACTCTTTCTCCAGCTGCTGCCTCTGGCTGATGCCAGGGCACATCCGAGGAATCACTCTCATCCTCAGCCTTCATCAGCAGCCCAGTCCCAGCCTGTCAGGCCAGCACTGTCTGGGTTCATTTGCAGAACAGTTCCGCAGGGTGACTAAGAGGGAGCCTGGCCCGTTAATGCCTTTGTGCTTGCAGGCAGCGATGGGAGGCACAACAGACCAAGCCCTCGGCTCATGAATGCAAACCAGAGCTGCAGAGGAGCCAATACCAATCCTTCAGCCCCTTCTTTTTGCTTTAAATGGAACCAGTTCTGGTTCTCCAGTAAGTAATTTATGCACCGAGAAGGTTCAGCAAAACATCATCCAGCATTCGTCTGTCTGTTGAGAAACCCAACTATTTTACAGCTGTAAAATTAAATTTAGAATAAATGAACCAAAGTTAATTTTGGAGGGGATGAGAAATACTGGAATGCCGAAAACTTCCCTCCCTGTCAGTGAGGTTTTAGTGCATTTTAGAGACACGGCTGAGTTTTGCAGCTGAGCTTGGGGTGGAGCTTTGCTAAGCAAATTTGGGGTTTCCAGATATTTTGGTCACCCTGAGCAGACCCCAAGAGCTCTGATGTCCCTTCCCTCCTCAGCTTTGGGGGTCTCACTGCAACAGGACAAGGGCCAAGGGGGTGGCACTGAAATTTCCAGACATCATTAAACGAAACTCTCAACTGTAATCAACAAAAAATATCGGCCAGGTCTGTGCTGGCACCTCTGAACCCCCACCCCAGCTGCACTGAGAAACCTTTCAGGGAACAGCCAAGGGGCTCTGAGACCCTGCAGCACCTCCACTCCCCCCAGCTCTGGTGACAGCCCCGCGCTGGCTGCAGATGTTGATTTTCCTTGCAGAGATTACTGCATCCATCTCAGGAGAAGCACCCACTTAAGAGACATGGATGGGAAAGCTGTCCCCATATCTCAGCCTTTCGCAGTGAAAAAAAGCCTCTTATTCCTGGTGTTCATCACCAAGAACAGAAGCTCTGAATCCTCTGATTCCAGTAAACACCATTTATTAGAGACATGAAACGAGAGTCAGGCAAAAGGAGATGCAGGAGGAACCCCTGGCCTCCCTTTCCTGCTCCGTGGCACCAACAGCCTTTGAGCAGACCAGAGGGGACCCCGCTCTGTGCTGGGGCTGTGGTGGTCCTGGAAACAGGGGAGATGGAAATAGGGAATGCTGCAGATAAGTGATGTCAGGAGGTTTGTGTTCATAAAGGAGACAGAGGGGTCCTGTAACTTTATTTGAATAAAGGGAGAGACCACGAGCATTTCCCATGGGGTTTCTCAAACTGTTGGAGGATGCAGCCCCCTTTTTATCCCAATTGCCCGGCCACATTTCCCTCTCTCTTTCCCCATTGGCTGAGGTACTTCCCGAATCACCTAATACAGACCCCTTTCTAGTGTATAACCCCCCCTTTTCTTTTCCTTGTGTCAATCAATGGAATTCTTACGGAATTTAGGGTTCCCCCCATTGCTTCTTTCACCTCTCAGTCTCTGGCTTTATCTGTCAGCAGACCCACAGTTTGTTTGTGAAGACAAATCCCTCTCGTTGCTTTCAGTGACGTCCAGAATTCACATCCCCACCGTGGCCTCTGGTAAGTTCAGGACGTGGCTCTGTGTTCTCCTCTCCCCCCAGGACATGAACGCCCTCCACAGCACCGAGGGAAAATGTTCCATCCCAGGGAAAGCTGTCCCGGGAGCACCGAGCTGGGGACTTGCAGCATCCCACGGGCATGGAGGGAAGGAGGCAAAATTCACCCAGAGCTGCTGCCTGACACAGCCCAGGTGCATCCCCATCCCCACGAGTCCACAGCCCTCATCCTGATACCATTTCTCCCTGAACCTCAGAGCTGGAAGGGACCTCAGAGCCCATCAAAGCTGTGGAAGGGACACCTTCTGTTATCTCAGGGTGCTCCAAGCCCCATCCAGCCTGCTCCTGGACACTTCCAGGGACCTTATCAAGCACTTTATCAGTGCCTGACCTGCTGTGAGGACACCTGAGGTGTGGTATCTCCTGCAGGTGAGATTCCCGATATCTGATCATGCCTTTCCTGCAAACCCATCCCTCCTGGCCGATTTCCACCTGACAAAATCCCATTTCCAGACAGGTGTTCTGTGATCCTGCCCTGTCTGATAAGGGACAGATGTTCAGTGCCCATGTCCCGGCTGGGCTGCCGAGATAAGAGGAGCTGGCCTTGCTCAGGGGGGACACTGGAGCTGGGTGGGGCTCACCTGCCTTGCTGAGGACTCTGAGCAGTTACTTCAGTGAGGAATTCCCACCTGAGGGGCCCCTCTGTAACCTCAGCCTGCTCTGACCCCGAGCCCTCAGCACCTCGGGCCGGCATTTACAGAATCAATTCCCTTTTCCTGTTGTCCAGGTGATGCAAGGAGGCTGCAAAGGGGCACCAGGAAGAGCTGCTGGAATCCAGCCCCAGCCACCAACCGCAACGATAAAACCTCCAACAAAGCCGAGTCACCCTGGAACAGCTCATTTTCATTCCGGATTTAGGGCTTCAAACGAGCTGAATTCTCTGAGCTGAAGATCCCTCCTCAAAGGAATCCAGGGGCTGCATTCCCAAAATCCTGAGCCCACAGTTGTTTCAATGACCAAAGAAGCTGCAACTGGAGACAGTTGCAACAGTTCCTGTGCCATTGATGTTCCCGAGAAAGGGTGGAATAGAGGCTTCCAAGTCACTTTGGAAAAACGTCTTTTTAAGGAAAAGAAGGAACAAAGGGAAAAAACTGAAAATTGGATGCTACAGTGTGATTTGTATGGATTCCTTTTCCTTTCTGTGCAAAACAAGGACATGCTGGGGTGGCCTGCCCCTGGCCACTGGGAGTCACAGACAGCTCTGTGTCCTGCAAGGAAACTGGGATTTTTCGGGACATCTTTGCCACTTCCAGGCTACTGAGCACCCTGGACTGGGTGAAGAAGTCCCTGCCCACATCACGGAGCAGAAATCCTTCCCAACCCAAACTATTCCACGATTCTGAGACCCTCCAGGTGCTCTCTGTCCTGGTGCCACTGGGGTCACTTCCTCTGCCTTGACTCCATATTGCATGGAAATAAATCCCCCACACCTTACTGGGACTGACCTCCCAGCAGCTGGGACTGAATTCTCCATGGAAAATGAGCAGGGAAGAACTCTGCACCTGGAAGAGCACGGCCTGCACTTCCCTGCATCCAGGGACCAGCCCCAGCCGCATTTCCCACACAAGCATCCATCCAGACACCCCAGAATGCTCCCAGACATCCCTGAATCTACCCAGACATCCCTGAATCCAGCCAGACATCCCTGAATCTACCCAGACATTCCTGAATCCTCCCAGACACCCCTGAATTCTCCCAGACACCCCTGAATCCTTCCAGACTTCCCTGAATCCACCCAGACATCCCTGAATTCTCCCAGACACCCCTGAATCCTCCCAGACATCCCTGAATCCTCCCAGACATTCCTGAACCCAAACAGACATCCCTGAATCCAGCCAGACATCCCTGAATCGTCCCAGACATCCCTGAATCCTGTTCCCACTGGGTCTGTCAGGCTGGAGCTGCTGTCGTGGATTAACACCTGCAGAACCAGCAGGGCAGAACACCCAAAGGATCCCTTCTCCCCCAGGAAAGATTCCTGACCTAGAGAGTTGTCCCATAAGAAGGGAAGAGCAATGCAGGCTTTGAACCCAGCTCCTAAATCCCCGTGGGTGCTCAGTGCTGGGAGCAGGGGAGGGCTCAGAGGCAAAATTCCCTCTGTGTCCCCTCAAAAGTGCTCCCAAACAGGGAACACGAGGCCATGGAGGTGCCTGTGAAGGAGGAACCTCCTCTGGAGGAGCAGCAGCCCCAGGCAGCAGCGATTCCTTGGGTTGTGGTTGGGTTCCTTGCAGGGAGCAGGGAAGGAAGGGCAGCCCAGGCATGCTGGGATCTTCCCGTTTTTTCTCATGGAAGACAGGAACGTTCAGAGAGGTCAAGCAGGCAACAACAGCCATGGATAAAAATGGATCAGCACAGAACTCCTGTGTCAGACACCACCCATCCCTCCGCTCCAGAGGCACCGGGTTTCCTTGGAAACCACAGGAATGCCAACAGGCAGTGGGGATGAGGGATGGGGCTGATGGGGCAGGAATGGGGCTGAGGGATCAGGGATGGGGCTGAGGGATCAGGGACAGGGCTGAGGGATCAGGGACAGGGCTGAGGGATCAGGGACAGGGCTGAGGGATCAGGGANATCAGGAACAGGGCTGATGGGGCAGGAATAGGGCTGAGGGATCAGGAACAGGGCTGAGGGATCAGGAATGGGGCTGAGGGATCAGGGATGGGGCTGAGGGATCAGGAACAGGGCTGAGGGATCAGGAACAGGGCTGAGGGATCAGGAATGGGGTTGAGGGATCAGGGATGGGGCTGAGGGATCAGGAACAGGGCTGAGGGATCAGGAATGGGGCTGAGGAATCAGGAATGGGGTTGACACGCCACAGCTTTTGGTGGCCACTGTGGTCTATCAAACCAGTGCACCCTGAGGGATGTCGGGGTTTGCCAAGAGCCTCCAGGACTGCAAGCCCAGCCCTCCCAAATCCCAGGGAGGCTGTGGAAAACACAGAGCTGTGCTGGGGAGGGGCTCAGTGGCTGAGCTGCTGCAGGGCTGGGCCAAATGCATCTGAGGGTGGCATTGCGGTGACGTAAATCAGGACCAGGAGGGTCCCCTGGAGTGGGATCCTGACACTCCTGTCCCGTGGAAGGGCAATAAAACAAAATCCGTCAACCAACACAGGGCAACCTGCTGGAATTCCCTCCTTAACAGTGAATTTCTGATGGATTGCCAAGGAAAAATGGCACCATTTCCCCACCATTATGAAGATTTGTGTCATTGTTTTCCCCACATCTGAGCAGCTCTTTAAGGGCCCAGCAATCCAAACCAGAATGAGAGGTCTGAGCCTTGTTTAGTCTCGGGCTCCATCCACAGACAGAAGAAAAGCCAAATGTTGATTGCCTGGTGCAGAAAAGGCAAAATATCCAGGCTCTGATTTCCCAACAACTCTTCCTTTCTCCCTCTGAAAAAGATGGGAAGAAAAGCTTCCCTTTTATTAAGATGCCATTTGCTATTGAGAAAAGACATTAGGGAGGGAAAGAAGGGAACAGTGGCCACTTGATGACCTTGTCCAGAGGAAGATGAATGACCCAGAGCTGCTCAAACCCTGATTATGCAGCAGCCTCCCCTGGAGAAATGCGTTTGTCTGGCTGGACATGGCAGAGGAGCTCATCAGACAGAGCAGCAGAGGGGGAGAGATGAAACAGCTCCAGCAGCTGCTTTCCAGTAAGTGCTCTCAGACTCACATTTTCATTAGTCCTAAATTCAATCACAGTTTAAAGGAAGCAAAAGATAAAGACTGAGGGAACGTTTAAAGGATTCTTCTGAGAGTGAGGCAGTCTCGGGTCCCTATTAAACCCTGACTAAAAGTTATTGTTATTCCTTGCATCCCTGCTGTGCCCGGGGCCCAGGCAGGGTGAAATTCCCAGCTCCTGGCATGGGCTGGGCTGGGATGGGGATGGGGATCCAGCTCCTTTTGGGAAGTGCTGCTGGAAATGCTGAGCTGGGAGAGCAGCTGAGCCACCCTGGAGCTGGGCAAGGGCTCTGCTCCCTGATTTGGGCAGCTTAAACACAGACCAGGGCCTGGGGCTGGGACAGGGATGGGGACAGGGGTTGTGTCAGGGCCAGGGGCTGGGTCAGCTCAGCGACAGTGACAGCAGTGACAGGAGAATTCTTGATGTGATCACTGCCTTTGCCTGAGAAAATTTCTGAGCAGCTTTCTAGGGCCTGAAGGGGCTCCAGGAGAGCTGGAGAGGGACTGGGGACAAGGCCTGGAGGGACAGGACACAGGGAATGGCTTCCCAGTGCCAGAGGGCAGGGCTGGATGGGATCTGGGGAAGGAATTGTTCCCTGGGAGGGCGGGGAGGGGCTGGGCTGGAGTTCCCAGATTTGCTGTGGCTGCCCTGGATCCCTGGCAGTGCCCAAGGCCAGGCTGGAGCAGCCTGGGACAGTGGGAGGTGTCCCTGTTCATGGCAGGGGTGGCACGGGATGGGATTTAGGTCCCTCCCAGCCTCCCATTCCATGGTTCTGTGACTCTATGGAATACAGAAGGAATTGAGGGAATGGCCACATCAAGGCTTTGCTGCAGGTGCTGGAAGGGGCAGGAGGTGCAGGAGAGCAGCACCATCCCTTTGGCACAGAGCAGGAGCCAACACTGACAGAGCAGGGAGTGCTTTGGGAAGGGAATGATCTGCTTAGGGATGTATTTTCCTGGGCAAAATTGATGATTTCTGTTCCTGTCCCTTTACCTTTTTTGTTTCGTTTTGGAAGTACCAGCGACATGGGAGGGAGGGTGACATGACTGGAGTTAGAGCAATTCCAGATCCAGATAAAATAAACCCAACCACTGTGGATGCCCTGGAAGGGCACCCCCTAGGCTTTGGTGTCTCCCATGGAAGACCAAGGACCTCAGTTCCACTCCCCCTGTTTGCCTCGTATGGCCATGTTCTGTATCCCATAACCCCACTGGTAGTTGGCCCATTGGCCGTTACTCTCCCCCAGTTTGCCGTGTGAGGTTGTGTTCTAGAAAGTTCCCCGTTCTCTCTACCCCCACTGGTTTGTCCCCTTGTTCGTCTCCCCTGACCACTCTCCCCCTTGGTGAATGTGTCTGTCTCCCCGCCTGCCCTCTCCGTTCACTGGTCCCTGCTGCTTGGCTCTGACCCCTCCAGACCTGTATATAACCCCGGACTCTCCATTTTCCCCGGTTCATCGTTCGAGGTCCCTGTAAGAGACGGTTCGGAAATTCCTGATTTGCCTCACAACTGCCGTGCAGAGACAGAGGCTGAAAGCCCGAACTCCTGTGTACAGGGGGGGACCCCAGGCCCAGGAGCAGTGGGATGTTGGCCAAGGCATTCCCTACAGAGTGCAGGTGTGCGTGTGCACTGGACTGAGCACTGGTCCCATGGGAGCCACGGAGAGAACAATGGGCCGTGACAGCGGCCTGGGCTGCGGGCAAGGCTGGGACGTGCCGGACCTGCCCTGGCCTGCTCTGCACTCTGTTTCAACGAGCCTGAGAAACAATGACCATTCCACACCTGCCTGGTGAAGCAGCCCCCCCTCCTTTCGGCTTTTAGGACTATAAAACAGACCCCAAAGCCCACCGTGATTTTGAGATCTCCCCAACGAAGGAAGACCCGTCCATTAGGCTGAAGACCTCTCCTTCAAGACCTACAAGGGCGCGTCTCTTTTGTTGGTAGCTATATTCTGTGTCCCCCCTTTCCTGTCTCTTTTCCTTATTTCTCTCCCTCTATCGCAATTGAGTTGGGTATTTTAATAAAGGTGTTTTGATTTGATTTAAAGTTGAATTTCCCTTGTGACTTTTGCACTCTTGAGATCAGGTTAATGAACAAGTCACAAAAATCTGCTTTAAAGCGGATCATGACAGTCCCTTCAACGCGTGGACCCAGTAAACCCCACTGGACTTCCATACGGAGACCCCTCCTGCCTCCGTTGCCTTTACTCACCATCCAGCCGCGTGTGCGAGTTGGCGCGCACCCTCTGCCCGACGGGACTGTCCTCTCCCGTGGAGACGCTTGCAGAAGGCAGCGGTGCCGAGCCGCCTGCGCCCGCGCCGCTACAAACCACAAACTGACACCTGGGTTCTGGGGAAGGGGAGTCCCTTTCTAATAATATGAAAAAGAGCTACTTTGTGAATCTGCTCTAAAAAGAGCCAGAGCAATTAGAATCCCAGGCTACCACACAACAGGCTACAGTAAAACAGGAATGGGAAGTGCTGGGTCTTTATTATAGACAAATTGTCAGAGCTGGAGGTGGAAATCTGCCCTGAGAGGGATCAGAGAGGGGCTGGGCAGCACCTGCTGCAGGCACTGACATCAAAGCAGGTGGGAGCAGGAGGAGTTTGTGGCTCTGCCTGCTCAGAGCTCTGAGGGTGTGAATTCTCCTCCCCACTGTGTGCTCAGTAAATGATGAACTCATTTGAAGGCAGATGTGGAGCTGCAGTCCCAGCTGATCTCTCCTGGCCTGGCTGAGCACCAGGGCTCCCTTTCTCTCTGCTTTCAAGTTCCAGAGTTCCAGAGGAATAGGATCTTTCCCAGCTCCACCGGCTCAGCCCCAGTCACAGGCTCTGACCAGCCTGGCCAGACCCTCCACACTCTGGGGAAGGGGCAGGGGGGTGCCAGGGGAGAGCTGGGTTTGCTTCGAGCCCAGCAACTTCCCCAGCTCCCTTTTCCTGGTGGGATGTGTCAAGGGATGCACCCAGGCCCTGCCCAGAGAGCACCCGGGACTGGGGGTGTCCTGCTTGCTCCTGCAGCTGATTCCTGATCCTGCCTGCAGAAGGCATGGGCTGTGGGACAGGGACAATCCTGGGACAGGGATGAGCCCTGGGAGGGACGAGCCCTGGGAGGGGGACAATCCTGGGAGAGGGACAGTCCTGGGAGAGGGACAATCCTGGGAGAGGGACAATCCTGGGAGAGGGACAGTCCTGGGAGAGGGACAATCCTGGGAGAGGGACAATCCTGGCTTCCTGAGCACGCAGTTCAGAACCAGGCCCCTGCAATGGGAGCTCTGTCCTGGCAGCTGCAGGAGGCTGGGAAGGCCCAGGAGTGGTGGATGTGCTACCTGTGAAAGGTCCTGCCTCACATCCCTCCCTGAGCAGGCTTTGGAGGAGGAATGTCCAAGGCTGCAGGGTCCCATCCTGCCAAGGAGGAAATCCATCCCTCCATCCATCCATCCATCCATCCATCCATCCATCCATGCATCCATCCCTCCATCCATCCATCCATCCACCCATCCATCCATCCATCCATCCATCCATCCATCCATCCATCCATCCATCCATCCATCCATCCCTCCATCCATCCATATCTCCATCCCTCTGCCTGTCTAATTACCCTGCTGTAATTAAGCAGCTCCCTCAGCTCTGCTGCAGGTTTCACTTTGATACCACACCATCTCCTGGCAGGTTTTCCTCAGCCACCTCTGAAGGAAAGATCACTCCCAGGTTATTTGTGCCGTGGGATTCCATGTCCAGCGGGACTCAGGGTGCACCAGGAGGTCTCTGGAGACAGGAGATGATCCCTGCCCTGAAGTGCAGGTGGGTGAGCAGGGCTGGTTGTTTGGATTCACCACAAATCCCTGTGTGAACCTTCCTGGAAAGGGCACCCAGGCCTTGGATCTGCTCAGGGAATTTTGGAGTGCCCATCCCTGGAGGTGTCCGAGGAAAGCTTGGATGTGGCACTGGGTGACAAGGTGGGGATTGGGCACAGCTTGGACTTGATGATCCTGGAGCTCTTTTCCAGCCTAAATGAGTCCATGAAAGCCGAGATCACTTTTCCTGCAGGAGCACTGCCCCTGCCAGGCCCCAGCTTTGCCAGCAGAGCCCACTGGGCCCCTCTCCACATCTGCACTTTTCCCTTTTATTTGTGGTGGTTTCTCCCCCTGGAACTCCGGCTCTTTGCAGGAGGGAGCTGCTGTCCCCTCCCAGTGCTTCCCAGGATAAATCAGGGATGCTAAAGCACATTTTGTTTGGAGCGTCTGGTGGAGCAGCAATTCATCACTGCCAGGTTATCTGAAAATACCCATTTGTTGCTGCTTCATTCCCCACTCCAGGAGCTCCAGAGGGGCATCTCCACTGCAGTCCTTAATCCTCCTGCTCTGGGGAGGGAGGCCAGGCCAGGCCTGGGAG
This sequence comes from Picathartes gymnocephalus, assembly GCA_013390045.1. Taxonomy (NCBI): domain Eukaryota; kingdom Metazoa; phylum Chordata; class Aves; order Passeriformes; family Picathartidae; genus Picathartes; species Picathartes gymnocephalus. The sequence goes on along the minus strand of WEKY01024323.1, from coordinate 1,731 downwards.
CAGAACTCCACCAGTGCTCTCAGGAAGGAAAGAATGGTGTTTTGGGAAGGTGGAGCTTTGCTGGAAATTGGGATGGACAGGGGAAAACCAGGGGGGTTCTCTGGAGCCCTGCACGGAGTCGGGGGTGAGGAGAGGGAGAACTCTGCCAGCAGATGGACACAGAGAAGGAACTGCTGCAGAGCCACTCTGGGAGAATGATGGTTCCTCTGTGAGCTCTGAGCTCAGTTCATTAAAGGGTATTCTTGGAATATTTCTTTTCCAAATTGAGGCACACAGCCAAAACCAGTGGCCTTAAACTTGGCACCCTCAGGCTCTCTGTTAATTCTCCCTCTGATTACAGAGCCAGGCTCTGCTCTTAAGGTGAGAATATTGAATCTATCATTTCGAGGACCACAAATTGTCCTCCATGAAATCTACAAGACCTGTTTTTGAGGAACACTGTATCCCGGAATGGTTTGGGTTGCAAAGACCTTCAAAGATCACTCAGTGCCACCCCTGCCATGGCAGGGACACTTTCCATTGTCCCAAGCTGCTCCAAGCCCCATCCAGCCTGGCCTTGGGCACTGCCAGGGATCCAGGGGCAGCCACAGCTTCTCTGGGAACCTGTGCCAGGGCCTCCCCACCCTCCCAGGGAAGGATTTCTCCCCAACATCCAATCTAAACCTACTCTCCATCCCCTTAAACCCATTCTCCCAGAGCCAGTCCAAGATCAATTTCAGCCCTAGGCCTCACTGCCAGCACTCAGTGATTACAACTGAGACTTAGAAAGTTTTGCAAAGTTTAAAGTCACATTTAGAAAATTTCCGTTATTATTCAAGCTTCTCCTTCTGCTGCCAGCTCCAGGCCTTTGCCCTGTGCTGGTTCCCAGGGCTTGGGGTTCCTCCTCCAAGGCATAGGAAAGTTTCCATGGAGCAGGTGGTCTCTCCTATTCCCCAACCTCTTCCTAATACCTCATACATGTATGTGAAAAATGGATTTGTAGGACCCACTGCTGGATGTGGATTCTGCAGGGTCATTTGCTGCCATCCCTTCCCAAATTAGCACAACCCTCTTAATTACTCAGGTTTCTCCAGCAAGTGTTCCTCAAAACCGTGCAGAAGACATCCTTAATGAATAATTGCATCTCATTGATCTCTTTAACTGGAATCACTTATTTGCTTAAAATTTGCGAATTTGCTTCTGTCCCTCAGGTCATTTTGTTGGGAGCGATGCAGGCTGCTAGGAAGCTAATTATGTAAAATAGCAATTAATTTCCCACTGCCATGACAAATATTTGAGTTAAGAGATGTCTCTCTCTCCTGGTGAGTTCCAGCCCTTTGGGGGCTGTTCCCTGCAGTGGCACAGGCCAGGGGACGGGGCTGTCCTGGCACAGTGAGGGCTCCATTTGAGTTTTCAGGCATGGGTGGTTCTTTTGTGGTCAACCCCTGCTGCTCTGTCTGCCCCCATGAAGGAGGAGTGCAGGGATATCCCACATTTTTGGGATTTTTAGGCATTCCAGGAGGTTACAAAGTGCAGAAATTCCCTTAAATACACTGGGCTTCCTTCCCAGGGCCTGAGGCTCTGCACTTCTGCCCAGTTTCAGGTGGTGGAACATGAAATCCTGAAATCACTGAATCCCTGGAATCCAAAGGGATCATTGATCCAGCTCCTGGCCCTGCACAGACACCCCAACAACCCCACCCTGTGCATCCCTTTGTGTCCAAACCTTTGCAGGCATTTCATGCACCCAGT
>WEKY01024316.1:0-46575 GCA_013390045.1 Picathartes gymnocephalus | reverse complement strand
AAAATCCTAAGGCATCAGGGGCAGGACTGTGTCTGGAAGGGATCACTCTGAGCTGGCCTCTCCCAGCCCACACTCATTTCCAGGTGAGAAGGGCACAACTTGCCCCAAGGTCGATGTTATGTGGATATTTCCCGGTGCAGCTTGCTGCTGCTGCTCCCAGGAAGGTTTATTAGCTGGGTGAAATGCTGTAAATCATTCAGTACAGCTCAGCCCAGCCTGGACCTTTCCTGGATGATGTTACAACTTCTTGTTGTGAACCAGATCTGTCTTTGTCAGGAACACGGTTCTATAAAACATACATTGGAAAAACGAACAAACAAAACAAAAAAACAAACACCAAAAACCAAAACACCCTCCAAGGAAAGAAAAGAAACAAACCCAACTCCCCTCCCTTCAGAACAAAGAAAACCAAACCAAACAAAACAAAGAAAACCAGGGAAAGGCTCAGGAGAATTTGCAGTTCATGTGGGCAGGACAGGAATGTGAGACCACAATGTCGGGGGAAAATCCCTTCTTGTGCTTCCGAATGGAATTGGGTTATATCCCATCTCTGCAGAGTAGTAATCTGAGCATATTTGAGGAGAACTTAAAGCTATTTTTTCTTACTGATGTCTCATTGTTTTCATGGAAAATAAGGGCTGAATTGAAAGATCTGGATTATCTATATAGACAATAGAATGGGTTGGGTTGGAAAAGGCCTTAAAGCCCATCCTGTGCCACCCCCTGCCATGGGCAGGGACACTTTCCCCTATCCCAGGCTGCTCCAAGCCCTGTCCAGCCTGGCCTTGGACAATTCCAGGGATCCAGGGGCAGCCACAGCTATATATGTATATACATATATATATATAGATATATATGTTTTTCCTACTTTTTAAGGAGTCAATTTTCTTTTATTACAAGGATGGTATTTCTTATTAATCTGTTGCTTTCTCTGTAGCACCAGTATTAGAAGAAGATGCCTGTCTAGTAATCGTAATTATTCATCATTATCTCCAATAATATGTGATATGGATAAAGCATAGTTAGGGACTTGCTTGCTCTGGGCTTTTCATAATATCCTTTATAAAAGTTTGACAAATGAGTTAAGAGAAGGAACTCTGAACTGCAGGGAGTCTTTCAGTTCAGTACTTAGTGTGCAGAGGAGTTCGTGTTTTGTGCTGGTTTTCACAGCAGAGATGTCACAATGTCTTAAAATGCACAGTATTTAATTTTCAAGGTTGGTAGTGCACTAACAATAGCTTATTAAAAATTCACACTCTGTATTTTACAAAAATATTTTAATTATACTGAGAAAGGTGTTCTCATGCATTTTAAGTCACTCTTGCACGCCTTTGTGACATTGTGCATCCTTATTTAAAGAAAGATGATTATTAAACAAAAAATAGAACTTCTGTTTCCTAATAAGTGCTAATAACATGTGTTTTAGTCACATTTTGGTTATTTTTGGTTTTGGAGGAAAATAGTTGCATATTTATGTCTACATTTTGTGGAGTAATGAAGCAGCTCAGTCCTCAGCAGATATTCCTGATTCACTCAAGGAATCTGAAAAGGAGATTTGCATCTTAGCTGCACGAACAGAAGCAGAAGGCTAGAAGTCAGAAATTCATAAGAAGGAATGCGAAACAACCTCCCTGCAATATTTTCCTATGTTTTGTCTCAGTAAATCCTTAATTCTTTGTGTGACTGATGGAGATCAACATCCAACCTATATGACAATAACCATATTAGACAGAAGGAAATCTTGTCAGTGATTTCAGAGAACTCAATTTTGTAACTGGTTCATAGTTTTTAGTCAATGGAATAGCATAAAATAATTTCATAGGGCATTTTTTAGCTGTACTTTTATAAATAATGCCTTAATGGCTTCAGTTCACATGCAGGACCACATGAAAGGCCCTTTAGACTTCAGGTGAAATACATGGCCTAGGAGAAAAACAATCTGTGTTCTGTGAAAAATAAAATACACAAGGTGTAATGTAAAATTCTGCTCTCACAGGGACAAAAAAAAAGAAAAAAAATGCATTTTCCTTACCAAAGCTTAATTTTAGTGGGCCAATTTTGATTTTGTGACAAGTCAAAACTGTTCCATCTACGAAACATATTGAGAGACAATAAAATGGCAGGTTAATGTTTGAGGGAAAATGTCATCCATATAAAAGAAAGCGTGCAAATGGGAACTATCACATCTGAGGCTTTAGTAAATCAAATTCATGAAAGGTCATATTGTAGAAATTCAGAATACAGATCTGTATCTCATCAGATCCTCAGCATAAAATTAGGAGTGAATATGAAATAAAAGGTAACACTTTCCTGATATGAGTCATCCAAGTAGAGTTCATTGAAAAATGTACAATATGGGCAATGTAGAAGGGCAAAGTTTTTCACCAGTTGGAGGGGGAATCCAGAATGTAACTTCAAAAGCCAAAACTTGTATTAACCAGGGTTATTCAAGACTAGTTAAGTTCTTAATTTCTGACATTTGTACACGTGAACTCTTCTGTCTGCCTTTAAGATTAAACTGCACTTTCTGGAAGTATAATATCAACATATTAAATATTTGCATAGTAGAAATCATCGTGCCTTGGCATGAGGTGGAGGAGAGAGGCACTTGAATTGGCTTATGGACACTCCTCCAAAACCCAAAGGGAGAAGCCTGAAAATCCAGGGCTTCAGAATTTTTCTCACATACTGAAGGAACTTCTAAAATTGAGATTGTATTTGTCCTCATTTAAAATATTTCTTTCTGCAGAAAAGGTTATTTAGTTATTATTATGTTATTCACTGCCTTCAATTTTTAATCTAAGGGACCTGAAAATTAAGAGGAGGAGGAAAAATAAAGTTAGAATGGAAAAATAAAAGCATTAACCACAAACTGAAACAGTGTAATTAATTCTTTACTTTCCCAATTAGAATTAATCCAGTAATGTAAAATACCAAAGTCATAATTTTGGTTAATTGTTTAGCTGTAGAAAGATTTCACTTCCACATTTTTTTTCACTGTCAATTGGCAATCATTTAAGAAATAAGTGGCACTTAAGATATGAGCAGCTGGAGCTGTCACCACCTCTTTCTCTGTGTTAGCTGTCAGCTGGTCAAAGCCTTACTCCTGTTTCTCCATTTCTTGTGCTTACAAAACACTGCACAGCGTTCTCTGGTGCTTTACAGTGTGGTAAATTATACACATTTATATATTAAAGCATGGCATTGCAAAAGGTATTTATTAATGGCTTTAGGAGTTTGGAGTGGGTGAGGGAAATGTGTCCTGAACGTGGATGAATTATAAAATACTGGGGCCTTCAGGCCAGGTCTGTTCATCCCCATCTCCACGAAAAGGGTGCAGAAATTGCTGAATTACACCAGGAAATGAGGGAATGATTGTGAGTTTGTCTCCTGCATATGAGTTACTCCTGCAGAACTTTGGTGGAGGTCAAAGGCTTTATCTGCTGAGGGTTTTTTTCCCTTTTCCAGTTGTAATCAGGTTACTTTTCTGTGGCTGGTGAGACTTTTCATATTTTGTAGCTATGGAATTTCAGTTTGAAATCTGCTGTGAATTAAACAGGACCCTTTTTTTTCATAAACTCAAAAAAATATATATTGAACAAAAAAAGACCTCAGGAATAATAAGCTGAATGTTAGTGGGAGGAGAGGTCTCTAATACTGGTTTCAAATTTTTGAAGTAAAGCACAATGAAAATACAGTAGAGGAGGAATTCTCTAGTGCCAAAGTAAATAAACTGATATGTAAGTAAATCTATTCAGTGTCAATTCTGACAACTGCATTAAAATTCATTGTTAATCCTATTTCTTCTCCCAGCCCTGGATCTGCTTATTGCTCAAAAAACCCCAGGGCACTGCAGAGCATCTGAGGGATTGGTGGGATTGGTTTTGCTGGAGGTTGTGAGGACCTTTTCAAGCTCAAAGTGATGCTGTATTTTGTTAACTTGTTTAATTATCATTAATCCTTTCACATTCTTCCCATACCTTCTTCACTGGTAATTTATTTATTGATATAAAAGCTGAATGAGACAGTGCAAGGAGTAACAGAGTTTTTGGATGGAATTAAATGATATTGACTGGTCAAGAATGAGGCAGGCAAGGGGTCTGGGTTAATTCCTACACAATTCCTGTGAGCACAGGTTGGTGTTCAGGACCCACTGCCAAAGTTTGTGGTGGCTGAGTGAGGGTACATTTGGCAATCCCTGATCTGTACTGTAAATGAGCCTGTTCCCTGTGTGTGTACATATTTTTAAATGTATATTCAACCAATAATCAATTTAAGGGCAAACAACGGGGGGATAGCAGTGGTATTGATAAAATATATCCGTGAAAATTCCAACAGCTTTAACACCCTGCTGTGTAAAGGGGAAAGAGAAAACTCTGTGCTTGGATTCTGCAGTAAAATACTGTCCCAGGACAGTCCTTTAGACATTTCTCATCTGTGTGAGGAGCTGATTGGATTGAAACACATCAGATATTTGTGTGGAGCCCTTAAACTCACCATGGGGTAGATTCCATCAACACGTAAAACCAGCCTGCACCTCAATGTGCTGCACGTGTGCTGCTCTAGCTTTATCTGTAACCATCTCAGGAAGGATCCAGGGCAGGCTTCATTTTCCAGTTCCTCTGGAAAGGTTAGCTACTTATTAAAGACCTCAGAATTACATTTTGAACCTATTCTACATAATTATCCTATTCATATTGGATCAGGAGGCATAATCATAGAAACCACAGAGAAATGCAAAACGTGCATTTTTTTGCACCACCTGAAGCTGTCTGGAGTTGCAGTAAAGCTGTTTAGAATAAAAGAGTTGTATTTTTAAACTTATAAAGAACTAGAGCTGTGATTCCCCTAGACACCCATAAACTACATAGATTTCCATTACTTTTTTTTTAACCTTCCTTTGGGCCTTTTGTACTACTCCACTTTCAGTTTGTTGACGCTCGGCTCCTTTAAAAGGCTATATCCGAATAAATACAAGTTAATAAAGGACAGAGGGTGCAATGGGACTTGCTGGGTCATAGAACTCACTTCCCTGCAGTTGAGGCAGCCAGATCGCAGAAATACATTCATAAATTGTGCTTGTTTTCAAGTATTGGGATGTTATTTTTGCCACTGTTTCTTGTGTTATGAAGTTGTTAACGTTCTTATGATCTTCACTGCTTGGAACTGTTTAGAAATTTCCATTAAGAGCCAGCCAGTTTCTGTATGTGAGTCTTTCTATTTTCCATTTAGTTGAAGTTAGGCTAAAAGTCAAGTCAACATATTAAATTTCCAGCCTTTTTTGGAGGGGGGAAGAAGATCCACTTCTTTAAAAGAAATTTATCTAAGATACAAAACCACATGTAGCTATCTGCTCTGATTAAAAATCACTTCACATAGTGGCTGCAATCATGAGGTCTGATCACTCCTTTTCCAAAAGGGCATTAGTATTCTTCTTTGTCACTGGGATAATTCTGAGGATTGTCTGTGTGAGGTTCAGTAAATTTCCCAGGATGTAGCGGGAAAGTTACCACAGGAAAACATGGATGGGTTGGATCAATGAAATCAGCTGAAGTTCACCTTGCTTTACACACCATGAATTAATAATGAGCACGAGAGAAAAGGGAGCTCAAGGCAAAAAGGGAACCACCATATTTGCAAATAAAGTTGTGTTAAGAGTCATATCTTGGGAAGAGTTTCCATCTGTTCCGTGCAATCCCCCTGGGCACGTCTCTACACGGCTGGGGAGAGAGGCACTGGGTTTGTCACAACTTTGTGGCAGCCAGATCCCAGCACAGCAGAGTTTTGGTTCTGCCCATGAGTTTTGGAACGTTCCCTCTTCGCCCCATGGGTCACGCATTCAAGTTCCTGTAAATCAGTAATGTAAATACAGAATTTACTCAGTTATCTCCCTTGGCTGAGTTGAACTGCTTTGGTTTCATCAGGAATTCCTCTTCTTTCCAGACTGTACCTTTCAGTTCCCCTTTTTGTATCACATAAGTGACTTATAGGCCATACAGTAATTTATTCAGTGTTAAATGCACATTTGGGTGCAACATGAGTGATTTCCACCTACCCTTTCAGCCCATAGAAGAAAACCAAACTCTTAAATAATAGTAAAATAGGAATGGAATGTGAAAGCAGATGAGTTTTATGTCTGAATAGAAAGTTTAGCAGAGTGTTTTTCTTAACTAACTTAGCCCTAATAATGGCAATGAGGAAGAGAGGAATATCCTTGTGAAAAATACTTTCAAGATTTTAAACCTTCAGGGATTCAATATTTCCACCTCAAAACTTCATTACTCTAAAGATATTAACTTTGTAAGGAGTTTGCTGTATAAAAGTTACCATTCTGACAAAGAACCTTGAAAAACTTGCAAGAATTTCTGATGAAAGCATGTTAAACCATTTGATGTAGACAAATAACACACATGCATAGTCATGTTTAAAGTTGTTTCAAAAGTTTGATAAGACAGCAGTGAAAACAAATAATTAATTCAAGCTAAGATTAATTTGTCAAAAGAAAAGTAAACTTCAAGGTGAAGTAAATACAGTAACAGATAATATTAAAAATCGATTTTACTGGGGAAGCGGGTTAATGGCATAAATATTTATTTCTTAATCTCCCAAGGGCGAAATATTGGGGTGTTTGACCATAGTAAAGTTGTTGTACAGCTTTTAAGTGCAGTTTGCCATCCTGACTGTGAAGGTGCTCTCTTTGAACAGAAATAATACGTATCAAAGCGAAAGATGCCAGCATTTTTTGTAATTTCCTCTTGACTGACTTGTCATCGTGCCCTTTCTAAAGACACTCTTTTTTCCTCATCTTAATGATGCAAATTCTGCATAAACTCTCACATTGAGAATCTTTTCAAGAAAGAATCAACGGGGTTTTATGTGTTTGTAATCAAACCAGGACTGTGGGTATTTCATCTGTGCATTCTGAAGAGAAAACACAAACATTTCCTCATCCTCTGTCAAGAGAATTACCTGCTGATGATGGAGGAGCCTCTAAAGTCATAATTTCTCCTACCTTCAGTTCATATTCTTATGTCCTGTATAATTAGTTTAAGATGTAACCTTAAACATTGCCTTTAGACAACGCAGGGTGTCTACAGGGAGCAGTGGATGGAAGGGGAAAGGGTCAATATTACTAAATTCTTCAGTTGGGAAGTTCTACAGTGTGCTCCATTCCTTTCAGTCTGTCTCATCTGTTCTTGCTACCTGTAAATAAAAGCACCTTCTGATGAGCAGCACCCATTTAAAGCAGTCATTAATCAAATAATGGCTTTTAAACTAAAGAAGTCATCAGTTTTGAGGTGATGTTTTTAAATAATTTACTCTTTGATAGGTTTTTGGGTGGGTTTTTTGGTTTTTTTTTGTTTGTGGGTTTTTTTGGTTGGTTGGTTCGTTGGTTTTTTTTGTTGTTGTTTGTGGGTTTTTGCTTTGGTTTGGTTTTTTTTACAGCACGAATTTGAAACATGAGATGGAGCAGAAGGAGTTAAACGTAACAGGGGGATTAGCATGAGTCCAAATCTTTGTATGGAATATTTGTCCTGCACTTGTGAGTTCAGTTCCTAGCTGGTGAAGAAGGAGCAAACACAGTGGAGGATGTGCTGATCACAAACATGGCAAATCCCAGTCATCTCCCTGTGCCTGGAACTGAGCACATTCCAGCACCAGTTTGGGATGTGGCACAAAACCCTGGGTGTGGTTTGGAGGTCTGTGCCTGCTGTGCAGTATCTCATGGAGTCTTTTAAACTATTGAATGTCTGACTGATCTCCATCCTCAAAAATAATTTTCTTTGCTCAATATTTGCACTTGATTCAAAAGAGCCATTCCCTGTAATTTAGCCTTTTACTGCTTGCCTAAAGAGCTACCCCCAAGCTGGCATAAAAATCCAGCAGCTCTTTATGCTCCTGTATATGTGATATTTAGACTTGAAGGGGGGAGGGAAATGGCAATTAAAGTACAGGTTTCAGAACTCAATGGCTTCATATAAAACCATTGACATTGTTCAAATGTATCTATTTTTTTTTTTAGGGGGGTCAAAATTCCCCCCTAATAATCTGTTATTTTAGAATGGATGCAATGTCACACAGTGCTACGAATGTTGGGCACCATCCAGTTCTACCGAAGAAATTATGCTAACTGCTATTGCAGGAAGATGTGCTTTATTCCAAAAGCCAGTTTTAAATATCTCAGAGGAAAATCTCTGATTTACCACTCTTCATTTCATTGGAATCGGAATTGTTCAGCTGTAAGAACAGGTGTAATTGACACATGGACACATTCCGTGTTTTTGGTAATTGAAAAACACAAACCACCAATTTTCCCTCGCATAAATTTACAGACACATTAGTACACAGAGAAACATATTTAGTAAAACTTAACCTGACTCCTCTGTCTAGCTTAATGTAACTATGAGATAGACTATGCAGAATGTGTAAAGATTGTAAAGATATTTATGTTACATGGGATATTTGTAAAATCAACCCCTAGGTTAATTTTGAATTTTCAGTTCAGTTGAACTCAGCTCCATAACTGATAAACAACATTTGAGAGCAAAAGCTGCCTTCCAGTTCATTCTATTGCTATGAAATTGGCAAAATTGTGTATGAGATTGGCATGGAAACAGATATTTTCTCTTGGAAAAAAAGTTGCTAAATTCCTTTTAATAGGTTTTACCCACCTATGGAATGGCACAGAGGTCAATTCCAAAGGTGTCTCCATCATGAGGAGCTTGCTTAAATAGGAATATTATCTTTTTTTTTTTTTTTTTTTGTACAATGCTGCAGTCATTTACTTCTGAGGACTCTCAGACCTACAGTGTTTCACATCTCATTGCAAAAATCTGCTCTCTGTCTCCAACCTTTTTATAATGAAAAGGTGCAAGGTGGTTTTGACAAAGATTCCTGTATTGACTGGATTGATTTCAACGTACATCATGTGTCTCGTGTAAAAGGGAACTTAGAAAAGTAAAACTGACAAAACCCTCTAAGTGTACTTATGTAATTACGAACTGTGCTGCCAAAGGTTTTTTTCTTCTTTTGGCATTTCTTCAGGTTACTGTCTGAACAGTAAAATTTCTGAAGTAGAGTTTACCCTGAAAAAAATAACCTGTGAAGAGCTGTTCTGTGCACTATTTTCTCTCTTGCAGTTCTTTGCTTTTAGAGAAAGAAAATAATGTTGTCTGCAGGTATTTGGGAAAGGAAAAGGATGCGGATTAATTCAGTCCACCAAGACTTAATTTTATCATTTGCTGCCTTTTTCAGTGAGCCATTTGCTGGACAATCAAAATTAGTCTGGTATTTAGCACATAGACCACTTTTCTCCTTGTCACGGCTAAATTAAATTATACTTTCTGCAGCCCAGATTTACTGTTGCTTTCCTTAGAAATGTGAATTTTTGCCAACTGAATTATGAATGGAGTTTTAACAGACTCCTTCTGAGTGTTTAGAAATAAACTCTAGTCATAAATTTCAAGGAAAAAACCCATAATATTTCCATTACTTTTTTCTTTGTACCACTCAATTTGGATGCTCCTTTTTCTTTCTGAGGCACAAGGCAAAGGAGCTCTGCTTTGCCCATTCCTGTTGGCCATGGGGCTTTAAGGGCTGCTGCTGTTTCTCTTTTTAGTTCTTTCAGGGAAAAGTATTTGGGCCAGGAGCTTCCAAGTGAATGAGGAATGGAAGAACACTCACTTGGTGCTCTGTGTGCCTCTGGCTGCCTTGGGAGCATCCTTTTCCTTTTGGGGTGGTTTTGTTCTGGAGGGAAACCTTTAGTGTCCCTTGGCCCTGCCAGGACGGAGATTTTGCTGTGAGACACAAGTTCTTTATCAAAGAGGCACACACTGGAATTTATATCTGTGACCAGCATCATCCTCTGCTCCTTAAAATGTGTTCTCCTGTCACTCTTGGAGCTTTTCCCAGGTTTTGTGTCCATTTTCCCAGGGCAGCAGAAGAACCAGGAGCACCCACTGTGCCACAGCACCGCTCCAAGGCTGCCCACACAGGGATTGGGAGAGATCTGGAGCCAAGGGCAAGGAAAAGAGTCCTGGAATTCCCTTTTGGTGCTCCTAAATGCCATTTCCCTCCCAAGAAAATCCAGCTGGGACATTGGGTCCTAACTGAGAAAGTCCTATTTTGCCTTAAAATCTTCCTTTTGCTGCAGTAAAAATGGGCTGCAGCCCCTGGGAAAGGGAAAGGAGAAGAAAGGGAAGGTAAGGTCTTCAAGTGAACCTCAGATACAGAAGAGCCTTTCCCAAGTCCCTATCAAGGATCCCTTCTTCCTTTTTTTACATGTTTTGTCAAAATGATTTTTACATGATTTTTACAAAATCTTTTGTCATTTTAATGCTAAAAGGATCACAAAACATTGTTCACCTCCAACTTCAATCCGTGTACCTTTTCTAGGAAAATGAAAATAATTTTGGTGAAATATTTATAGTAACTCTACGCAAAAAGAATGAAATAGATACAAAAAAAAAACCGTCTCAGTTTTATAATAGATGCTCTTAAAATCATAATATTCTACATTTTACATCCTACATTATTCTACATTTTTCCTCTCTCCTTACAATCACTAATGAAGTCAGAAAATATTCCAGATTCCTGAGATATTGCTTAATACAAAGTTGTACATACAAATATCTAAACTCCAACAGGAAAATTCAATGCTTTCAAAACTTAATATTTTTGTCAATGTTTTCTGTTCTTGTTAAGGATTAGTATATTCAGTTACAAGGATGCTAGCTCTTCATTTTTCTGATGGCTTATATTGATTATAAATGGAACTCATTGATTTATAGACTCTGAGTCACTATGAAGACGTTCTTCTGCTCTGTTCTCTATTTTAAACAAACACGTCTTGTCAATCACCCTGCTGTGCCACATTATCCACTCTTAAAGGTTCAAAAATTCCGATTATCTTCTAACTTGTAACCATAAAAAGCATTTTATTCTTTCACTTACTTGCCCTAGGAAAAATTATCCCAATATTGGATTATGTGACCTTTAGATTCTATCAGAAATAGTGAAGTGGATCATTATTTTATTCAGACTTTTAGTCAAATCTAGCTCATCTGTCTGTCTGTATTCTTAAAATTCAGTCTTATTGCTCATTGAATCTGGTGCTGTCACTGATTTAGCAACGTAAATCTTAAAAAGAATCTGCATTTAGCTGCATAAATAAAATATTGACAGGAAGATAAGATCCAATTTTCCATCCATTTGCCTGGAAATTTGATTGAAGAAAATGTTACTCTTAATTAGATGCAAAACTAAGAGAGCTTTGATAATTCAAATGCCAGATACATTTTGGAAAGCAAGAGTGTGCTTAAAGACAGACATATGTTGGGATGGAATGTTTTCCATCTTTCTCTTCCTCCTGAATTCCATTTCCCTTCACACATTTCCAGTGAGAGCGCAGTTCTGTTAACAGTGCAAGGACTCCCAGAGCAAAGGAATCCATCTGAACCGAGCACATGCTCCTACAAATATTAACTCCCACACTGAGTCCAGCTGTTTCCAGTGGTGCTAAAAGTCCTCAGTGACCAATGGCTGCGTGGAGAGCTGGCCCTTGAGTTCTTGAGGGTGACATCAGAAAAGACTGCAAAGCTTGAAAGAATAAACTAATGTAGCCAGGGGTTATTCCTCTAGAACGTGCTCAGTCGTGGCCTTAAGTCAGTCATAAAGCACAAGGTGCTGTAGTCTAATAAAATTATAATATTTGATGGCCAAAATGCATTTGAAGCTAATTTGGAAACCCTGTAAGCCTTGTTACCTTTACAGAAAAGACAGAAGCCAAACTGTGGTCATTTAGATAAAGTGCCTTCGATACTGAATGAGCTCAGGGCAGCACATTTCTGTGAGAGGTGCAACAATTAGGAATTAAGTGGGCTGGGAATTTCAAAGACATCTTTATCTTTTTTGCTTTTCCAGTTTTCCTGTTTGTGTTTTGTTCATCACCATGGTACTCATCGTCCCTCCTGTCTGTGAAAGAGCTCAGTGCTGGATTGTGCCCTGCTTTTTGGTATTTGTAAATTCCAAGTTTGAAGAAATGTTCTATGTGACCAAGTGGCTCGATACTGTTATTAGGAGAGAAATTATTTAGACATCCAAGTTTTTTCTTGAAAGGGCAGTGTCAGGGAAGGTGGTGGGGTTCCTGCAGCGCTCTGGGATGCAGGGTGTGTGCTGCAGCTCTGGCTCTGGGCTGGGTGGGAGAGGATGCTGCCACTCCTGCTGCCACTCCTGCTCCTGCTGCCACTCCTGCTCCTGCTGTCACCAAACCTCAGCATCAACTGGAGAAGCAGCTCAGCCCTAGATGGTGACACAGTCATCTGTACTTACACCTGATTTATAAAAAAATATCTATATAACCAAAAATAACCAGCTTAATAAACAGGAAAAGACAGATGAGATGTATTATTGAGTTCATATAATGGCAGCTTAAAGGTGTATAGTCATTTAGTGAGGTGTGAACATTTAATTTAAAAAAATATAATTATAACCTACTTTTAATTCCAAAAATTGGTTGCCTTTACTCAAACTGTGTACCTTATTTCAGCAAAAATCTGACTTTTGTTGTCTGCTGTCAGTGATAATATTTCAGCCACAGCTTTTCTCAGCCCCACCAATGCAGCCTTGCACGAGTGTTTCAATTCAAATTTCCTGTATCCTAGCTGATTAGCTAATGAATGTCTACGCACAGTAGTGGGGTTGAGCTCAGCTCTGCTGCCTGGAACAGAATCTGTCCCTAAGTATTAATGTTTTCCATGCAATTTCCCTCACTTTAGAAGGGAAAACAAAAATGTGCTGTGCATGAAATGCAGGAAAAGGGCTGTTACGTGGTGGAGTAATGCTGAGGACTTGAGCGACTGCACAGGCAAAGTGAAATTCACCTCTTGCAGACGACTGTCAGGAAGTATGGATGTGGTTGGGGAATTTCTTTCTAAGGAAGCATATTCTTCTGAATATTTCTTGACATTTCTCTCATTCCCAACTCCAATACTTTTGAGATACTGGTAATATTTTGATGGTGTGTTGCACATGTTTATCTTCTGATGAGAGTTGATACTTTTTGCTTTTTATAAAAAGTCTGTATGTTTCAAAACTTTTTTGTGTAACAAAATATTAATATCCTTCTTATATATTTTCCTAACTTTTTTTATTATATGTTTCCTTGTGAAGTTTCTAAATTACTTGTAAACATCACTGTGTTTCCTCTCTTTCTGTCTCTTCTCCCACCTTCAGATTAGGTAGTAAATTTTTAATTAAACTTGCCTTGACATTTTAAGGACACTGAATATCTTTGTCATTTACACAACAGATAACAAAGTAATCCAATTTTCTGGCCTCCCACAAATTATCCCTTCAAAGAATACAGCTCTTGCTTCCCGTGTTTAAAATAAGCATTACCCTTAGCCTGGCAACCACTGTCAATTACTAATCTTTTATTATTGGCTCCAGGGAAGATTAAAGGGAAAGCTGAAACATAGCTGACACTTTGGTTATCACATCTGGAGTAAATGAAAAGCATGGCCTGAATCCATCAGGGGAGATTAGGAAAATGTGAGAAAATTACCGATGTCCTTTTCCACGTGGAAATCCAAACTCGTTCAGAAACGGAGGTCTCCAACTTCTGACAGGTCTGTCCCGCGGCTGCTCGCGCTCGGGGGCGATGCAGTGGATGGCAGAGAGAAAAAGGAAATGTGCTCTCCTCGCGGAACACACCCAGCAGGGCTGCGTTGCTGTGTCCCAGGGGAGAGGGGAACGTGCCAGCAGCACACGAACCACCCCAGCTCCCACCACACCTGGCAGCAGGAATCGTTTGGAGGAATGTTTTTTCTCTGTCCTGAACAAAACTGGTTAATTAAATATTAATTGTTAGCAGTCAGAGGAAAACATAAACCACTCCTTCAGAGAATCGTGATAAAAGCAAAGAGTTTCTGCAAAGATTTAAAAGAATTGCAAAGTTTGTTGTTAATAGGGGAAATAAAATTATTGTCCCAGAATATGCTGAGGCCAAAGTGACTTTTCATAAGTTAAATAATTTTTTTTTTTCAGATTATGGCATAAATAGTATCTGATTCTGTGCCTGCATATCCTCTAATGTGATGGGACAATTCTACTGACCTTCCAGCACTGGAAATAATCTTTTGTGAGGAATTATTTCTCTGTAGAGTGGGTAACATCTGCTCAGGTGCAACAGTGGATGGAAAGCTAAATGCTTTATTTTGGACTTCAGATTTTCTGTCTTATCAAATGGATCTTTCTCTCTATAATGGATTGAACTGTGGGTTTATCTCCTGAAATCTGTCTCTAAAACCCCACACTGCTATTGAATGAGCAAAGCACTTTTAGTGGATGTTCTGGGTGAGGTGGGCACAACCCAAACCACCCAAGGAACCCAGATAAATTCAGAAAGATGAAATTAGCTCCTTTGTAGCATTTCATTTTTATGGTCGTAGAACAGAAAAGTTTAATTTCAAACCTGATGTGGTCTAGGTAATAATCTGAGGTTATCTCCCGATTTAATACACTTGAAGAGTTTAAATGCAATGATTTTGGTCGTGCTTGCACAGGGACACACGAGCTCAGTGGTGAGTCTCAGTCTAAGCATTGGAGCTGGCCAGGAATGAAAACGGAATGGAAGGACCTTTGATCTCAGCAGACTCAGAGTCCAGAAACTCTCCAGATTGAGTCCCTTCAGGAAAGCTTACCTTGCTGAGTCTTTTCCAAGGACTTGAAGGAACTCTGAGAGGATAATGAGACTTGGATTACATCTGTCAGAGAGAAATGCAGCTCAGACCCCTGCACAACCTCAGCCCAGAGGTTCCTTTAGCAGGCCTCGGCATCAGAAATCTTTGCACTCGAAGCAGTTTCCAAATTCCCTGCATTCATCACAAATCAAAGAAAGCTCTAGTGCAGTTACTGGTGATGCTTAGGATTTTGGTAAATACTGATGCTTTCACTGGAGAGGGTTTTTTATTTTATTTACCTTTTTTTAAGAGGTGCAATTCATGCTTCTGAATTATTTCAAAAACATCTTCATCTCCTGGGGACATAATAAACCCTCAAACCAGCATTCTGCTGTCCTTGAAGTTTTCTAGTAGACTGAATTTTCTCCTAGTCTGAATTTCACAGAAGACTAAAACTGCAAAACTTGTCTTTATTACCTGGAGGTCTCAGGAGGTCCTCACACAGGAATACTCACTGATGTTTCAGCTTTCTTGATCCTGGCCCTAACATAAAGATGACAGATACGAGACTTTGAAAGATGTCGCAATGGTGAGCAGAAATTTATTGACTCTGATATTAAGAATTCCTTATTCCTTTGAGGAAACCTGTCAGACAAAAGGATTGAGTAAAAATAATGGGAATTACACACCCTTCAGTCCTTGCATTTTCAAAACTCAGCAGATGTATCTTGCATTCATTCCAGTCCAGGTTGCTGACAGGGGCTGCCAAATTCCCAGAAAACCAGGAATCTCCACACTAATAATAACGTGCTCCTTTTACTTTGCAAACTTAGATATGCATATGAACTATACGTAACTTTCATAGTTAATCCTTTTAAAATTTGAATTTATATTCCCTTTTACTATAGTGTCACGACCTAATCTGGGTTTAGTTATAAAATCCATATTATTAAAAAGAAAGCATAGTATAATTAAGGGAATATCTTTAATATTCATAGAAAATCTTACAAATTTTATGACCCAATAGAAAATCCAATTGAAAATCTTGCAAACACTAAAATTTTCCCTTAGCTATCTTTCCTAACAAGACTTGGGGATCTTCTGGAATAAATTCACAGGAAGCTAAAGCTCTGTTTTCCTCACATAATGTCAGTATTTCAACAGAAAAGGGATACACAGATTTATTTGGTTTCTATTTGTAAAGATCTCTTTTCTCATTAGACATGGACCTCTCAATCATCCTTTAGGAAGGTGAACCAACTTTTTCACCCTTAAATGGGCTCATTTGCAGCAGCCCCTTCTGTTGAATCTGTAAAACCCCAGTTTCTTTTTAATTCAAATTTTACTACGTTTAACTGCATTGATATTAAATTTCAGAAACCTTCTGGGAAGCTTTCCAAACTCTGCACTGTCTCTCTCTCAGATGTGTTGAAGGTCTGCAAGTTGACAGAATAATGGTTTATTCACATCTCAGACTACTGATCCAAGGCAGTTCTTCAAGGGATGCAAACTGATCCCTGGATGACTTTCATTGGGAGCGCACGCATTTTGAACTGAGTTGGTAATTAGGCACTCAGATTTCATTTGCCAAATTTAAATAATCACCTACCATTTACTTCTCTTGAAGATGACACCAGCATCTCAATTTATCAATTCTTTGCTTTAAAATATTTCTGAATATTTTGCCATGTAAGATGATGAATACAGAAGTCACAACAACTCTGCATATATTTCTTTCCATCTTCCTGAGTGGTTCTCTTTCCTGTTTCTCTCTTCCTAATGGGTTGACTTCTTAGTGGTTTGTGTCTGAGGCCTCTATCCTGAAAGTTTCAGAGGCCAAACATCCCTATTCTGTCTGGCTGCACCCCAGGCTTCTTACACTGCCTGTTATTTCATGTTCATCACCTGATTTTAAAATGGTTTTTCACCCCCTGTCCCAATGCTGGGACCCTCAGCTGCACAATTCCAAATATATTATTAAAGGAGGAGCAACTTCTATGGGACATGGGGCAAGTCTGATGAGGAGGGGCTGAGGGAGCTGGGAAAGGGACTCAGCCTGGAGAAAAGGAGGCTCAGGGGGGACCTTGTGGCTCTGCATAACTCCCTGCCAGGAGGGGACAGCCAGGTAGGGTCGGGCTCTGGCAACAGGGACAGGAGGAGAGGGAACGGCCTCAAGGGCAGGCTCAGGTTGGACAGCAGCAGGAATTTCTCCATGGAAAGGGTGTTCAGGTCTTGGCAGGGGCTGCCCAGGGAGGTTTGGAGTCCCCAGCCCTGGAGGTGTCCAAGGCAGGAGTGGATGTGGCACTGGGCGGGTGACAAGGTGGCCGTCAGGCACAGGTTGGTCCTGGAGATCTTTTCCATCCTCAGTGGTTCTATGAGAAGAACAAATGAGTTCTGTGTAGAGGAATAAATGTCAACACCTGAATCCTCCCCAGGCTCCACAGGACTGGCTCCACTTCATGGCTCCCAATTTTTTAGGTTTTCCTGCCCCTAAATTAAAGGTAACACTTTGTTTATTAAGAGAAGCTGTGCTTTGCACTGTAAATCTGGACAATACCAGAGGTGACATTGCTGTGCTGGGAGCTTTGCCCATCTGAGAAAGCTTTCCTTGCTGGGAAGAAGAAGGAATTGTTTCTCTTGTCCTCCACCCCTCCTCTCAGCATTTTGTCAGAGGTTCTGATAACCCTCTCTGAATATCCGAGTTGTCCTCTGGGGCAGTTTGTCATGAGAAGCTTGTCACCCAAACAGGAGCCACTTAGTAACTCTCACTCTCAGTGCCTTTTATTCCCTGCCTGAAAGAGTTCCTTAAATACCCAAATTTCCTTTGGCTTGGCTGAAACATTATATGACAGCTTTGTCAGCAGAATGCATGGTTTTCCTTCTCACAGAAGGGAAATAAAAGTTTCTGTTAAGAAATATCTATTTAAATGGCTTTGCCTATGAATAAATGATATTTCTCAAAAAAAAAAAAAAGAAAAAAGGGAAAAGAAATACTTAATATTCTGCCTGAGGGCATCATGTTTCTGATTTCTACATTGCATATTTCTTCTCTGGGTCTGTGCTTGTGGTTTTAAAGAGATCTCCACAGCAGTGACATTAAAACAGAGGAGGTAGTGGCTGAATGGGGAGATGTTCAGAGAAATAGAAGAATACATATTTCATTACTTATTCACCTCTGGTTTTACTTTGCCTTAATTTCATATTTATTGAGGTTTGCATTTTGAAAACTAAAGATCAATAAGTAAATAATAGTGCATAGTCTGAGGAGAGAAAGGCAAGAGCGATTATAGCAAGATATCTGGACAAGGAACCAGAAAATTCAAAAAAAAGGGGAAGGCAAAGGGACATTAAAATACAAAGACAAATATGCCTTGGAATCACCACAGTTTGTAATTACTGTCCCAGAGCAACTACCCTGTGCTCTATTTCCTACAAGAGTTATTGAAAAGGACACTATTTTTTAACTCTGATTTCCCTGGATACGAATGGTGCCTATTTCCTGAGCAGTGCTTGTGCTGCCATGGCTGCAGGGAGCACGTAATTCCATTGATTGTGTGCCTCTTGCACTCAGAGTTGGGGTGGCAGCACTCGGAGTTGGGGATGGCAGCACTCGGAATTGGGATGGCAGCACTCGGAACTGGGATGGCAACACTCGGAATTGGGATGGCAATACTCGGAGTTGGGATGGCAGCACTCGGAGTTGGGATGGCAATACTCGGAATTGGGATGGCAATACTCGGAGTTGGGATGGCAACACTCAGAGTTGGGATGGCAGCACTCGGAGTGGGGATGGCAACACCCAGAACAGGGATGGCAGCTGCTTTGTGCTCTGAATCTCTGGGCTCCAATCGCGTTTTATTCTGTGAAAAGTGAGGGGCTCTGTCATGAGGCGCTTCTGAGACTGAAATCTGACAGAAAATCTGTTTCTGTCAGTCTTGGATTTCAAAATTCTTTCAGCGCTGTGTCCCGCAGTCCCTCTGCCAGAGTGCTCTGTGCGATGGAGCCTCCCTGCCCTGGGGGATTCCTGTTCCCCACAGGGATCCAGACCCTCACCCTTGCTAAAATCCCTGTATCTGACACATGGCAGCGGGAGATGCTGCCAAGCTACCAGAGCTATCAACAGATTGATTTCTCTTTTCTCCTTCGCTCTGTGGGAAATGATCTCTAGGAAGTTTGCAGGATGTCAGAAGGGCTTGGAGAATTTCCGCTCCAAGTTTTCTTCTGGTTGGTTGATTTCTGATAGAAGTTGGTGTCAAACACTCATATTTAGAGACTGTGGCCAGGTCATTTTTTTCAGTGCCTTAATTTTGGTTAGCACAAGGCAACAGAGGTGTTTTCTGAAATTAATCTCATTAAACGTCACCTAAGAAATTCCAGAGTCTCATGATTTCTACTGTCCTGTATCTTTGGCAGAATAAATGCTGGGTATGTGTCTGAAATGGGGGGTTTGGGCGTGTGTGTTTTGTTGGGTTTTTTTCAGAAAGCAATTTAAAATAATTTCTCTTTTAATGCCCTGAGACCACACACGCAATTAACATTTTTTAACTGGGAAAAAGGCAAAACCAAAGCATCTTTTCCTCATCTTTAATAATAAATAAAAGTGAACAGGTATCGTAGAAGTGAAAGGATGAATGTCCCATATCTATTACTCTTCTCAGCATGTTTCCTGCTAATTAATTGCTGTAACGCTTTTGGGAATTCTGACTACATAAATAATCATAATTTTGGTTTAGACGAAACTTTCTCATCATATTTGTTATAGTACATGAGAAGGTTTTGGAGACTCAGGGTTTAGCTGAAAACTTTTGGAAGATAAAAGGACTGTCACACGTTCTATTTAAAGTTGTGGGTAAAACCAGCAGAAAAATAAGGTATACAGTAGCTGATGTAATATCCCATGGCCTAAAACAATGAAATTATAGAAATTGAAACTTCATTTCCTTTTATCTTACTGAGGTATGAATTTATCTACAAATAATATGACACAGTGCTGATAAATAAGGTATGGGAAGTTGAGTTTCTTCTGTATGTGAATATGCCATATATAATATATAGTGTGGGATGCCTACCACTGCTCATGCACACCTTAATTATCAGCTTTCAGCATCCCCACGTGCTTTGCTGGCATTATTCATGTAAATAATATTAATGAGAGAAGCTTCTAACTTGGGGGATTGTTTTTGTAGTTTTATAGCTGTCTTAATCTTTAATAGAATTAATGGAATATATGAGAGAGGTCTTATATAAAACATTAATAAAAATTCCACTGAGTAGTGGAATTAGTATTTATACCTCGCTAATGTAAATACAAAGGGTTTATTTATTTCTTTATAATTTGAGGATAGCAGTAGTAGTGAGCATTATTCAGGAAACAGAAATAACATCCTTGTGACTAGTTACCTTGAAGTTTAATGCTGCTTCTGTTGTAAAACATTATCACAAAACAAAAGAAGAAACACCAAAAAACCAACAAAACAGATACTTTGTGACTCCTGTGCTTCATGAGAATATTGCAATTACAAAAGGAATATTATCTGTCTTTTACTGAGCTGTACTCCAGACCTACCAATGTAAAGCAGCTGCTGAATTTTTGTTCAGGAGAGATGCAGAAGTTTCAAAATTAGCTCCATGTGAGCTTTTGGCATCTAAAGAGCAGACACTCTGATCTATTTTCCAAAGGAGCTTTGTTCCTCCTTTAACTGAAGCAGGTCCATGCCATGTAAAACTTAGCAAGCCTTTAATGAGAGGATTGTTCAGGCAGCTGTGAGCAGCAGTGGGGAGACTCTCCAGTAATGCCTTTTTTATGGAGAAGGAGACCTGGGAACCATCAAAGTAGGAAGAGCAGCTCTGCACATGATTTACTTTGATTTTTTTAGAAAAAAAATTGATTTTCTTACCTTTTCACACTATGCTTGTAAGGAGTCACTGCACTTCTATTTTTAATGTACAAAAGAGGAGTGAAAGAAAATAACATCTGAAGGAGGCAGCAGGTTTTTTTCTTTGGAAAATTGACATATTGTAATATAAATTTTGAATTTGATTTTTATGAAATGGGAATAGCTGTAGCTTAATCCACTGCAAGATAATAGGTGTAGTCAATGAAAAGCTGTGCTGGTGGATTTATTTCATGTTTGCAGTTTGCACTGGTGCTTGGAACAGTGGACCAAAGGTAGAGCTTTCAGAGCAGGTTTGTATTCAGAGCTTTCACCAAAATCAGATCTGTTTTCCGAGTTAGCAATTATGTTCTGATATTATCAGAGGGTTTTCTGTGTTTGTTCATTTTTCTCTCCAGCATGACTGACAGATGTACAACATTACAGATAGAGAAATTAGATTCCAGGAAAACACTGCTAAAAAATAGGCTCTGAAAAACTCCAAGGGATTTTTCACATTGTTAACTTTTTCTTTATTATAAAAGTAAAGGCAGGAAGATTTTTGTTTTCCTTCTGTTTTTTTGCCCTCTACCTTCTAATTGTATCTGTATACTCATTAAAATAAATTGCAGACAATTTGTCTCAGTTTCCCTTCACAAAATCCTCAATATTCGTGCTGGGGTTTCTTGGGCCACTTCTGGGCTTTGTCTAAGATGGGGACGGTCTGCTCTGCCATGGGCAGGGACATCATTTTGAGTTTCTACTTTAAATACCTGTGAAGTGACAAAATTTGGCTCTTTAATATCCAGTCTTTTCATAATTATCTCCACGGGAGAAGAGGAGTTGGGGGACAACCAGCAGTTCTTTCTGCTGGAGAAAATGCATCCTTAATCACCTCAAAGAAATGTAAGAGAGTTAAAGATGATGGCGTGTTAAGAAGTATTAATTTCTACCTTTTAAAAAAATTATTTGGAAGTGCAGAGAGGGCTGTACAGATAGTTTAGTTAAAGTCCCTGAGATAAAATCTCATTTTTTACTCTTGGCACTCTGAATTACCACCCACAGTCTGTGGTAAGAAATTACTGCAAGGAAAACCTTTTGAAAATTTATCTTCCTATCCCTTTGTTTTCTACAATAAGAAAAGTTAAAGCATAAAGGTATGGCTTCAGATTTTCTCAGAGAATTAAAAAGTCTTTTAAAAGATTTGGGGAAAAAATAACGTTTTTCTGCCAATAACTAGATTTGGTTTTGTCTGTCCAAGATATTGCTTTAAAGAATGTGTTGCCTCATGTTGTGTTACGATATGGGGTCACTAATAATGATCCTTAATAAAGAAAAGGGAAAAATTTAAACCTTGCAGTTTGGTTTTTATGCTTTCAGAGGCAGAGTTTTCTCCCTTGCCACTTAACAAGGGAAAAAACAAAGTCACAAGATTCAAAGCTCTGTGACATTGTTTGAGATAAGCATTTACATTTATGAAATTTGTTAAGCTGCTGTTCCCATATGTCATATTGCATTCTGAAAACTATTATGTATAAAATTAGCATATAAAAATTCTTTCTAAGCAAAATTAAACGTGCTAAAAGCAAGGTAAAAAGTGGTTGTGTGCATCACAGAGGAACCTTGGCTGCCAGGTAAAGTTCCTCAGCTGAACTGAGGACCTGGGGATACATCCTATGTTTCTCTGATGTAGATTCAGAGCATTTCCTCTGGCAGAAAATCGGGATTTATGCCCAGGATCTGAGCTGGACACAGCGTGAAA
This sequence comes from Picathartes gymnocephalus, assembly GCA_013390045.1. Lineage (NCBI taxonomy): Eukaryota > Metazoa > Chordata > Aves > Passeriformes > Picathartidae > Picathartes > Picathartes gymnocephalus. The sequence continues at coordinate 24,259 of WEKY01024316.1, read as the reverse complement.
TGGGCCCTGCAACCTTTGGCTTTTCTTCTGAGGAGAGCAGAAACGCAAGAAATACTTGATGGGCGTCTGTGATCTTTGTGGTCTCTAAATAGGCAAAGATATTTCACCTAGGGAGATATAGGAGGATATTGGCATCTATAAAGACATGTGAACTAATTCTGTACAGATATATACAGAGATTTAGGTTTCAAATAAGTTACTTCTGCAAATCTCATGTACTGTTAGTGGCAGTTGGGGGTTGCCTATATTTTCCGCCCTTGGTGCTTTCTCTCATTAAGGGAAATGAAAGAGTTGAAATTATGGATCTGTAATTGCTCTTTAGGTAAGGATTATTCATTGTCTTAGGAAGAACATGATATGGGATAGAGCACTGGCATGCCAAAAATGATTCTCCAGCAAAAACGACTGCATTGAGCATTCCTAAAGATGCTGCACATGATTAATGCACCTCAGAACAGTAATATCCTTCCTCTGCAGAATGCTGTTAGTCAGGAATTGTTTCTGCTTTTTTTTTTTTTTTTAATAAAGTTTTAATAATGTGTTTAAGGTGCTAAAATTACCTGAAAATTCAACTTCTTGCTGGTTAAAGCATCTGCAGCACATTTTGTTCCAAAGAAGGTAGGAGATCGGGCTCTACTCCCAGGGAAGAGGGACAGGAGGAGACGGAATGGCCTCAGGCTGTGCCAGGGGAGGTTTAGATTGGATATTAGGGAAAATTCCTTAATGGAAAGGTTATCAAGCATTGGCACAGCTGTCCAGGGCACTGATGGAGTCCCCGTGCCTGGAAATATTCCAAAACATGGAGATGTGGCTCTTGAGGACACGGATTCATGGTGAACGTGGAGGTGCTGCTGGGCGGGTCCTTTGATTCTCTACTCAGGCATTTGTGGGCATCCTCAAGCAAATAATGAAGAAAAACGTAAACCCAGCATTTTCTCAGCTTAGTTCGGCAGCTTCAAAGAAATCCTGTTCATAAAGGATTTGTAGTGCTGTTAAAAATGCGCCATTGCTGGGCAGCACCAGGATCCTCTTGTGAGGGGAAGGATAAACTGGCACGGGAGTCACTCGGGGCTCAGTGGGGTTTGCGGAGCAGAATCAGCCTTTTTCAGACACATGATATATTTGCTTTCTGAAGTTGCTTGCATTGTCTGGGGATGAGGATTAAGGCTTAGACTTTTTATGTTTGATCTGTCTGTGTCCAGGAGGTATTATTTATATGGCATGGGATTTAGTACATGATTCACATTTCCAGAAGGAATAAAATCGTCTGTTTTCAGGAGGAAGGTTCAGCCTGTAAAAAGGAAAGACTATAAAATTTTGATACAATTCTTTTGAAGGGGAAAAAAATGTATGTAAGAGCTCGTAGTTAGACTTGACAAGCTAATTAAATGCTGTTCAACTCTTAATTGCTGGAGTTCTGGTACAAAAGGAATGTAAAAGTATTTTGTAAATCCATATTTAAGCAAGCGGTTTTATTTTAAAGGTTATATGTATCTGGACGTCTTTGTTTGTTTTCATTATTAGAAATACCTTAAACACAAAGCCAAATTGGTGTTCACAAAAGACAATACTACTTTCCATTGATGAAATCAAGAGGCAAAATATTTGAAGCCAAGTAATATAATGAAGTATGGCTCAGTTAATCTTAGCACTATTAAAAGCTTAAAATATTAGAAAAATTCCATAAAATGAAATTATAGCCTTGCAGTAACATTCTTTTTACCCAGCACTATTTCTCATTTATCAGCTTTCAGCTAATGGCCTTAGAGATTTAGAGAAAATAATCTGAGTGGTGTGCTTCCAAGAGAACTCAGTTAAGTCTGCCTTTTGGATTATTATTTTGGGATCTGTATGATTTTAAATTAGTAAAACCTCCCTGTGTAGCCATGATAATAAAGATTACACAGCTAGCACGGTATCTTTCAACACACAGCATTTAGGGGAATCTCAGAGTGTAAATTCCTCCAACGTTTGTCGTGAAATGAAATACGGATTTGGATCTGGTCATAATGGAAAAAAAAAAAATCACCTTCTATAAAATTTTTAATAAAGAAGAGCTTTTTGTGCTCCTGTCCATACCCTAAATGTGTTACCTTGTGCATTTCTGTCAACACAACCTGCTCACATTTGTCCTGAGAAAACGGAAATATTGCACTGGAAAAAAAAAAAACCACTTCTGATTTTCCTCTTCCAAACTTCAGTATAGAAAAAGGCAAAGTTTTTCTGTCTAGCTCCAGATTGCTTGACCAGTTAGGGGCAATTTTTGTGGACCACTGTCCTGTTAGTTAAGGCAGAGGCATGAGAACAGACCGGCCAAGAAATGCTGAGTTAAAGCAGGCACTGAACAGTCTGGAGAATGCAGTAATCCATGGGAAATTCACTGCTGTGTACTGAGCAGGTAGATACATAAATAACTTCCTTAAGCAGGTGATTTTTGGCAATGTGTATTATTTTGATATGGTGCTACCTCCCTTGATGTCAGCCTGGGCTTTGTCTTTGATATTTTGTAACATATAACCTATTTTAGAGGTCTACAGCATATTTTAGATGTGTATTTTACTGTCAACAAGTGAGATATAGTGATATATTTTACTGTCCATACAGTTTACTGCAGTGTGCAGCTTTTAAATGGTGAATGTGCTGAGGATAATGAGTATCAGCTTTTTTCCCCTAGGTTATTTATCAGAGGAAATTACTGGGTTTGTGCAGTCTAATACTTACATATTTTCAAATATTTAACAAGTCACACATTCTTGGGGCTGAGAGAATTCAATCATTTTCTCCAGGATAGTAAGAGAACTAAAAGCAATAAAATAGGAAATTCAGCAGGAACTTTAATCAATGTGGCTGTTGTTGTACAATACACTTTACAGAGTCATTCCAGTATTTTGCTGTTTACATAAATGTTTCTATCCACTGTAAGTGTTGTAAGCTATTTTCAGTAAATAACATTATTTTTGTTAGGTAACATAAGTAACAGCTTTCTTTTTGAAGTGCTTAGAGTGCCGTTGTTTGTGATACAAAGCAATTTCTAAATATATTTACAAGCCACAAAGCAACTTGAAAGTTTTCTTTTGATCCATTTGAGGTTTTTATTCAAAACTGTGTGAAAATTATCATATATGACGGGTTCTTTGGCTGCAATGACAATGTATTATGGAAAAGCTTGAAATGCTATGAAAGGCTGTCTCATCATGTTTTTGTACTACAAAAGGCTCTCATTTCAAGCTCAGTCTCTGAAAGTTTGCCTCATCCTGTGCTTCGGCAAATTAAAGCCTACCTTTCCTTCCCTGCAATTATTTTGTGATTCTTTAGGTATACAGCCTCTTGTAAAAATATATAATCTAATTTCAAGCTTAGTTTGCTTCTAATGATCTGTTTATCAGCACCTGAGAATTTTTTTTCTCTTTACTCATAAATTTTAGGCTTTCAGAAGAAAAGAACATCTGGTACTGAGAACAGACAGCATTAATTATCTGGCCTTTAATTTGCTATTTAATTTAATTTTAGCACTTTTTTTAAATTATTAAGATTTAATTTTGCCTGATTTTAATGGCGGTCAGCAGAGAGTTTGTTTGGAGACTGCTGTTTCCAGTGTTCAATTTGCTCTCAAAAAGTAGGCTCTGAAATGGATAGAAGCTTTATGTGTTTGTTTGTGTATCATAAATCAATTTCTTGATAGAAGCTATGACTAATTCTTTTCTTAGCAGGCTAAGCCTCTTGGTGTTAGTGTGGAGGGCTTTATTTGATCCTTCTGATGTGCTGCTCATAGTCAATGTTGCTGAATTCGAGAGGTGTTGGGATTTCGGAGATTTTTTTATTCTTTTCTTTTTTTTTTTTTAATTTTTTTTGGTGAGCGAAAGGCAGAGTGTGGACAAAAATACTGTAACTTATTGCAATGTTTTTCAATGTTATTGGAGTTTTGGAGTTCTCTGTGCCCAAACTGATAATAAATTTTCCCACTCAAAGGAAACTATGAGAGTGGAGTGACCAAATTTTACACCAGTCTGTTCCGTATCTCTGAAGTGTAAATATAAAAATCAAATCAGTTCTTTCTGAAAGATTCCCATTGTGAAAGAAGAGTCAGAACCCAGAGGTTAATCCCTGTTTTAACCTTCCCAGTTGTAAATTTCCAGCTGTGTGGGATGTCAGGACAAACTGGTGAACAATGGCTTTGGTAAACAAAGGGAATGGGTAGAATTTCCAATCTGTGAACAAAATGTGTAGTATAGTTTTAAAAAAAAAAAAAAAAAAAAAAAAACCCCCAAAAAAAAAAAAAAAAAAACAAAAAAAAAAAAAAAAAACAAAACGGGGGGAAAAAAAAAAAAAAAAACCAAAACAAAAAATGACCAAACAAATGTGTGGAGAAAAAGATAAAAACACAGAATTACCTGCTAGACCAAGCAGAGAAAATCCCTCTGCGTCCAAACCTGCTGCTGTGGCTGATGGGGTGGAGAGGTGTGTCCAAGAAGGGTATGGAAAAAAAGAGAGGTAGGAGACAGAGCTATTTCAGCAATTTCTGTGCTGTGTCACACATACATGAGGAAATACTGAGGGAAAACAAAGAGAAGGACCAGAATCCAGGAATTTTAGTGTCTTTATATTCAACTGAATGGTTTGGAGAATAGTGAATATTTTGTATAGGAAAAACTTCTTAAAAGATCAACTCTGGATGACTCTGTAAGAAAACGTATAGGTTTGTGAGTTAAAGGTTTTGCAAAGATTAAATTGTTTCTCCTGCCAAATCTTCATCATTAGCTCTGCTTTGGAAGAAGGGTAAAGAGTCTGTGCTCAAATATTCTCTTCTTTCTTACTCCTGGCAGCCCTAAAGGAAATTGCTTTGGAATACTTGAGAAATTATATCAACCTTTTACATGATTTTGGAAAGTAAATTCAATTCTGCTTCCCAAGAAAGGAAATAGAACATGATATAGTTAAAAAATGCAAAATATGCAATTGAAAATCATATAGAGGTAATCAGGTCCTCAAAAAGATTAGACCAGTTTTAAGACTGTAAGGTCAGTTTTACTGAATTCAAAAACCCCTTGGTTCCAAATACCTTGAGATTCCAGATTTTATCACTTTAGGTGTTTTTAGTGGTCATAGTTAAAAATGAAAATATCTTTTCTATTTCAGCCTTAAACCCAATTAAATAGAGAGACTTACAGTTCAATAGGCCAATGTTTAAACAAGATTTGAACGTCAATTAAAGTCACAAACCCATTATCACAGATAGACTTCTTGGATTTTCTTATCCATTGCCATTCTTAGCCATTATCCAGTGTATATCTTATGAGCCATTATACCAAATATTACCTCCAAGTCATTGTTTTTAATATAACGTAGAAAAATTGGATTATTTTAATTTTCAAGCATTGAAATAATTTCACTTTTCTTTAACTGGTACACTTGTCTTTGTCGAAATCTTGGTGGTGCTTTCCCCTCTGCCTTTAAAGAACTCCGTGGAAAGCAAAGCACACAAGGTCCCCTGGACAAGGAGTTATCACTTTCAGCAATAAATTCCCTCTGAAGAGAAGTTTATTTCATGGTCTGCATGAACAGTAATGCCCTCAAGACCTGTTTTGGGTGAGAGGGGCTGACGAAGGAGAGAGGAGTTTGAGTGGCACTTGAGCTAAAATGTGCCTGACAATTTCAGTTTATTCAGAACTGCATTATTTGAGACTGAAATCGGCTTAGAAGAAACATGTTAATGTATTAAAATGGCTGTATGGGAAGAGAGGAGACAAACAGAAATAAGAGGCTGCAGAAGCAAAGGAGGTGACACCAATTGTGATTTTTTGATGCATTAGTGGAATCTGATGTGCTGGATCATATAAATGGAATATTAATGAAAATGACTAACTGAAGGAGCCATGTGAAGGTGAGATTTGGAGAGGTAGTATCGTGCAAAGGAATCTCAAGTTTCTGTGTGCAAAATGCACCTCCAAGGAAAACAGCAGTGAAATCTTTGGGAAGTGGAAAAGCACTGAAAAAAAAGCTGGGGTATCATTTACCTGTGACTGCTAAGGCTGAAGGACACAGAAAATGGAGCTGGAGGAGGTATCTCAAAATTTATGAAGTAGTGCTTAGAACTGACCTTGTAAAATAACTAAGATCAAAGGAGGGAATACACAGAAAAGAAATTAATACTCATTTCTGGTAGTCCAGATTATGAGCATCCTTTGGGTATTAAGGAAATTAGCTAGAAATACCCTGCTGTACAACTGAGAATTTCATTCTGAAAAGTCACGTTTAACTGGGAAGGTAAGCAAATATTAGAACAAAGAAAATGAAGTGACAATTTTCCGAGGACAGAGGAGTGAACCTGGTAATTAAAGATAATTAATTTTAAAAGACCCAGGCTTAGTTCACAAAAGGCATTTAAAGTATAACTGGGGCAGAATACAGACACTTCGTGTCAAGAAGTGTAATCCTTCTAATTTCTGCCTGAATGTGAAGAGACAGCAATCAGCCAGGGCTTCCGAGTGCTCCAGGAAGATTTATCCAAATCCTGGTCTGTTTCCATACAAAGCATTGCTGCTCCTATATCCCAGCTTGGCCTCAGTGTCACACCTTGCCCTAGGGGAGATCTCCAGGTACTCCAGGTCCCTCCAACTCCCAAGGGAAGAGCAGCTGTGCTCACACCACACCTGATACCCAGAGCCCTTGTCCCTTGCATCCATGAAATAGATAGGGATCTGTGGATGACCAAAGTATCAACACGCCTAAAAGAATTCAGCACAATCTGACTATAGGGGGAAAAAAAAAAATAAAAATAAAAAAAAAAATATATATATATATATATACATAGAAAAGTGTGTAGAAGATCCTAAGAAAAGGACGTTGTTTCTTTTCCCCCAGGGAAAGTTGGTCAGGCTGAAAGAGTTTAGGTGATTCAGTGGTTTCAAAAGAATTGGGATTGAATAGGGGGAAAAAAGGAACATGGAGTACAGTAAAATTCAGGGTTGATTGTGGTAACCAGACAGGGAAGAGAAAGGAAAACCATAATGAGGTGAGGACATTCTTAACTAGGGAATCAAAGGCGAGAGACAGTGAAGGGAATGAGCTCTGTTCAGGGCCACAGGCACCGGGTTTGCTGCTCTCTGTCCTTCCTTAGTAATGATGACTGTGAGTACAAGAATGAAAATTATGCATACGTTCATGTGATTTTGACAGCAGCGACTTCTCCATTAGCTCTTGACTGAAATGACTGATTTTGCCTGTGAGAAAAGTTGCCTGTGTGCCCAGGTTTCAGAGCTGTCATGTGTGAAACTCAGTTATTCCCCTGGCTAGGAAAGGGTGAGCAACCAGAGGAGCCGGGATTCCCCACTCCCCCTTCTCCCCTCAGTTTCAGAAACAATTATCATACTCTGCCTAATTGTGATTTCTGAGATCTTCACTGTCTTGTGTCATTCTTTCAACAGGAAGATTTTTAGGGTGGTATAATGTGGTGGCAGAAATGTACATTTAAATCAGCTTTGAACCTGCCTACTGTATCTAATGTGTTATGACTAGAGCATTTTATATAGAAAGAAAACACCATTATCATACTTAGAATTTCTCAGGTATATTACCATAATCATTCTTTCTAAATAAAGAGAGGGAAAATTACTCTAGTGCTGGTTATAAATTGTGGATCCTGGCAGGAACTCCCTGAAGTCCTCAGCAGGACAGACCTGCTTTTCTTCATTCAGGTAGAACCATTTTGTGTTTTTTCCTAGTCAATACACCAGAAGCTGTAAATAGAATTTTGGAGCTATGTAACCCCACTAGACACAGTTATTGACATTGAGGATGTGGATTTCAGTGAGAAATAAATTTCAGTAAAAAAAAATCTCATAAGTTAAACTCTAGTTAAGTTTTGGACATGGCCAAAGTTAGGAATTTTCTCTGTTGTGGTGATTCCGGGGTTAATCTAAGAGTAATTAGGACCTTTAATCATGTGATAACTTTCACCAAAATGTTTTTCTGAATGCAGCTTGAATTCTCCCTATTTAACAAATTGTGAACAGCAAGTAGCCACCAAGCAAAAGCAGATCAATCCACCCTTGAACCAGCCTCACAAGGGATTCTGAGAGTATAATTTCAATATACCAGATTTGCATACTCAGAACCTAAACTGTTCTCTCTGTATGGATGTGCAAAGGCAAGCTGACAAGTGTTCCTAAAGTATATTCAAATTACAGCATTTCAGGAGCGAAAGAACAAACTGATTACAGTGTCTGAACAAGGTTCAGAGCATGGAGATTGGGCTAAATGTCATTCAGGGACTCGGGTAAAACAGGATGTTTATTTTCCGAATTGTAAATGACAGCATGATTTCCTTAACAAAATGTTCATGATTTCTTGGAATTACTCGTAAAGGGTAGCTCGAAAGAGTATAGGCTGCAAAATTATATATTGTTCATGCTAATTTTCCAGATATTTTATTTAGGTCAGAAAGTGCAATGCCAGGGTAAAATATAATACCAATAAATATCAGAGGCATTTGTTAGACCATCTTGATAATTAGAAAATGTATTCCCATGAGAGCAGAATCCCAGCAATGTATGCAAGCAGGATGTTTGAAAACAACCCTCTTAATAAAGGAAGTTGACAGGAAATACACTGCGAAAGGATTATTGGCAGAGGCATGCAAAGTAAGAGATTTGGCAGCAACTTAAAGAACACAAATATGCATCACTCAAGGGAGAAGATTTCTGTCCGGGGAACAAGCTGTCTTTGTAAACAGGATTATACCCAGAACAAGCATCTGAAAAACATATATGAATGCCATCAAAGGAAAAAATGCATCCAACAGAAATGAGGCAGAGAGGGAGTATTTCGGTGGCAGTTTCTTCAGCTTGTTGCTCTAAACAGTTAAATTTGTAAAATCAGGTTTTTATCATTTTTGAGTTTAATCGTTTATTTAATTGTTGCATTAACCAGTAATTTTGCTGCTCTCTGCCCATAACAGATGTTCATTATAAAAACTGAATACATTAAGATGATTACATTATTCAAACTCTTTGATAATTCATTTGTATTAAAACCATAAGACTCTGTTGACATTTCCCTGGGGTACATTTGGTGAGGTTAAGCAGGATAAATGTCACAGTTAGTAATGCTGTTAAGATAAAAACCTTGCAAAGGAACCACATATTATTTTTCTGCTTCATGGTCCTTAACAGCAACTTTTAGAGCTATATTTCCTTTTTAAATGATGCATTATACCTTGAAAAGTAAAATAAAAAGACCTGAAATTATGATTCTTGCTCATTTCCTCGAGAATAAATGAATAGAAGAGGAGAAATCTTAAAGAAGTAGGCATGATTTTTTTTAAAAAGTTTGGAAAAAAAATGCTCTGTTTAAGTATAATGGCCCTGGTGAGACATGGTGTGGAAAAATATATCTTAAAAAGAATGTAAGATGTGCATTAATTTCAATGAAAATGCCCTCAACAAAGGAAGTGAGCCATGAAACCTCAAATACAGCGCAGGCATCAATATTTGAGAAATACCTCAATGTAGACCTTGGTGTAGCTGGAACTGGAGGACAAATGAGCTTGGGATGACTTGTAGAGGTCCCTCATTCCATCCTTGTCCTCAAGTCAGGGCTAAGTACTAAGATAAATTCAGTTAAAATTATGCTCATTTAATTAGCGTTACTGAAATCCTGGAAGTAAATTTGGCTTGGCCACGACCTGTGCCAGGCGAGTGGAAGAGCTGCTGGTGCTGCAGGGCCCCGAGGCTGGGGGGCTGATCCGTGATTTCCACGGCATCCATCCCGACTCTCCGCTGCTCTCCTGAGCCCTTTCCACGATTTTTCAGTGCATTCCTCGCTTTGGACCATCTCGTTATGCTGGGGCCCTGACCAGGACAGCATTGGCCTCTCCCAGGTTTCCCACTAGAGAAGGGCAGTGCCTGTGAATATTCTCAAATATGAACTTGGTTTATGCCTATCCATTAATCTCAAGGCTGTTGCTCAACCCTGAGTGAAATCTGATAATTGTGTAATTGTTTACATTTCAGGTACTGAAAGTTTCTCTTCAGTCTTTATTCCAAAACATAAAAAAAGGTAATTAAATACAACTTATTAAAAGAATAATTGCAACAGCTCCAATTGGCAATAATATTAAATGGATGTAGAGGAATATAAAATGTTTTGCTTATTTTTTAATTCAGGAAAATTGATGAGAAGCTGCCTAATAATGAAAGTTAATTTGATACTGTTCAGCTGTTATGTGGGGTTTTCAGGTTTGATTTGTTTTTTGTGTCTGGGTCATGTCTAAAAACAGAATAAAAAATTAATTATAAATATTACTGATTATAAAACAAGCGACAATTTTGTAGTTGTCCTTAATTGCAATATCTTTTACTGCACTGGGGAGAAACAAAGTTGGGCCTGAAAAAGATTTATAATTATTAATAAAAAATAATGCATTCTTTGTGTTAAGAGAGCCACAATGTCAGAGGGTAAATAATGCTGAACCGGAAAATCAAGAAATGAAGTAGAGTAGTCAAATATTAAAGGATCTCTGGAGATCTAGTCCAACATCAAGATGCACTCACCCCGAGCAGGTTGTTTAGGGCTGGGTCCAGCTGGATTATTTAGATCATCAAGGATGGCAACTCCGCAACTTTCCAGGCAACCTGTTTGACCACTCTCACAGGAAACAAAACACACAAAATTAAAACAAGAAAACCTTTTTTTTACGTGCAATTTGCTGTGTTTAAATTTGCACTTATTTCCTCCTGTCCTGTTTCTGGGTACCACTGGGAAGGGTCTGGTCTGTGCTGCTCTCCCCTGGTGTTTTTGGACACTCCCATGACCCACCGTGAGCTCTGACTCCTTGGGGATGAGCAGTTCTGATGCCTGAGGATTTTAGCTTTTATGTTTTCCATGTATTTGTAATCCTGCAGTTCTTTAGTGTAAAACTCTAAACTCCATATTCAGTGTCAGATGGTGCTTTCCCATTTGGGTCAGACACAACAATTCCTCTCCAGGCCTGGGGATCAAGGACACCTCACTGTCTCAGGCCCTGAGAAATGGAAACAAAAGTGAGTTGGGAGGGAGCAAACTTGGGGTAAATAACTTCATTACCTGAAGCTGTAATTGGAAGATTAACCCCCAATATGCAAATGGACCAAACTTATCAAAGTATAAAAACCCATGACCCATTGTGCATTTTGTGTGTAGCCCCTGGGGTGACTTCATCTGCCCTAAATGTACCTGAAGGCCCTTCAATAAAAAGAACTGCTTTATATTCCCTTAATTCTTTTTTAGGTAGCCCAAAAAAGGCATCAGCACCAGCTCTCTTAACTTCTTGTATGGGAGATGCTCCAGCCCCCTAATTTCTTCCTGGCCCCAGTGTGTCCCTGTCTCTCCTTTGCTGGGGAGCCCAAAACTGCATGGAACTCTCCAGCTGAGACTGAGAAACTTTGGTGTCCCCATAAACGTTCTCTTAAATTAGTATTTTGTACTTATAAAAGTGCTACTCGCAAATTTCAGCTCAAACACGCCGGGAATGTAAACCCAAATTATTCTCTGCTGTAAAAATGCACTTTGCTGATATTTGGCAGTTTTATTCCTGCTCTATCAGTTTTGGAAATGGATTTCTTTTTTTATGTTCAGAGCATGCAGATGTTCAGGGATACTGGGGAAACCAAACTCACTGCAAAGTTAGTGTAGGAGGAAACTCATGATAAAAAAATCTTTCACACATGACTTTTTCGGGGATATGGGGAATGCTTTTAGGACTATTTTGATATTTTTGGGGTCTTAAATTAAAAGTCTTTGACAAAATCTGTATTAACCGTGATCAGAAGCAAAGAACTAAGTAATTTAGGTCAGAGAAAGTGCTCACTGGGAAACAACTGAAGCATCTGTTCCTCCAGTAATTGTGTGTAACAGTTCAGATTGGGAGGAACAACTTATTCAGTATCATTGTGAAAAAACTCCTTGATACTGGGGGAAAAGGGAGTTCATTTTTAAAAATATGTAGAGCTTTCTCTATAGGAGGTTTTAAAAACTCGATACTGCAGCTGCCCATAGATGGTCTAACAACCTCACAAAAGAATTTGCAGAAAAAGGCAAGAAATAGAAGTCATTGCACTTAACTTTGCTAAGCAGTGTTTTAAATTTCTAAATTGTTAAATTAAAAAGCTATTGTTTGAGTTTTGTTTTCTCTCATACCAGAGTAGAAGGTGACTGTCTATGAAATAATTAATAATTTGGAAAATTATTCTTCATTTCAATTGTTTTTACAGATGTCCAAATGTGAATCTCTTTCAACTATGAAATTAATTATCTTGTATATTAAATATATAAACTAACAACTGTGCAAACACACATAGTGTGATTGGTGCATTTTTCCTTTTCAGAATTAGTTCTTTTGTTTCATATAGTGGAATGAGACCTGGGATTTACTTTATTTTAGAAAGGTACTATCTGTGTAAGATAAGAGAATTGCCAAGGGTATGGTCTGATATTAAGAAATGTTATGTTCTTCAAATCAAAGCAGCTGTTAATGTGTTTAAAATAACTCCAAAAAAAATAGCTGTAGAGCATTTCCTGTATTTTAATTACACAGAGGTAGAGGATTTTGTCAAAATTGTCCTTCAAAATACCTATATACTGTAAATGGGTTTTTAATAGCTACGAAAAACAAACTGAGATATTTCAAGACTTCCCACAGTATTTTAGAGTGTGAACTCTAAATCTCTCTTTAAGGAAATCAGTGTTTGAAAAAAAGAAGATTTACAGAAGACTTAATGATATTTTAGGAGTTAAATCTACATTGCAAATGCAGATATGTTGTCCTTTGGAGGGCAGTTGAGTCCATGGTGAGTTTTAAAGTTCAATGAGTTGCACAACAATGAATTACAGTGGTGACTTTTTCTATTCTGCTCAGTATTATGTTTGACTAAATAGAGAAATACTAACTCGGGAAAGAAAAATTGGAGAAGGTGATCTCTGCCTACTCAGTAGGAAGTATGGGATTTCACTCCAGCTAAAACCCAGTTTATTATAAAGAGATTTCTGTGCATAAGAATATTTTTCTGTAATTGGGGGAAAGAAGGTACAGAGCGTATACAAAAGGTTTAGATTATAGGGGTTTATCATCTGTGCTGAATGCACAAAGCTGCTCTGATGAAGTCTGATTTCAGTGGAGTTGTGTAATCATTAACATGATTAAATTATCAGCTTGTTTAAGTAAATGCTGTGGGAATGCTGAAAGGAGAGCATGTTACAGACTATTGTAAAAACCTTAGCAACTTGCAGAAAACCTTCCAAGCACTAAACCACCAGTGCAAGTATTTAATGCTTTTCAAACCCTTTACAGTACATTTTGAAAAAAATTAACAGGAAGTTTGTAAAAACACCTAATGGATGTAGATTTTCAGGTCCATACAGATTTTCAGAAATACAGAGAGGGAACAAGCAGATGCACATGGCAGAGAACTGCTCGTGAAAATATAGGGCTCCTAGATTGTCTGGGGTGATGTGCTGATGCCCTAACTCAGTCTCCCCTCGCAGATTTGCCTTCCTGGATTGCAGAACCATTGTCCAGGGTAAGAGCTGCTCCTTTTGCTCCACACAAGTCTGTGATCCAGATCTTTGTTCTGCACGGAGTTGTGGATCCTCCCATTCACGCCTGAGCATGGCCCTTTCTGGTGCCTGCTGCCTGTGGAGGTTGGGTCATGGAATGGTTTGGGGTGAAAAGGACCACAAAGATCATCTTGTTCCAAATCCCCTGCTATGGAAAAGAACAACTTCCACTAGACCAGGTTGCTCCAAGCCTCGCCCAACCTGGCCTTGAATACTTCTAGGGTTAAATGAATTTTATTTCCGTATTATTTCCTTGGGGATACACCCCACGTGGCAAAAATTAAGAGTCAGATCCCTAAATTCCCAGAGCTCATTCTGCTGTGCAGACTGCTTTTGTTGTGGATCAGTAGTAGATCCCTTGCTGTCAAGGAGGAAGTTTTGCAGATTATTTTAATTACAGAATGAGCTTTCATGGTGAGCAAAATGAGCGTTGCCTTTGAAATACACTCATGCTTTGTTGCTGTTAGTAACAACAGTGGACAGAGGTTTAACTTCCAAAGAACAAAGCATTTCCCAGTGTGCATTACACAGCTTTTTATCAAAACCCTTTAGCCCAGAAGCAAACCTGGGCTAAAGTCTTTGATATGTAGCTTGGATGGTGTAGTGGGTTACAGCAGAAAAAATAAATACAATGAAAAACTCCATCCCCCCAACCCTACATACAACTTGTGCTTACAGGTTGTTTAATTTTAAATCTTCCTTCAGCATAAAAGCACTACAAGTTTGTCACTAACTTCTGCCTCTCTTAATAATTCATCTGCTTTGCAGTTGTCTCGGTTTAATTAGCTGCTTCTGCTTCGATGTTCTCGTGTCATGTTGTCTTTTCCATTAGATCTCCCTCCTTCATCCGTGTTAGATGTTTGCACATTTCCTAGCTGGAAGCAATCTGGACTATAATTGGAAGCTAAAGTTGGAACATGTCTTCAGTTACCATTTCGTTAATTCCTTTTATTTTCCTGTCAAAACCGTATGCTATCATGTATTGCCAATGAAGTGAAAGAGAAGTCAAAGGTAATCCACATCAGCTTTCTTGCTTCTAGCAAAGGTTTTAGTCTTTAGACTTGTCTTCTGTTATAAATGTTCTGTGAAAGTATCCACAGTATTTTCAGTTCAGACTCTTCAGAGACCATACACAAGCCTGTTACAGAATACTGGAGGCTTTTAATGTAAAATCAAATGTATCAATGACAGTTTTCTCAAGTTCTCTGCAACCCTTTTATCATTCTTTTTCCTGTCACCGATAAATGTAATTTCAATTTTTTAAAAGAATATTAAGGTGGGATTGTATTAGTGTGAACAACTGAGTTGAAGTCCTGCTAAAATGGTTAAGTTAAAAGGAAGAAAAGAGAAAACAGAAGGCACAAGTAGCAGTCTGGAAGATGGGGAGCGTGGTCAAACACAGGAAGGGCAGTCCCAGCATACAGAAAATTTATCAGGTGAATGGAAAGGGCTTTATTTTTCCATATGGCATTTGAAGTGACTGTGGGCACTGCTTTGATTTTGAACAGGGATGTTTTGGGGTGAAAAGATGTGGAGACAGCCGTCATCTTCAAAGGTCTGTTCTTAAGATGCTGAAATTTTGGAAGATTTAAATAAAAAAGTAATGGAGATGACACTGTTGTCTTCATAACTCAAGGGCAAAGTGACTTTCTGCTCTGAAATGATTGGTTTCATCAGCCTTTCAGGTAAGGTCTGGACTCCTGTAAATATTCTTCAGGCTGGACACAGCTACAGGTGATTATTCTGCTGATCCAAAAATCAAGAAACCCACAGAATAAACTAGAAACATTTTAATATTCTTATACTATTTTTTACCATTTTTCATCTGAAAACAAATTTTCAAACATATGATTCATTGTTCTGTGTAACAGATTTTGTGTATGATAATTATTTGTTATGTGTCTTGGACTGTAATTAAACAGGAAACGCAGTTCAAAGTATGGAAAGATTCATGAAAATCTCTGCTGCTGTCTTGGGGATAACGTGACCTTGTAGTTGAGGACTGAGAATGAAATGGCTGCAATGGTGGAGGACACATTTTTAGTTTTGTCAAGGGTTGTATAGATCTGATACAGTAAATTAACAACCAGCAAATGTTCTGCAGTGCTGCTTAAAAGGGCTGTGTTTGATTTTTTAAAAAATGATTTTTTTTTGTGTCTGAAACAGCCATTAAAATGAAATTAATTGCAATGACATGCTTGCCATTGGATGGGAACTCAATCTCAGCAAGTGTTTGAGAATTCATTTTGAGTTGAAAAGGAACTGAGCAATCCCTGTCAAGTCCAGGTCCCCAGAGTCTTTGTTTGTGCAGTCACAATCCCACTCAAGGACTTACTCATTCTGACCAGAGCTCGTTACAGGATAATTCTTTTTCCATGATTTCCAACTTTGTCTTCTTCCACGGCTGTGACAATTCCTACGTTTTATTTTATTCTAAATCTTCTCAATAGCAAGTCCTATTTTTCTGAAAAAATCATCCTGAAGAGTGAATTTTTTTTATATTTTTCTGATTTTCTCCAGCTCTGTGTCCCCTTGATGTTCTGCACAGAGTCCTTCACCCTGTTTGAGAATCAATACTGTTGTATAATAGAATTAATGAAGGCAGTTTCACCATCAGTTTCTGCTGCCAAACTGTGAACTTGCACAAAGCTTGATTTCTAATTTTTTTTTTTTTAAAAAAAGAGAAGTTACTCGAATTAAAATTATGGGAAAGACTTAAAGGTTTAAGAGGTTGTGCAGGATGGGGACTTTTTTAATTTCTTAAAAAGAAAATCTTAAATTAATTCTGGTTGAATTGACTGTTTCATCCTGAGATATTTATAGATCAATTACATGAGGTAAGTTTTTGGGTCAATATTAAAATGCAAAAGGATAAGAAAAGCTGAAATGTATATATTTTAAACTGTGATGTGCATGTTAAGCTCTCTCAATTAATAGTTTATCTCAGATGGACAGTAACCTATCTTGGAGCCAGCATTAAGGTCTAAGATAAAAAAAATCTTGGTACAGAACTAAATCAGAGTGCCGGTAAATAATTCTTTGCAAAATGGTTTTTCATTATTTAATCGGTTGCTATCTGGATTTAAAACCCCAACAGGAAACAAATGTAACATAAGTTATGTTAATATATATTGCCCCATTAATGTGCTTTAAATAACATCAAGACAACTTTTTTTATAGGCTATCTATGAATAACATTAATATGAGATTTTATTTAAAAGAATTAATCTGTTGGTGAATCCAACAAAAGACTCAGAAAAAAAGCACAGTTGTGTGTAGAATATAAATACAAAGAGAATGATGTGAGAAATAGCAAAGACTTATTCTGTTTTTGTCATATATTAAAGCAGAACACCAGATTGAATAAGGTTTTCACTTTTCAAAGCAGAAACTTGCAAAAAAATAAAAACAGGTGAAGTAGAAGATGGAATTTTGAAACATAGATAATTAATATAGTTAAAATTAGTCTTTAAAATCACATTTAATGGTTGGGCAGTTTGGAGGATTCATTCTCCTTTCTGTTCATAAGCCAGAAAAAATATAAATGCATTCAAATTTTGCTTTTTTCAAGTTTCTCACACATATGTATCCATATAGGTATATAAGAAAGTACCTCAAATATATCTGTAGAGCAGGGTTTATGCCATGAATCTACCTGTGATGTGGTATGGTGTGCACACACCCCCTTCTCCTGTTGGTACCATGACAGGAGACTTGCACAATTCCTTTGAAAGTGGTTGAAAATTTAAACATTTTGGGGAATATTTTTACTAATATTAAAAAAAAAATCAATACAGTGTGAATCCTGTACTAAATGTTATAGATTCAGCCAGAGCTTAAGTTTGACTGAACTGGTGAATCTGAGTTCATGTGCAGCAGTATCTGAATCAAACAATTTTGGGTTGGTTATTTTTTTTCCTGATGTTAAATCATTTTTGGTTTTAAAAAATCATCTGGTAAGTAATAGAAGTATTCTTTAAGAGATTTCACAATGAGAACTGAGGGATTGAAGAGTCCTTGCTTTTTAAGCAGTTGGGTTCTAAAGGAAGAAAAAGCAGCGGTGGCAGACTGGTTTACAAAAAAACCCAGCCCAAGAGAGGTAAGAATCAGAAAACCAATGTTGGGGAAAGATTGTGAGAGAACATTCTCCAAGCCAATGTTTTGTTCTGCTCCACTTTCCACGGACAGAATTAAATAGATTGTTAATGCCGTGGAGAGAGGAATTCTACCCAGCTCTGTGTCGTTACAGCAGGCGTTGCATCTGCACCTCCCGGCTGGAGCAAGCGCTGCCAGGAATGCCAGAAACTTTGGGAATTCTGGATGCATCACATTCCCTGACTCTGAGCAGCCCCCGAACCAACAGCAGGGTGAAATATCAGCTGGTCAGGGAGAATAACCTTGGAGAGAATAAACACGATTTACTGGAATTGATGCATTTCCAGTGAAATAGAAGGATAAACAAAAGCGGGTCGGTGGCTCAAGGTTTCTAATTCCAAAAGAGCAGACTGAGAAATTACAGGAACTAATTAGTGGAGCCAACGTGATTTGAAGTGCCAGGGGACCAAGTGTGGAGGAGCTTTGGAATCTGGAGTCAAGGCTTCAAAATCTGTTTGAAGCACACCACGAACAAGGAAGCAGCAATTTACAGAAAAAGGAAGTGGCTCTTCAGCATTTGCTTAAAACACAAATGATCTAGAAGAGAGCAGACAGCAAAAGGTAAGATGGAAATAACTTTCAGAGAGGGCTTTCTCAGAATGTTAAAGGTGTAAGAGTTCTCCTGCAAAATCAGGTCAAATTATGCCATACAAAGGACATTTTGGTTAGGGGAAATCAGCCACAAAAAGTAGAATGAAAGAAATTCGTTTGATGAAGCAGATATATTCATAAATATGATTTTCCAAATGCAGCCCCTGAATTGTTATATTTCGAACCTGGTTTCAGCGAGAATAATGAGGTTACCCAAGGCATGTTAGAGGCAGGTTTGAGTGCTCTGTGCCTTTTTGGCCTCAGAACATCCTTAACTCTGCCTTTCTGCCTCCCGTAAATGTAGAGCTGCAACGTTCACAAAAATAAACTCCTGGGTAGTCAGAGCAAACAAAATAAATTCAGATATTTCTACAGATTATTTTTACAGTAAAAGAACAGCTGTTGGAGAGATTCCTGATGTGCTTCATATATCTATATATGAGAATTAGATGATTTTTTTTTTACCACTCTATAATTTATAAAGAGATTTTTTAAAAATTTGATTACGCACATTTAACCAAGTCTTTCTTTCATAATTTTTTTCTCTGATACCTTCATAAGTGTGAAACTTGTTGGATTTTGAAGTTATCATGTTAGAAAGATGGCAGCTTAACCATAAATACTGTATTGTAAGGTAGGATGTGAATTCATATCCTACTTACCTTGTCTTTACAACACGTAATGAGTTATATATATTTTGCCATATGTATCTTAATCGTAAAAGTAAGCTTTTAGCATCTATTTTAGTGTCTTCCAACAGTTTTGTGGATTCTCCCTTATGTAACCAGCTGGTTTTTAGGGGTGCATTTTCTCCAGATTTACAGCCAGCGCAGTGGAGTTGTCAGGATCTGCAGGTTGGAGCAGCTGTCATTGCAGCCCTAATGGAAACTGCTGAAACGTCCTCCTATATCAGGTACAAGAGGAATCGTTGATAATTTGAAATTTTAATATTTTAAAGCAGTACATTAGATCACACGTTATTTAAAGCACTCAGATTTATGACTTTCATGCATTTTCTTCTGCCATTTCCGAGTTCCCAAACACTGCAGCTGCTGCTGGAAACCCCTTCCTGCTCCAAAACTTCCTGGGCTTGGCTGCTCCACCTCGAGCCCAGAGCTCGCCAAAAGCCTTGATTCCCTCCAAAGAACCTTCTATTTAAAGAGAGAAAAAAAAAATCAACCCAGCGATTAATTGGAGGAACTGTGATGTGGTTAAATCCAAGAAATTCTCCAGCAAGGTAAAAGAAGACTCTGATGTTGCAGGTCAGGTTGATGTACAACCATTCCTCTCAAATTCTGGCACAGATGCTTTTTCTGGTCTTACTTAACAACAATGTTTATTGGCATATTCAGGCAGTAATTATTATTGGAATTATAATTATTATTCTATAGTCCAGAGATGTTGGAAGATTTTATTTATCATTTTAAAAAATATAAAAATCTGATTTACAAGGGGCACCTATAACTCAATTTTCCACAGTGGAAAAGATGAGTAAATTAATTTCTGATCCTGAAATTCTGTAAGGATGCATTGTCTCTACAGAGATTTGGTTCACTTGAGGTGTAGTCAGTCCTTTGTTCTCCACAGAAGTCTTTTAAAGCCTAATATCTTTTCTTGACATCTTCAATGGTCCCAAATTCTCCAAGCTCCAGATAACTGCAGAGAAATCCTACCTTGCTTGTTTCCTTTCCTACTTCTCAAGAATAAATAAAATAACTCTGCCTTTTTGCTCCCCAAATGGAATTTTGAAGAAATTTAAGTATTTTTCATGCTTGATTTGGCTTCTTTATAAAAAGATATTTCTGCTAAACAGCTGTGATAATTTTGTTATTGAAGATGGACACTGAATTTAAGAAATGCATTAATGGTGCTGATAAGAATTAAAAGAAAATGTTTTTAATGCATTCTATGAAAAGTGAATATATTCCACTAATTGAAGGCTTCCAAGAAATTAGAAGAATTTTTTTTACTACTGCAGAAGTTTTTTAAAATAGTTTATACACAAGAATAAAAGGTGTTATTAAGGTACACTTTTTAGGTGTGAAACCACAGCTTACAATGCAGCAACTTATTCAGCAAAATCAGTCCCATCTCAGTGAAGTGTTCATTGCAAAATAAAAGAAAAAATTTGCTTTTTTGCAGGGCAAAATAAGCAGAAAATTATTAAACTCTCCCTGGTATTTGGGGAAGTGCTTTGGGATGATGAGGTAAAGACAGCTAAGAACTTCAATTCGTATCAGCAGAATCCTTTTTCACTGTTTCCTACCGTTCTTCAAGCTTCGTTTGAATAGGACCCTGTGGATCCCTTCCAAATCAGAGCCTTTTCCCTGCTGTGATGGGTGCAAAGCCCAGGTAAATATTCAACTGTGGACAAATCGGGCATAGATCCTAACAACTAAGTGGGGTTTATTTTTGGTGTTTCAGCTCATAAAGTCAAAATTCGTCTGAAAGAAATTAATGTTCCATCTAGAAAATTACCTTGAGTCCTCACACAAGCCAACAGCCCACAGCCTCCAAATTTAGTGCAAATATTTCCAGTCAGGTGAATATTTTCCTTAGAATATTGATTGAACTCTTCTTCTGTAGAAGGTTGATTTATTAAGGCTTCTCTGTCTTCTTAGATTTCTTAACACATAAAATTTAAAATGTAGGATGCCCTTGTTCATGTTTACAGAATAATAATCAAATATGTTTGGCTAATTTTCATCTCTCTGTCCTGGTCTAACAAAAAACCCTTAATTAAAATTTCATCAATATTTGAAAGAATATTGGTCTATAGGGGGAAAAAAAAAATCAAGGTTGGACAGTGGCTTTAGCCATTATTAATCAAATTATTATTTATTGCTTTAATTAGGAGAGAATAAAAAGGCATAGAGCTGTAGTATTTGAAAATGGGATTATTCTCATGCTTCCTGCTGGGGCAGGAGCTGAACTCCCCAGGACTGTGGTACTGCTGCTGTTCTGACTGTAGGTTTTGTCTTAATGGTAGCACTGAAAGCTTTATGGGCTGCACTGCAATCTCCCTCTGAATAATAAATTCCTGTTCTTTCAGTGCCAGCTCTGACCTTTTCTGGCTGAAGTTGTAACACATCATCATAAAATAACGTTGATGTGGTGGAGAATCATCTGCCTGGGAAGAGCGGTTCTACACACAGATCCTGAAAGGCTTGGCTGGCTCTGAGCAGATGCAAACGGGCGACACCAGCCCGGCAAACTGTCCTGAAAAAACAGCAATAAATCCCTGCTTCCAACGGTGCTGCTTCCGGAAATCTCTCAAGGTGCAAAGGAGGCAGAGTGTGATGAGCATTCTCACACCTCATGGTGAGCATTCTCAAAGAAAAACCCACGAGGTTCTCCTTAAAGAAGTGCCGATGCCATTGATATTAGTCAATGTGAATATTGACACGAGGTCTTTCTTTAAAGATATTGCTGGTTTGGGTTTTTTTTTTTTTCAGATCAAACTGTTTTGAAAGCTCTCTACTCACAGTAGTATTTTATGTAATTAAATGTATTCTAGGCAGTTCCTGATTTCATTCTTCTTTCTGAAGAAATTATTAGATTGTCATACAATTTTTATGCCCTTTGAACAGGTTCTGAGTATGTGAAGAAGTTCTTTGGACTGGATTTCTTACTGTGGAATAGTTTATTCTCTTCATGAAGTCTTTTGGTGTATGGATTTTCTACAAGATAGCGACTGTAGTTGTTTTATTTATTACAAATTCNTTTATATATTACAAATTCCAGATAAGGATATAAGTTCAAAGAAAGTACTTGAATATTAAAAAAAAAAAAGGAGTTAGTACATATCTCTATATCTCTGTTGGACTCCCAAATTTATTGTATGGTATTTCTATTTACCCTTCCACTCATACACATGGATTTAAAAATATTGTATATAGTATGAAAAAAAGCATTTCTGCCTTTCTTCCGTGTGTGTTTATTGGTAATTTCTGTCACTTAAACCACAGTCATTTATGCATTCTATGCATTTTCATAGCTGATATATATGATCTATATAAATTATCTATGACTTGGAGAACATACATGAGTTATGAAAAGAATCACAGAGAAATTTTTCCTTTCCTTTTTTCCCCTCTCTATCATGTGAGGCTTGCACTTAACCTTTACTGATTTAATCCTACTTTAGTCGTAATTGCCTACTCTCTACTCCATTCATTTGGCATCATTCAATTTTTGTGTGATCTTCCCATTTTTGCAGTATTGGAAAGTAATCTAACCAAAGTTTCAAATGTTTCTTCTACTTGCATTATGACACAAGAATAAAAAATATCACCAAGGAAACGGTAGACTTCAGAGACAATTTATTCTTTTAAGTCAGACCAAAGTTTAATTTAGATGAAAATCCTGGAAGACATAATTCCTCACAAAGTCAGTAATGTTCTTCTCATTACCTGGTAATGATAGTCTAATTCTATCAAAAGGAATTTTTAATAATATAGCTGCATGTCTGAAACTTAACAATTGAGAATGAAGATGACACTATCCAAAAGCTTAAGAAAACACATTAACTGAAGCTAGAATAAATCACCAACAAAGAACATTGTCATTTTCTCAGCTAATATTTCACCCTTCTATCCTCATCCCAATACAGCTTTTACATTTTTAGGTAGTGCCATAGAAGTGATGGGCACATTCAAGCCCACAGAAGGGCAGTGGAGGTCACATTTAGAAGTTTTCTTTAACTTCTGATGCTCTTCCTTGTTTTCTTTGTAGCCATCAAGGGCCATTCTACTTTTCTGTGTAGTTTTGCTGTATTAAATTCTGTTATTAAGAGTAAGATCCACTTTTTGGAGGTGGACACAGCGAGATTTGTACATTGTCCATCCTCCTCTGTCACTGCAGCTGGTTGGTGACTGATTAAACCACCAAGGGTGGGCCCAGCTCACCTTCTGCAGAGGCAACCATTTAAAAAAGCTTTACTCGGAATTTATGTTTAGATTACTGATCCTTATGTCTCCATTGAAATGTGGGAACACTTAAAAAAACCCCAAAATTTAGTCTTGCAAATTCGTTTGCAGCTCAAACGTGGATGGATTTGAATCTCTTT
This sequence comes from Picathartes gymnocephalus, assembly GCA_013390045.1. Classification (NCBI taxonomy): domain Eukaryota; kingdom Metazoa; phylum Chordata; class Aves; order Passeriformes; family Picathartidae; genus Picathartes; species Picathartes gymnocephalus. The sequence goes on along the minus strand of WEKY01024316.1, from coordinate 855 downwards.
GGTTTATTTTTCAGTTTATTAATTTATATCATTAACTGCATTCATAGGGCATGAAATTTCAGCCTGAGTTATAAAAGATTTGTTACTCTCCTCTAAGTGCTAAAACACACTTGGAAAAACAGGGGAATATATCAAATCTTCCATCTTCAGGCTATTAAAGTAATATTTGTATTTTAGCATTTTCTCCCTTACTATTATTTCTCCTTTCTTGCAAGGAAAATATGGTAAGGAAGTCCTTGTTCTTATATTTTTGGTTATTCTTCCATACTTTGAGTTAATAGGAAAAAGGCTGAAAGTTAACTTTTCATTTTACATTCTTTTAATAAAGAAAATAAATTTTGTGATTCATTTTATGGGCCCTTAATAGTGTTATGCATATTGGCTACAGATGAGAATCAGACCAATTTTCTGTAGAATCACAGAAATTTAACCTTAGAATTTAACCCATGATAAACAGATTCTAAGAGTATTCATTCTAAAGACTGGCTTTTCATCTTGATTTTACACAATACCATGAGAGAAAAATTAAATGTAAATTTCTGCCAAGTCATTTGACTTTTTTTCAACCTGTTATCGTGATCATGTTAGTCTAAAGTTTTGTGTGCCACTAATGCAGTCTCCATCCATCCATCCATCCATCCATCCATCCATCCATCCATCCATCCATCCATCNTCATGAAGTCTTTTGGTGTATGGATTTTCTACAAGATAGCGACTGTAGTTGTTTTATTTATTACAAATTCCAGATAAGGATATAAGTTCAAAGAAAGTACTTGAATATTAAAAAAAAAAAAGGAGTTAGTACATATCTCTATATCTCTGTTGGACTCCCAAATTTATTGTATGGTATTTCTA